>CM059016.1:59049331-59354331 GCA_030272315.1 Paspalum vaginatum | reverse complement strand
TGGAGGGAGTACTAGATGTCTGCCATGCCATTGATGTGATGGACCTCACAAAGAATCTTTGTGTGAACCTGCTAGGCTTCTTCGGAACGCATGGTAAGAACAAAGATACACTAGAAGCACGAGAGGACATGGCGGCTTTGAAAGGAGAGCAAGGACATCAGTACTTAGGTCCTGCCAGCTACACTCTAAGCAAGAATGAGAAAGAGAGCATGTTTGATTGCTTGAATGGTATCAAGGTCCCGTCTAGATACTCGTCTAATGTAAGGAGGATAATCAAGTGTAATGACAAGAAATTTGTCCACTTAAAGTCTCATGACTGCCACGTATTGATTCCGGTCGTGCTGAGAGGTATTCTACCAGAAATGTCAGAAAGACAATCAAAAAGTTGTGTGCATTCCTGAACGCTATATCCTAGAAAGTAATTCATCTATATAACCTAACTAGGCTACAGAATGATATTGTCCAATGTCTGGTCAGCCTAGAGCTCATCTTTCCTCCATCATTTTTTGATATTATGACACATCTCTTGGTTCACATTGTCAAAGAGATTGTTATTCTTGTACCTGTATTCCTACACTATATGTTCACTTTTGAGAGGTTCATGGCAGTCCTAAAGAAGTATGTCCGCAATCGTTTGAGACTTGAAGGATGCATCGCTAAGGGTTACAGGACAGATAGGGTTATTGAGTTTTGTACTGACTACATTGATGAGCTTAAGTCAATTGGGCTTCCTTTGTCCCACTAAGAGGGGAGACTAGCAGGTAAGTGTACACTAGGAAATAAAGTAATATGGTATACTGATCATGTTTTATTTGATAAAGCACACTTCACAGTCTTGCAACACTCATCCTTGGTGGCTCCGTACCAGGAGTGTCAGTGTTCTGTATCGGTACCCCGCCACAGGGTAGAACCTGCGGGGGTTTTGAGATTGGAGGGGGTGACGAGGAGATCGCTAATGGTTAACAGAATGCAGGGACACAGTGATGTATACAGGTTCGGGCTGCTGTGGAGCGTAATACCCTATGTTCTGTTGTGGTTTGGTGGATTGTATTGCTGATGATTCAAGAGAGTTTCTTAAAACCCTAGCTCCCCTTATATAGGCCGAGGAGCTAGGGTTACAAGGCGCATCCCTAGGGGATTGCCTGCCGATAAGTTCATTAGATTACATGCCAAATATACAGGACTAGATCCTAACAGATGCAATTCTAGCTGATCCAAGTGGATTGCTTCTGCGCCACGCCATCTGCTGCCTTGTGCTAGGGGTGAGACCACTTGGCCCACCTGTCAGGATGATCTACTTAGTCATCATAGGGCACCCATAGGCATATGACTCCCACAAGGAGGATCACAAAAATATTGTACGCTTTGAATACCCAAGGAAGTCTGAGACATGGATTACATGTAGTCACATAGAAAGTTTTGGTGTGTGGTTGAGACAACATCTCGTGGTTAATGAGGAGATTGATGACCAACTTGCTTGGTTAGCTAGGGGAGCATCTTCATCAATCCCAACATTCAAAGTATATGAGATAAATGGAAATATGTTTTACATGAGATCCCAAAACTAGAAGAGCACCAACCAAAATAGTGTGGTTCGGATAGATGTCATAGACACAACTGGGAAAAAGGACAAATACTATGGTTATATAGAGGAGATCTTGGAACTTGACTATGGGCCATTTCTAAAGGTACCTCTATTTCAGTGTCAGTGGGTGAAAGTGAGTGCACATGGTGTTATGATGGACCCTGATTATGTCATTACAACCGTGGACCTCAATAACACTGCATATAGGGATGAACCATTCGTCCTCGCCACAGATGTCACTCGAGTTTCTATGTGAAGGACATGTCTACTAAACCCAAGATGTCACTAGGAAAAATGTTCCGTTAGACAAGAGCCAAAGCAACACATTGTTCTTCTAGGGAAAAGGAAAATAATGGGAGTGGAGGACTTTGCAGATGAAGAGGATTACAACCAGTTAGATGATGCACCACCTTTCAAAGTGAAGGTTGACACAAGAATCCAATTAAACAATGAAGAGGCTCCATACGTGCGTCGCGATCACAATGAAGGGATCGTTGTAAAGTAAAATTTTATTGTTGAACAACACATGTAATGTAATGGCGGGATTTTATTTTTGTATTTTAATATTAGTTTAACCAAAAAAGATCTTAGATAACATCTACGTAAATTAAGAATGCAAACTACCGAGGGCACGTGGGTGGTAAACAAATCCTGGACCAAATGGGCCTAAAACTTGGCGCGAAAAAAAATTAGTATCGGTGTCATTCAAGACCTGATACTATTAGATGCCTTTGCACCATTTTTTTAGGGACCTGTGGACATCTTTAGTACCAGGGCATAGTACGACCCGGTACCAAAGACACTTTAGTACCGGACTTTTATAAAACCCGATACTAAAGGTCCAACCATATATATATGGCCTTCGTCATCCTTTCGCGATTCACAATTCATAGTTCTTCGATGCCGTCGGCCCGCAGCAGTCTCCTCCGTCAGCATTGTGGCTCCTCTACCACCGCGCCTCGTCCCCATCTACCCATCGCGGCTCACCCCTGTCTTCACTACCTTGCCACCATTGCCGCCCCGACGACCCCGTCGCTACCACGGCACCGCCAGCGCTGCCTCGATGACCCCGTCTCTGCCACCGTGCTGCCGCCTAGAAGACTCCGTACCTGCCACCGTGCAGCCACCGCCGCCTGTCCTCGTAAATGAGTATTCTCTGTCACCTATCCTCTGTAAATGTGGATTCTTTGTCCCCTGTCCTCTGTAAATGAGTATTCATTATCTCCTTTCATTTATTAGTGATGGTTACTATGTTAGCTAATGACTTGTATGCTTACATTTGGAGACAATTAAATAGAGGCTTACCATTATAGTTTACATTCTAAGCAAATTCGTGTTTTGTAGTGATTATATGTTACAGTCTTATTCCATGTTTCTATGAAGCATGCATATAGCTATTAGAGAAAAACGACTAAATTAATTAATCCTACATTTGTAAACATATTAGCCAAGATGAGTACCCGAGAGGATGAGGAGATAATGCAAAGAAATAATTAGAGACGAGACAAATGTAGAGATCAGCACGCATGACGACACTGATTCTTACTTTAACTTTCCCTATGATGAGGAGGATAATCCTGATCAAACCAATGATAATCCATTGGGCAATAGCTAGGTATAGATCATATACATGCACCTGATAGCCATCCACCTCCCCATCGATGATGTGCATAAGGATTTCAATAACACTATATCCTTTCTTCTTGATAGCCCACCACCTCCCCACCAAAGGAAAATAAGAAGCCTCGATGCCCCACAAAAAAGAGAACTTTGTGAAGAGATACACAATCACACATGTGGGAGAAGATGGACAGCCTCTAGAGCCCTACGGCGGTGCCATCTCTAGCGACGCCAGCAGCACCGCCTCCTCTTCTTTTTCTGGCGACAAAGCGAGCGAGGGGGCTCCCACAAGGGTGAGCGTGCCACCGTCGAGTGGCCTTGCTCACGCGGGCACATGCGACGCCCTGTGACGGGGTTGCCGCCCTCTCCCTGACCGCCAGCGAAGCCGGCAATGGCTAGGTAAGCCCTCTGTGCCTTTCTTCTTTCTTAGATTCGGCACGCGGCCGGGAAAAATTGGTCTAGGGTTAGGGTTTCGGGGCCCCCTTCCCTTTTCATCTCTTCTTTCTGCACGGGTCCAAGCCCTAGAGCTCAAGATCCGGTCGATTTCATTCGAAATCTTTCAATTCCTCGTTCTTTTCTTCTCAATTTCTCGAGTTGAGGGTCGATCTAGGGTTAGGTTTGGGCACAACCTATGGCTCTGATACCAATTGTTGAACGTCTTGTGCGGATCTAGTGCCGAAAACAAATACCAATAGGGTTCTTGAGTTAAAATTGTGAGAGTTCTTATGTAAATCTTGTGATCTAATGGAGGGAGAGATCGAGAGGGAGGAAGATAAGAGTCCCTCTAAGGTTCGAGCTTGACCAGTGCCACTTGGGCAACGGGGGTTCCACTGTGGGTGTCCATGGCGATGGCGACAGCGTGAACAGGAACAACGGCGGTGGCGTGTTTCCCTCCACTCCCACACCAAGGAGATTGGGTCCCATGTTTCTTTTGGCTCCAGGAGGTACTGCAAACGTTGGTTCGCGTGCCACTCGTGGCTCTTCTTTTATCGCGGTGCGGTGTGGAAGGGGGCCACAACCTTAGAGAGGTTTTGGGCCTCCGATCAAGGCTTTAGTTCTAGATCTGGGCTCGGTCAGAACGTCTCCCTTCCAAGCCCGAGATCAATCCAATAACTCATGGCTCTTCTTTTATAGCGATGCGGTGTGGAAGGAGACCACAACTTCAAAGGGGTTTTGGGCCGTTGATCAAGGCCTTAGTTCTAGATTTAGGCTCAGTCAAGACGTCTCCCTTCCAAGCCCAAGATCAATCCAACATTCTGCCCCTTGATCTTGGTTTCTCTTGCTTCTGTAAAAATTCTATGTTGCATCCCTCGATAGATGAATATATCGAGACCAATGCCACTACTAGAAAATATGGCTATTACAACGGTGATATTGTGGTAATGTGGCCCAAATCATGGCAATAGCTGCAAATTGCAACACTTCAGAAATCGTGGGCAAGCGTGGCAAGTACTTGTGTCGTTTAAAGTTTGGATCACATTTTCCTTTTCGTTGCAATAGTTGGCTTATTCGCCACGTCATTAGCCATTGCATTAGACAAAGATTGCAATGACAAGAAACCGTGTCAAATAGGGTCACTAGCCTTGATTTTTTTGAAGTGGCAACAAGTTCCTATTGCAACAAAAATTGTTTTGTGGCAATTACAACTATTGCAACTAAAATTTTCCGTTGCAATTAGTTTCATCGCAACCAAAAGAAATGTGTGGTGGTAGTAGGATGTGCAACGAAATTTATTTCATGGCAATGCAATTTACACATTGCAATACCCTATGGCCACGAATCAAAATGTTTCTTTTGGGCCACCCCTTATTGGAGCAGTTGCTTTTTCCCACTCAATCATTGTGTCAATAGGGATTTTACAAGAATGAATACCATCATAGATAAAACAAGACAGTGAAATGCCAAGATATATTTATAATGATCATTCATATCTGTTCTTAAAATAAAACAAAAAAGTTCATCGATTTAACCTAAGAACTCCAAAATGGCTAAATTAAAATTGTATCTACAGTAAAACCAACGGTTCCAAAGACCGTTTATAGGATGAAAAAGCTTTGACAATGCTACTTCCTTGACTTGTATGCGGTCTTGGCGTAATAGCATCATCTGACTAACACCTCCTCTATGATTCCTGAAAATGGTGGCCATTTGCATTAAACTTAGAGTGGAAATGCAGTGTATAACTAACAAAAATGTAGGGTATCGCAAGCATATAAGGAAAATGGGCCCTAGGCCTTGTGCTTAGTTCCCTAATGTGATTTTGGTGGTTGAATTGACAACACACGCCATGGGACTAATATTTGTGTACAAGTGTTTTTGGTTAAGTCCTAAGGTGCAAGAGATGAACTTGGGGAACAAACACCTCAATGACGGTCTAAAAGATCACAAGAGAAGACCCCAAGCCGCTATCAAGGTGCAAGCTTATGCCCTGACCCACATTGTGGTTGGTGACTCCTGAGCTCATACTAGTGTTGATACACATTTCCCATGCCCATTTAAAGTGTAGCAACCACATTTGTGAGCCCAACCACCATATGAGCAAATAGACACATCCAGCATAGCGAGAGCTTGTTAGCATCTTGGCTTAGGCCTATTTGTCTAGTATCTGTGCCTACATGCATGTCTATCTTTTGTAAGTGTGGGGCATATAAGTCTTGCAAGACCCTCCAGAGTGTGGAGTGGCCGCCACCTTGCTTGTAAGAGGGAGGAAGGCCCTCGGCAGTTTGGCCTATAGCTTCTCTTAGTAGGAGACTGTGGGGTAGCTCCGCGAGAAGGACTCGAAAGACCCCAACAGCCTTATCCATCCTCTACTCTTGCGTGGGCGAGGCCGTAGTCCGTGGAGGACTACATGAGAGATATGCTCAGGTGCGTGTGTACCGAGGATATCCGGAGACCCGACCGGGTGGCTTGACCTCTGTGGAGTGTCACTTTGCCATCCTCTACCCTTGTGAGGGCGAGGCCGTATTCCTTTGAGGACTACATGTGAGCAAAGCCCTTTGTGGAGCACCAACGCGGATCAGTAGGGGGTAGAGACCGCGAGTCTCCCCGAACCTCAGGAAAAAAAATCTCTGCGACTCCATCATGTGCCATCGTCGTCATCGTCACCGGGAGTTTGCATATCTCTACCTATCTCTTTAGCTTCTGCATTTACATTCTTGCAATTGTGTGTTTACATTCCTAGACTAGCTTCATAAGTTAGTTTCTAGGTGGAACTAGGTTGCAAGACCTGGCCACGATAGAATTTAGCAACACTCAGCAAAACCATAATATATATAGCTAGATTTATCTTGCATAGGTTTTGCTTAGTAGTTATAGTTTTTAGGAGCCTTAGTTTTTAGAAAACCTAATTCACCCCCCTCGTAGGCGTCAGTTCAACCTTCAAAGCACAATAATGAAACTAATTAATTTATATTGTTATAGACAGAAGTAACATCTATATTTTGTTTTTTCCCTATAATATAATCGCCATGTCATAGAAATTAAAGTTCATGATGTAACATCATAGCTTTGCTAATTCTCATAAACATGAGTTGAGAAACTTCTATTACATCTGAACCATGTTGAAAATGAAGACACAACCTGACAGCACATGTAATCTATACCGTGAGCTATCTTCTATTTCTAGACTCAACACCACACACCGACACTTATAAAAGTTTACGTAAAGTGGTTGTCCATGTAATGAGACTAAACTAGCTTATCCGAGTTAGTCAATCTTACTTGTTGTGGTTGTCTAACCAAAATGGTAATTGAACTCAGCAAGGAAACATGGCATCGGGATGTGAAGGATTTCAACGATGAACACAACCATCCATTGGCCTCACTACATATAACAAAGTTGTATCTAGCTTTGCATTCACATAGAGGGATTGGTCATTGGTGAACCATCAATGATAATACGTAGGCAGTATGTGAAGGATTTCAACGATAAACACATCCATCCGTTGGTTTCACCTGATTTAGGTTGTCTCTTGCGCTCACATTGGTGGCGAACAGAACCGTCTTACATTCACAACTAGATCTTGTGCAATATTGTTGCCTCCTAGCATAGGTCTGCATTTTATGCTTCACTGCTGCCAAGATGGTCTGGTTAGTTCACTTCACTAGGGTCCGATCTGTTGAGGAATTACACAATATCCGAATTAAATTATGAAAGTAAATCATGCAAAACATGGCACAAACTAGCATGAACTCATCTAGCATACTAGATAGAAAGATCACAACAAAGATCTCACAGAACATAATGAATAGATAGATTAGATCGATCTAGTTATACTTGTCGGCAGCTAGAGCCGATTCTGTACTGACGATGTCCACAATGACCATGTCGTAGAGGTCCGCGGTTGTTGTAGATGGAGCGGTGAAGAAGACCGTGAAGGAGACGCGGTGATGGCCTCCAGCAACGGAAGCAGATGGACAACCCATGATGAGGACGGAGAGCAATCGTGCAGTGCGCTTCCCAAAAACCTTATTCGCCCTCTCCCTGGTGCAGGAGCTCGAAAGACGAAGGGTTCTGGAGACCTACTCTCCTGATTCGCAGATGCACGTCAGTGCTCGGGATAGAGAGAACTACGTAGGCAGCGTAGCAGCAAGTAGTGGCAAAACACTAGGTTTTTTTCGGTGGTACTCTCGGCGACGTCGGTCGGCTATTTATATAGAGACCAATGATCTAATCTCGTGTCGCGATCACGATCCCAATCAGGTAAGGACTTTAAACTTGCAGCCCAAGTCACCAAAAATTAAATCGGCAAAAGAGCCAATATCATGAGCCGATTGAGGTGCAAAATGAAGCCGCACACCCGCAAGGTCAGGAGCCGATTTCAACGGATCATTCACGCAGGTGCCGCGCGCCCGCGCCCATCGCCCCGGACCGAGCGAGGCGAAGGCGAGCGAGCACGCACGTGTGGGCTCTTCCTTCTCCCTTCACACCATGACTTAGTAGGAGGCGAGAGTCTCCATATTTTAGTAGGTGAACTCCCCCCTCAACTAACAAGGTGGGACTAAAGGTTCCACGCTCGTCTTGCTCACACATGGGCCTTTGAGATTTTCTAGGATTTAATAAATGGGCCAAGCCCATATATTCAACAATCCCCCACCGGATCTCAAATACCCATTTAGAGATTTGCCAATACTCGCTACTATTTATATACTAGTGTTTCAGCAGAGACCTGTAAAGTTGAACTTCTTCCTAGAGCTTCAAATTACACTCCCTCACAACTTGAACAATGGACTATGCCTTGAATTGCAGGTTTTGTGCAAACAAGTTTCACTTAAAGTCATAATTAGTACGTGACTTCCAGTAGTCCCCTCTGTGGGTGAAGCATAAGCGTCGTACTCCCTAGTCTCTTCATGAACTTACTAGAGATCACCCAAGTCTCATAGACTGCAACGTTTTATAGTCTAGCTCATATAGGTGTGTTCTTTCAAGAATGCTATGTAGGACACCATTTTCACTTAGTTAAAAGCCAACAGAAACACATTAAGACATAAAGTCATCCTACCATACAACTTTTGAGAGTGTTGCATCTTCACATAGAGAGTGTTATTAGTCACTCTCCTCGGTTCACTGTTTGTTATTACTAGGACCCAATTCACGGGATCTCTGATCACAAAGGCTGGGTTACCACTATTGTAACTCAAGTGGGTCTCATACCCATCTCTCTCGATGCAATGTCTATCACGTTACGTGATACTCGCTTAGTAAAGGGATCTGCCAGGTTCTTTTCTGTTTGAATATAAGTCACACTTATCACTCCGGAGTGTCTCATCTTCCTAACGGATTTAACTCGTCTTCTAATGTGTCTTGATGACTTCGCATTATCCTTATCACTGTTCAATTTAGCAATCGCAGTTGGATTTTCACAGTTTATAAGAATAGCCGGTATTGGTTTCTCAATCATCGGCAAGTCCATCAAGTGCTCATGTAGCCAATCTGCTTCTATAGTAGTTGTATCTAAAGCTGTTAGCTCTGCCTCCATGGTTGACCTCGTCAAAATGGTTTGTTTGCAAGACCTCCATGACACGGCACTACCACCAAGTGTAAACACATATCCACAGGTGGCCATATAGCTCATCATCAGATATCCAGTTTGCATCATTATATCCTTTAAGCACAGCAGGGTGCCCTGAATAGTGAATCTCATAACTCATTGTTCCCTTCAAATAGCACATAACCATTTCAAGTGCATGCCAATGATCTGAACCTAGGTTGGACATGAACCTACTGAATTTGCTCACAACAAATGATATGTCGGGTCTAGTAGCGCTAGCGAGATACATGAGCGAACCAATAATCTGAGAATACTTCAATTGGTTGACACCAATTCTCTTATTTTTTTCTCAACATCACACCGAGGTCATAAGGAGTGGGAGAAGGCTTGCTGTCTATATAGTCGAACTAGCTCAAGATCTTCTCCACATAATGGGTTTGAGAAAAAGTAATCCCACTCTCATTAGCTTCTCCCAGATCTTTCATGTCAAACTTCACTGATAAGAAAGACTGGACTTCATCGATCACATCAATGTTTATGCCAAAAATTAATATGTCATCGACATACAGGCACAGTATAACTCCTTTGCCCCCACCATAGCGATAGTACACACATCTTTTTGCTTCATTAACGGCAAAACCCGCTGATCTTAAGGTGGTGTCGAACTTCTCATGCCATTGCTTAGACGCTTGTTTCAGGTCGTACAAAGATTTAAATAATTTACACACTTTGCTTTCTTGACCCTTAACTAGAAACTCATCAGGTTGATCCATATAAATCTCCTCATCCAACTCTCCATTAAGGAAAGCTGTATTTACATCCATTTGATGAATGATAAAGCCATATGAGGCAGCCAGGGAAAGCAGTACACGAATAGTGGTCATTCTAGCAACAGGTGAACAAGTATCAAAGAAATCTTCTCCCTCTTTTTGGGTATAACCCTTCGCCACAAGCCTAGCCTTGTACTTTTCAATAGTATCATCAGTCCTAAGCTTTTTCTTAAACACCCACTTGCAGCCCACTGGTTTGCAACCACAGGGTTGTTCAGTTAACTCCCAAGTCCCATTGTAGAGAATCGAGTCCAACTCACTCTGAACAGCTTCTTTCCAATTATCTGCATCTGGAGATGCATACGCCTCAGTTATAGACGTAGGAGTATCATCCACAACGTAAACAATGAAATTATTACCAAAGGATTTTTCAACCCTTTGTCTCTTGCTCTTTTTCGGAGCTTCATTTTCATCCTCCTCTAGGATAATATCATGTGGTGGTTTAGAAACCTTAGTTGGTGCATTAAATTCAGGAGTTATATCAGAAGAAAATCTAGAAGTGCTATGCATATCTTTCATTGGAAATATATTCTCAAAAAAAATGTAGCATCACGAGACTCCATAATAGTATCAACGTACATATCAGGCACATCAGATTTCATTACTAAAAATCTATAAATAATGCTCCGCTAAGCATACCCCAGAAAGACACCATCTACCGTCTTAGGCCCAGCTTGCGCTTCTTCTTAATCGGCACATTAACTTTCACTAAGTAACCCCAAGTACGCAGGTAAGAAAGTGATGGTTTTCTCCCAATCCACTCCTCGTAAGAAGTTTTGTTTTTGTTTCTGTTAGGAATTCTATGCCATGAATAAGAAGGCGTCCTCTCATAAATAATGCCATGTTCCGCACAGAAATCATCAAAGACTTTAGAAAAATACTCGCCACCACGATCAGACCTAAGACGTTTAATCTTTCTCTCTAGTTGATTTTTAACTTCAGCTTTATAGATTTTAAAGTAGTCTAACGTCTCATCCTTAGATTTGAGTAAATAAACATAGCAAAATCTAGTTGCATCATCAATGAACATCATGAAGTACCTCTTTTTACCCTTTGTCAACACACCATTCATCTCGCATAGATCAAAATGTAAGAGTTCTAGAGGTGCCAAGTTTTTCTCCTCGGCAGCTTTGTGAGGCTTTCGAGGTTGCTCCTATTGCACACAACTATGGCACTTAGAACCTTTGGCAAAGGTGAATTTCAGAATTAAACATAGGCTGGAAAGCTTTTTCATAAGACCAAAATTAACGTGGCATAAATGAGCGTGCCAAGTACTCACATCATCGTTAACACCACCGCAAATATGATTCACACACTTATTGCTAAAATCCAAAAGAGATAAGCGGGACAAGCCTCCGCAATCATAGCCTTTACCAATAAATAAACCATGGCTCGCCACGACTACTTTATTGGACTCTAACACTACCTTAAACCCATCTTTGCATAGAAGGGAGCCACTGATGAGATCCTTGTTCATGGAGGGGACATGCTGCATGATCTTTCCCGAAGTAAACTTCAGATCCACCGTACCAGTGGCAAGAACAGAAGCAACAGATCCGTTCCCCATCAACACGGAGCAATCTCTTGTGACTTGGTAAGAAAAGAACATTTTAGTGTCAGCACACACATGCACATTAACACATATCAATCCACCAATCGGAAGACAGAATAACTAAAAAGACAGTAGGTAAATTACCATACCCTGCATCTCCAGTATTGCCAGCGGTCACACTGTTGACAGTCTTGGTCGATTGTCCATTGTTGCCTCTTTTCCCTCGATGGTCTGCGTGATCTGGACAGTCCTTGGAAAAGTGCCAAGTTCACCACAAGTGAAGTAGGGCAGCTCATCCTTCTTCTTCTTTTCTTCTTGAAGTTGGTAGTCTTGTTAGGATTGTGCTTCCCTTTCCCTTTGCCTTAGTTCTTCTAGTTCTGAACCGTGTTGGCAATGGAGTGACCCTCACCTCCTTTGGTGTTCTTAGCCCGACCCTTCTCTTCCACATCAAGAGACGCTATCAGTTCTTCAATTGACATCTTAGTCCTCTTATGCTTCAGAGCTGTGGCGAAACTCCTCCATGCGGAAGGAAGTTTTGCAATAATGCACCCAGCCACAAATGGATCATGACGAGGACACTTAAGGATTTTGAGTTCCTTAGCAATGCACTATATGTCATGAGCTTGCTGGACAATTGATTTGTCATTGACCATCTTAAAGTCATGAAAACTCTCCATAGTATACAGTTCACTGCCAGCGTCCGACGCACCAAACTTAGCGTCAAGTGTATCCCACAACTCTTTTGTGTCTTTTATGTGCGTATACACATCACACAGACGGTCGGTAAGGACACTCAGTATGCATCCTACGAAGAGAGTTTTTTTTTTACCAAAAAGACTAGGGGGAGGTCCCCATAGTAAAAAAAAGGCTTTTATTGAGGATCAAGAGTACTTACAAACAGCGTTTACCGCCACCAACAGGAAAAGAACAGAACAGCTAGAATCCTAGAGATATAACCCAGCGGGGAGAAAGTTACAGAGCATTTAGCCATGTGTAAACTAACTGTCTATGCGCTTCACTAATCCGCAGGCTTTGAAGCTTGATTTCTTCTCTGAACTTCATAGTCCAAAGATTAAAAGTGAAAGGCTGTCCATCAAAGATCCACCTGTTACGCAACTTCCAAATCTCCCACATTGTAATGATACAAATCTCTAAAGCAAAGGGAGATCCCGAGGAGGAAACAGCCTGCAATATTCTATCTTGCAAAGGCAGCTGACAATCCCATTGTAGATGAACATGGGTCCAACAACTCTGGGCAAAAGAACATTGGAAAAACATGTGATCCACATCTTCTGTTTGCCCTGTAGAACACATAACACAAGATCTATCCTGGTTAGCCAACATATTCCTCCAATGTAACATATCCCTGGTATTGATCCTGTCCACCAACACTTGCCAGAAGAAAAACCTTGTCCTCACTGTGCATTTACTCTTCCACAATTTCCTATAGATAGAAGAAACTTGCATGTCCTCAAAGCTCTGTTTATAAAATTTGGCCACTGAGAACTTATCTGCAGCACCCAAGAGCTCCCAAACATCTTCTCCATCTTCATCATAGGTACTATCCAGCAGGAGGTCTTGTAATTGCTGCAATTCATTATAAGCTTCAACAGAGAGGGGCAGAGAAAAGATACTAGCTAGATCATCAGTCTCCTGTATGTGCTTCACAGAGGCCAATCTTTGTGTGCTGAAGGAGGCTAAGTTTGGGAATTTATTCTGAAGGGGTTCACCGAGCCAGTTATCCTGCCAAAAAAGTACTGATGCACCATTGCCAATTCTACAAACTGTTCCCTTTCTGTAATTTTCATTGAGTCTCGATATATCCTTCCACCAAAAGGATCCAACTTCCCTGCTTGCATGAGGGACCTTGTCTTGGTAGTAAGATTCCCAGGTCAATCTAACCCATGGTGTGTCAAATTTCGAGTAGAACTTGTGCAGCTACTTTGTTAGGAGCCCTTCATTGAAAGCCTTGAGATTAATCACTCCTAGCCCTCCTTTTTGTTTTAGTTTGATCACCATTTCCTATGCTGCTAAATTCCCACCTTTCTTTTGCTGGTCTGTACCACGCCAAAGGCACTGCTTTCTGGCTCTATCAATCACCTCGATTAGATCACTCTCTGGTTTGCCTTTACTCACCCAGAACATATGCATAGCCTCAAGCCAGAGGGTGGACTTGATTTGCCATCTCTTAAAGTGCACACCAAATAACTTCTCCACCCTCAGCGCATCAGCAAACACAGCCATAGATAATTCAGGAAATTGTCTACAATAAAGTTTTTGGATTGTTGAGGAATTAGAAAATATCCGAATTAAATTTCATAAGTAAATCATGCAAAACATGGTACAAACTAGCATAAACTCATCTAGCATAAACTCATCACAACAAAGATCTCACAGATCATAATAAACAGATAGATTAGATCAATCTGGTTATACCTATCGGCAGCTAGAGCTGATTCCATACTGACGACGTCGACGATGGCCGTGTCGTAGATGTCGCGGTTGCTGTAGACGGAGCGATGAAGAAAAACATGAGGAGACGTCGGCAATGGCCTCCAGCAGCGGAAGCAGATGGACGACCTGTGTGAAGACGGCCAGCAGTCGCGCAGTGTGCTTCCCAAAAACTTATTCGCCCTCTCCCGGTGCAGGAGCTCGAAAGACGAAGGGTTCCGGAGACCTGCTCTCCCGATCGCAGATACACATCAGCGCTCAGGATGGAGAGAACTACATAGGCAGCACAGCAGCAAGCGGTGGCAAAACCCTAGGTATTTTCGGTGGTACTCTCGGCGACATCAGTCGGCTGTTTATATAGAGACCAACGATCCGATCTCATGTCGCGACCACGATCCCAATCGGGTAAGGACTCATAAACTTGCAGCCCAAGTCACCAAAAATAAAATCAGTAAAAGAGCCGATAGGGTTGCAAAAAGAAGCCACGCACCCGCAAGGTCAAGAGCCGATTTCTGACGGACCATTCACACGGGTGCCGCGCGACCCAGCGAGGCGAGGCGAGCGAGCGTGTGGGCTTTTCCTTCTCTCTTCACACCATGACTTAGTGGGAGGGGACAGTCTCCATATTTAATTAGGTAAACTCCTCTCTCAACTAGCAAGGTGGGACTAAACGTTCCGCGCTCCTCTTGCTCACACATGGGATTTTAAGATTTTCTAGGATTTAATAGATGGGCCAAGCCCATATATTCAACACGATCCGTGGCAGATTATCCAGTGAGTTATATGTTCCAGGAAAGACCTTGTTCACTATGCATTGCTTTTGTGTTCAGACATTCAATTATTTGGGGCTCAATGTTCGACGATCTCTGCCAAATTCCACGATACCATTATCATCTATCATCCTTAACTTGTCCGATGCCGTCTTCATCGTCTGTTTACTATTGCTCTTCTTGTTGGTTCTTGCCTTGGTCAGTCAAAAATTAACGAAATGGGGGTACGGTCCTCAAAGCGATTTTTGTAATGTCAATATAATAAAGTGTTCTGTAGTGGTGCGGTCCGTGGCGGATTATCCAGTGAGTTATATATTCCAGGAAGACCTTGTTCATTATGCACTGCTTTAGTGTTCGATCAGACATTCGATTATTTGGGGCTCTAGGTGGATTGTTCGACGATCTCTGCCAAATTCTACGATACCATTATCATCATCCACAACTTGTCCGATGTCGTCTTCATCGTCTGTTTACTATTGCTCTTCTTGTTGGTTCTTTCCTTGATCAGTCAAAAATAAACGAAATGGGGGTACGGTCCTCAAGCGATTTTTGTAACGTCAATATAATAAAGTGTTCTGCAGAAACTTCTTAAGCTTAAGGCATGGAGAACGTGGATAGACCTTTGTCTATGTTTCTGGACGGAGGGATGAGGGAGTAAACAAAGTCGGTATCTGCCTTGCATTGCATGTAAGATTACTTAGAATGGCATGGCTTGATGTTACTCGGTCCCCCGGCCCATTATATTATTATATTCGTATATGGACGACTTGCATATTAATCCGTCAATATTTGGCATTGTCGTATACTATTAGTTAACTAATTACCCACTCGATGATTAATACTCCCTCCGTTCTCTTTTTATTTGACGCCGTTGATTTTTTTTCAAAACTTCAATCACTCGTCTTATTTAAAAAATTTGTAAGTTATCATCTGCATTTTTGTTATTTGTTTTATTGTTAAGATTAGTTTAAGAATGTATTGTACTTTTACATAAATTTTTTAAATAAGTCGAATGATTGAAGTTTTGAAAAAAAAGTCAACCGCGTCAAATAAAAAAAACGGAGGTAGTACATACTAGTCAAAATGGAGCATTCTACCCGTGACTAAGTGAAAATATTATTAAATAAAAACAAAGGGCTAATGCAAGAAAGTATTGTGCAGGTCATGCACGCGCGACACACGCATCTTTACCGCAGCAAAAAATATTCTATACAGAGGGATATAAATGCGACACACACAATTTTATCAGAGACAAAATATTCAATAAAAAGGGATATGAATAAATTTGTTAGAAAGCTATCTTATATATATTGACAAAACAATATTCTTAATCTTATAATCTATTTACTTGGTTGTATACGTTTTTTATGGGTGTGTCACCTTGTCAAGTGACTGGCCACTGGATCTGCATCCAACGTTTCAAGCACCCCATCTTATCCACCTCTGTTTTATTTCTCCCCCTCCCCCTTCTTCCTCCTACCGCCCTCTCTCTCCTCCTTCCCCTTCTTCTTCCTTGCGATGACGATGAGAGCTAATCCCTTCCCCGTCGCGCCAGCCATCTTCCGCACGGCCTCTAGCTACTCCTCGGCACAGCGGCCTCCCGCCCCAAAGGCCGCCTCCACTGCCGCCGCCATCCACTAACCTAACGCTGTCGTCGCCCCCACTACCGGCCCTCCCCGACCAGCTTCCTTCCCTGCCTGACTGGCGGCGACTTCAGCGTCGATCTCAACCACCCGCCACCTTTGCTTGGCTAGCCGGCAGCCCTCGACCTTCCCCTCTAAGGCTGGAGGTGGAGAAGAAGTCCCCACCGATAAACCCCCAACCCAGAACCGTAACCCTAAGAGGCACTGGTGCCAGCGCCGACAATGGAGACGGAGGCGCGGCGGTGAGATCTTCTTTCCCAGTGAGCTCCCTCCCCCTTCTTCACCCAATGACTGATGATTTTGCAAAAAAACATCAATCACCAGATGTTGAGCAAATCTCTAACGCGTTTAGAGTTTTTTTGTTTAGGATCAAATTTCATAGAATCTAATGGTGGTATGATTTTGCCTTATGATATTGTCTTGGTAAACATTGAGTGGATCTGGAATATCGGGCATTGAAGATGATTCCCTTGAATTTACTACTTTCTTCTGCAGCAGAGTCGCCAAAAAGTATGTTGGTGCGGTTTTGGCCAAATACTGAAGAATCCTAGGGTTTGTGCGTAGCGGGAAAAACACCATGGGGTTAAGCCATGGACATTGGATAGTTCGGTGATGACAGCTGGACGGTCCAGTAAGCTCGAGTAAAACCTAGTCTCAATCCCCCGAGAGGGATCCAGACAAGGAGGATGATGTCTAGGGTTGTTCTAGTGTCAGCAGGCCACTTAGAACCCCTCAAGTCGGCGTAGAGCCAAAGAGAGCAAGCAATTAGGGTTTGAGAGGAGAATTAGGTTTGGAAAATAGAGATAACATGAAAATAAAGCAAGAAAAGTAATATATTTGATCGATTGGTGATAGCTCAATCAGTCGTGCCCCTTCATATTTATACGGGATGGTGGTCTGGACCCTTGTACAAGTCGAGATCCACGACATCACCACAAACTACAGGACTCTACTCAGACTCGACGATACTGAACTATCCAGTACCACCTACCGAACTAGCTATCTAGCGACACCTGACGTCTGGACCCTTGTACAAGTTCAAATCCACAATATCATGCACAAACTACAGGATTCTACTTGGAATCGATGATACTAAAACTATCTGGTACCACCTACTGGACTAGCTATCCGGCGACACTGGACAGTCCGATGGGGTGGCCAACCTTGGTCTACCACTTTTGGTGCTCAACAACAATATCCACCGCACTCACAGAACTGTGAACTTGACTGTCCAGGTACCCAAGTACCCAGAGGTTGAGTCTATTGGGAAAAAGAGGTTGCTACGCAAAAAATTCCTCACCCCTAACACTATCGCCTTACGCCTACAGTCCTAATGCCCTTCAAGGAATACCTCGTCCTAGGACATTGCCCATGCGGCGTATGGTATGCACGTAACATATTCCAAAGTATTATCACTCCTACTCAGTCCTTATTTGGCGGGAGTTGGCCTTCTAGGGGTCGGTTGCCACCCTCGATCAACGGTGGGCCGCACATCTCCAAACACCTCTCTCCACTCTGAAGAGAGTTCTAGTCTCTCCCATAAATCCCGTTGCTGACTCCCGCAGGTTTCCATCTCACACACCATCTCGCTCTCATACCCACCCACTTCAACACATGCCAAGAGTTAACTTATTCCACCATCATATCGCCCAATCTCACATCATATTCATTGTAGATAGTGTTTAGTGATCAAGCAATGGCCAATTAAAAACAAGTGTCTCTAGTAGAACGTCTATATGACTGCCTATAGTACAAAAACGATATTGTTGTATACTGTAGACAGAGTGGAGTTTGAAATAGGCAACGGAGATAGATGCTCTGCTAGAGACAGCCTAAGGTCATGTTTAATAGGTAGGCTGGCAGTAGATAGCGGGTGTGTCGCCTAGCTCTATGGTGAAGCGTGCCTATAGGAACAGAGTAGGGTGTTCGCTGACCTGGTTCGATGTAGTTGTTCTCTTGTGTCTCAAGTAGGTAGTTGAGATCTTATGGGTCCTTTGCTTCTATCTGGAACCTCGGTACTCATCGCAAAACAAAAGAGGAAAACAAACACCACATAAGAACTAAGCAAACAACACATAACAAAACAGAGATTAAAACATCGGAAGAGGATCGAAGTATGGTAAATGGGGCAAGAGTGAAATTGGAGGATCATTCTATAGGAGCTGCAAGTGGGATAAAATTGTATCGACCAAGTCGATGATTAACCCATTAATGACATTTTTACCATATCTAATCAGGGCATACTTACCTCGAGTGATGATGTGAGAGAAGCCTCACATTATCACTCTGTTATCAAACAAGATTAGGCCTTCATTAAAGGGCATCTTTACTGGTGATAACTCAGGGCCATTGCTAACATTCTAGTCACAAATGTGACGATAACACATTAGCAACAAAGGATGTTGAGAGAGAAGTCTCATACCACCCTTCCACGAGATATAACTAGAGAGATTAGACATTGATTAAGATAAGTGACGTGCGTCCAATGCGAAGCGTAGCTGATCTGGTAACACTAATTATTGCGAAGGCCTGAAAGGGATAACTCAGTCAAGATTACTTAAACTGGACAGGATGGAGTCCGGATTGGAATCCAGATGATTTATCTCAAGCATGCCTAAACAACGATCAGCACCGGTTCCTACCAGCTGTTCAGAATACTCCGAATTTACATGTGAAACACACCTCCAAACCTTCCATGCTGTAGACAAATTATCTGTCCAAAGCTAATTGCTTAGAATGAATTGTGGTCTCGCGTTGGGGGTTTTATATATTAACTTAGGAACACGATGTCTTTTTTCTGGAACCTGACTCCAAAAGGTCAATTCTTGGTAATCATTGTACCCTACACTGTTTAATGACGCTCCTAATTTGAACAAAAACTTGTGGAAACCCAAAGCCCAACAAAAAATAAAAAATTTCTCTGGTACTTATATATAGTGGGAGTGGTGCTCGCAAAAGATAATTGTGCTAAGTGAAATTGGTAAGGTGATTTAACATGTAGCTTCTGCCACAAGAATGAGACAATAAACCATGTTTGGATCATTTTACACATAACTACTGGAAAAAATCAACTTAATAGTGTGGAGCATATGTTACGTGATTAGCTACATGGACTCGATGTTGATCAGAAACCCTTGTTTGAGTTGTTTCTGCTAGGAGTGGCGGCTATTTTCTGGTCACTTCGGTTGGAAAGAAATGAGTTGGTTTTTATTTAAGAAAATCAATATGCTTTCTTCTAAGTAGGTTATCCTTGTGGAGGCCCATTGGCTATTGAGATGGGTTATACTACAGCAGGCAGATTTCCAGTAATGGGATTCAGAGGGATCAGAACTTTTTATGCAAGTGGCCAAGGCTTTTTTTTTTCCTCCAAGACTTATGGTGGTGCTTTAGTCTTCGGATTAAAGGCCATTGAAATATGCTTGATGTTTTTTTTCTCTCTTTTCATTGATGTGGCTGCGTGTTTTCAACAGAAATCGGAAGTTCGCCACGGCTCTTGTATCCCATTGATGTCCTGTTCTTGGTTAAATTGCTTCCTTTATAAAAAAATGTTATCTTCGAATTGTCAATAGGATATTCCGTAGAGGAACAAGAACAAGATCATGAATTCTACAATTGATATGCTCAAAAAAGGGTTTATTATTAGAAAAAAACAGCTCTGTCTCTCTCTCTCTCTGTTTTCTACGTCTTTTAGATAAAAAAAATAGCCGGCAACAAATGTTGGAGAATGGAGATGAAAGCAAGAGAGACAGTATGTGAAGCTGAGGACGAGACGAATGCAAACTAAGAAGGGAAAGCTAGCTTGCCATGGAACATTACTTGTTGTGGTTGTCTAACCAAAATGGTAATTGAACAGCGAGGAAACCTTGCATCGGCATGTGAAGGTTTCAACGATGAGCACAGCCGTCCATTGGCCTCACTACATATAACAAAGTTGTCTCTAGCTTTGCATTCACGTAGAGGGATTGGTCATTGGTGAACCATCAATGATAATACGTAGGCAGTATGTAAAGGATTTCAACGATAAACACAGCCATCCGTTGGTTTTGACCTGATTTAGGTTGTCTCTTGCGCTCACATTGGTGGCGAACAGAACCGTCTTACATTCACAACCAGATCTTGTGAAAATTGTTGCCTCCTAGCGTAGGTCTGCATTTTATGCTTCACTGCTGCCAAGATGGCCCGGTTAGTTCACTTCACTGGGGTCCGATCCGTGGCCGATTATCCAGTGAGTTATATGTTCCAGGAAAGACCTTGTTCACTATGCATTGCTTTTGTGTTCAGACATTCAATTATTTGGGGCTCAATGTTCGACGATCTCTGCCAAATTCCACGGTACCATTATCATCTATCATCCTTAACTTGTCCGATGCCGTCTTCATCGTCTGTTTACTATTGCTCTTCTTGTTGGTTCTTGCCTTGGTCAGTCAAAAATTAACGAAATGGGGGTACGGCCCTCAAGCGATTTTTGTAATGTCAATATAATAAAGTGTTCTGTAGTGGTGCGGTCCGTGGCGGATTATCCAGTGAGTTATATATTCCAGGAAGACCTTGTTCATTATGCACTGCTTTAGTGTTCGATCAGACATTCAATTTATTTGGGGCTCTACGTGGATTGTTCGACGATCTCTGCCAAATTCCACGATACCATTATCATCATCCTCAACTTGTCCGATGTCGTCTTCATCGTCTGTTTACTATTGCTCTTCTTGTTGGTTCCTTCCTTGATCAGTCAAAAATAAACGAAATGGGGGTACGGTCCTCAAGCGATTTTTGTAACGTCAATATAATAAAGTGTTCTGCAGAAACTTCTTAAGCTTAAGGCATGGAGAACGTGGATAGACCTTTGTCTATGTTTCTGGACGGAGGGATGAGGGAGTAAACAAGTAGGTATCTGACTTGCACGCCGGGTCTATGATTTTCTAAAATGTATATCCATGTACCTAAACTTATCCCGCATTCACGACTAGTTCCATGATTCTAAAATGCACATCCAAATCCATCAACTAATCCACTGCTATGCCAGCATCCAAATGGTGGCAGGTGTGCTTATTTTGCCTACGTGGACATGCGACCATGGCAAGCTGGCTGCTGGCTGCTCCACAGGCCTCCATCGGGCACACGTGCCTACGCCTGCTCGCCCCTCCCCGGCTCGCCCGCCATGGCTCGCCCCACACGCATGCCATCCACCATGGCCGGAGCTCAGAGAGCTCATGTCCCGCCTCCTCCACTGCCTTTCCCCTTCCTTTAGCGTGTGCATCACAACAGCCTCAACCCGCTCCACCGTTTCCAAAGCTCTAGGCCTCTAAATTGCCCTCTTACATGTGCATCCACCATGGCCGTTGTCTCTGCATGTTCTTGTGTGCGGGCACGAGCACACTAGGACGGTAGTGGTGTGGCGCGCAAACAAGGCCGCCCAGCAGCCACACAGGCGAGCTGGGGAGGGGTGTGCGGGGCCGGCCGCTGCGCAGGTGCTCCGGGCAGCGACGGAGGCAGCGGCACGCGGGCATGCATGCGGGGCCAGCGGCGGCACGGCGAGCGGGCATGGGCACGCAACGGCGGTGACCACACCGGAGAGGGGCAAGTGGCACTGTTTGGATGGTGGCATAGTGGTAGGATTAGTTAATGGATCTAGATGTGCATTTTGAAAGCTGGATGGGAATGCTGGATAAGTTCAGGAATCAGGATGTGCATTTTGGAAAATCGTGGACCTGGATGGGAATGCGGGATAAGTTCAGGGACCCGACGTACATTTTACTCTCCTAATAATAAAGATGGAGTGATTCTGTAGTCTAACCTCATGTACCTTACGTTTGGGCCTCGTTTGTCTGAAATTTAATGTATTCACAAACCGGATTCAGACTACACGAGAAGCTCACGCGAAAACAGACGTCCAAGTCGCATACGGACTCCGGTTTTAGCATTCTATATATCGATGATGGAAAGCTAAATTGATAATATTTCCAAACGAATTGATACCACTATAAAATTTCCTTGCAGTCAACGGGAATCATCAAAACAAGATGACGTGGAATTTATTCGCGAGCCCGATTCGAACTGCAGGAGGAGCCTATGCGAAAACGGACGTCTAGGTCGCATACGGACTCCGTTTTTGACGTTATATGTATCGATGAAAGGCTAAAATGATAATATGATAATCTTTCTATCCCAGTTGACACAACTATAAAGTTCGCTTAGAGTCAACGGAAATTGTCAAAATAATATGATATGAAATTTATTCGCGGCCCCGATTCCGAGTGCAACCGGAGCCCATGCGAAAACGGACGCCCAGGACACATATAGACTCTGTATTCGATGCTCTATATATTGCCGGAAAGACCAAAAGATAATCTTTCTAACCCAACTGACACCACCTAAATTTCGCTCATAGTAAATACGAAAATTTGAAACAATATGACGTAGAATTTATTCGCGAGGCATATTCTTATATGTATTGATATAGTGGTGCTTAACGATTACTTTCTCCTGTTGCAATGCACGGATATTTTGCCAGTTATGATATACGTGTATGGACGACTTGCATATTAATCGTCAATATTTGGCATTATTTTGTACTATTAGTTAACGAATTAACCACTCGATGATTAATACGTACCGGTCAATGACTAAATGGAAATATTATTAAATTTTAAGAAAATATTGTAAAGGTCATGCACACGCGACACAGGCATCTTTACCGGGGGCAAAAATATTCTATTTAGAGGGATACGAATGCAACACAAGTTTTTATCAGAGAAAAAATATTCCATACAAAGGGATATAAATAAATTTGTTAAAAAGTTATCTTATAAATATTGACAAAACAATATTCTTAATCCAGTTACCTGGCTGTATACATTTTTTTATTCAATACTTAATGCGTTTGGAGTTTTTGTTGAGGATCAAATTTCTTAGAATCTATTGGTGGTATGATTTTGTGCCCAATCCTTGGACAGCGCGCGTTTCGTGTCCCCGGTCACTGCCACCGCATGGGCCCCGCGGCCACGACGTGTGAGCGCCCCGGGCGCGAAAGCGGTGGGCAGTGCTCCCGGATTTTGTGGTCCGATAGCCGTAGCAACACATTGTCTTCCGTGGCAACGCATATGTATGAAACAAAAAAAATACACACATGTATTATGAAAACAGGAAAACTAAATACAAAACATTATGGTACCATTAGGGGAGGCTTAATTACCAACACCTCTATATATAGAGACATTGTGTGTGTACACGGGTGTACATTACAGTATCCACGAGGGTAAATCTATATACATATAGCCGTGTTTGCGGTCATGGACAGCACAAGACCAGAGCTACTCTAATTAGCATGGCATTTTGCTTCTCTCCCTATGAGTTAGATGTGCAGATGTACACACGTGTGCACTCTCTAATAATAGAACCCTCGATTCCTGCCTGGCGCGGCTTACCTCCCCACTAGGGATGGTATTTAGTTACGTCGCAAACCCCGCGGATACATAAATTGACATCCCTGTTCTCCACCATCAGACTACACCATCACTTGTGACTAGCTAAGAGACGCATACATTTTGTATTTAAATTGAATTTATTTCTATAGATGCTTGGTGAGGTGATCCGTCTCTGAGAACTAATTTCTAAAAAATTGCACTATTTTAGATTTGGACCATCTTACAAACCGCATTTAGAAATCGATTTCTGACTATTTTAGATTTGGACCATCTTACAAACCGCATTTAGAAATCGATTTCTGGAACTGGGTGATTTTTTCTGAGCCCACATGTTATTAGAGACATTAAATTTCCAACCGCTTCTGTAAGTGAAAGCAAAAGAGGGTGCCTTTGGAGATGATTATCTATACTATAAAAGAACGAGTTTTTCAATACTATTTTTCACCCAACAAAAACATCGGTACCCCTCACATTGGTCCCACTTGGCAGGTTGGAAATGACTAAAAAAGGTTGGAAAGGGCATAAAACTGATATAAGGGGAATGTTTTCACCATTTGCCCTTTTATTTTCTAACATCGTTTTGTATGCACATCCACCAAGTAGTTTCCTTGTCTAGAAATCTTATATTTTATATATCTAAATAGAAGAACACTACTACCTATTTCTCTCAACATACGTGAAGCCACGCCATCGTCCATGTCACCGTCCACTAAGGCCTCCATTTAAATATTACGTTGATCTTCTGTGGCTTTATGCATACAATGCCTTTACGTGATGTATATAGAGAATATTTTCTTTCATGGTGTTAATATTTTATCTACTATTTCTCAATTTATAAATTATATTATACTTAACGTATGAGATTTCAGCAGCAACGCGCTGAGTATCATCTAGTTAATAAAAGAGAATGAAATCAATCAAGCGGGTCTTTTTTAATTTTTTATTTCTCTTTTCCTTTTCTTTCTTCATTGATGGCTAGCTGGTTAGTTTCTTCCTTTTCTTTGATGCTTTGAATTTATAGTAGCACGTACATCTATGCTAGTATGTAGTGATGGAAGGGACATGAAGAACACACATGGTGAAAAATATACTCCTTGGTGTATGGGTATAAATGGTACGGATATTATCCGTTTATATCTAGATCCGAATCCATTTAGAAAGGTTAATATCCGATCCGTGTCCGAGTCCCGATATTCGGTATTAGCTGCATTTGAGTACTTAAAGCTGAATTAATATGATATTGATAACCATTAGAGTCTTATCCGACACATTCAAAAATATATGTATTGGATCCGAATCCGAAGGAAAGATATGAAAATAAATATAGTATCAGCGATATCCGTCTGTATTCGCTCTGATTACACCTTAGTGTTATGCATATTGCCGGACGGAGTGAGTAGACATTAGGTAGCTTGCGACCGGATCGAAAGAGCCTGTACAGACTACTGAGAAGGATTAGTTAAAAGGACGTGGCTTGACGTGTGTGTCTATATATATATATATATATATATATAGGAAAATTCTTTTCTACATGCGCATGTAGCTACACTCATCTTTGTATCTCAAAATTTTGAAGGTATCTGATCGAATGAAAAGTATATACACGGAGTATGTGATCATATTAAACCATCTGTTGTGGTATATACGTGAGGTATGGGAGTATATTTGAAGTATGTGGACATACCTTATTATATGTAATAATATAAAGGTATTATTATAATAAATTAAAATAAGTATGTGAACATACTCAAACTGATAAATGAGAATGCGAACATACCCTTATTGGTTTATTGAAGATGAGCGTAGCTACATGCGCATGTAGATAAAACTCTTCATATATATATATATATATATATATATATATATATATATATATATATATATATATATATATATATATATATATATATATATATATCATGTCGCTTTCTGCGTTTCCATATCTGCCAGGACAGTATAGAACACTTGATGGACATGAAAATGTCTCTCCTAAGAAGATTTGCCCAATCGACGCAACATTCACTGCGCATGTGTGGTTCGTCCCCTAAGCAGCTTTCGTGGATCCATCATCAATCCAGGGGAGGAGTGTTGGTACCTTACGGTGATTATCCTCGTCCAGCAGACAACGGGGTTAGTGTCTGGTCAAATCCATGCTGGTTAAGTTTTCTCTTTTCTTTCTTTTTGCTCCGAATCTGTGGTGATTTTACTCTCCTAATCGGTTGATGATGCCTGCCACTCGTACGTCTTGGACCTAGGGTGTGCTCCGGTTTTTCGCGTCGTCGGCAGTCACTAGGTCGATAATAACCTCATCAGTCTCAGCATGGCGGCCGCCGCCCAGAACTGGGTGCCACAGGGACCCATCGTCGTCGGCAGCAAAGAACCTGCAGCTGCAACACTTTGTTCCTGCTCAAGGGCGACGAATGTTTTGCGATCATGGGATTTATTGCCCCAGCAAGGGTCCAGGTAAGGATGGGTCTTGGACGGGCCTCCGGCCTAACGACTTCACCGGGGCTAAATACAAGCTC
This sequence comes from Paspalum vaginatum, assembly GCA_030272315.1. Classification (NCBI taxonomy): domain Eukaryota; kingdom Viridiplantae; phylum Streptophyta; class Magnoliopsida; order Poales; family Poaceae; genus Paspalum; species Paspalum vaginatum. The sequence continues at coordinate 59,327,941 of CM059016.1, read as the reverse complement.
CAGGAGGCCTTGCTGGGAAATGTCGTCGATGGAGAACAGATCCTGGAAAACCTCGGTATCCTCTCCCGGTTAGCCAGTGACAGGGGCTACTATGAAGACGAATACAGAGCTACGGAACTTCTCGAGGCCGCCGTCCTCGTGCCTTTGAAACAAGACTTGCACAAGCATGCTAAACTGCACGGCGTAGTAAAAGAATCGCTGGAACTGGCAAGCTCGCTCCTGAAGAATGCTCCTGAGCCCATTGGCAAAATACTGCGTAACAAATTGGAACCCATCCTGCAGAAGATCATCCGAGATTGTGGTGGCCAGCAGAGTACCGAGGACCTGCGCGAGCTAGCTACCAAAATCCTCAACCAAAACCAAAAGCTACCCTAGCAAGCTAGCCTCAGGCTCAGCTCATCACCACCGCCAGCTCCAAATTAAGTTGCGGCGCCTGCCTATATATGCGGCGCTTCGCTTTCCTTTATTACGCTCTCTGCCGCATCCAGCCCAGTGTGTGCTCATCAGTTATGTACCTTCGCTTGATTTCCTTTTTATTTTTTATCTTCTCCGCTGAAACTACGTCATCGGTGTATCTTCAGTTACTGTTTTCGAATAAAAATCATGTGGCGCCATTTGCTCTTGTACTGAAAGCTACACAAGTCTAGTAACGGTGCACTAAGTAACCATTCCATATTTAGAGTTGAGATTCAGGATACTAATGAATGAAAGAGCAAACATCAGGAAATATGATGAATCAATTTGTTCTGTTTAAATGTTCTTTTGAATTGAACTTGCGGCTGATTTGTACTCAGAATTTATTCGACACTGAGTTAAATAATTTATAAAGTATAGTTAAAGATCAATGATCTGTCATGATGCATCCACTAGATGATTGCTGAACAGAAATCTTGACAAGTCAATGATTCAATGCATACAAAATTCATGGTTGCTAGCAGGTAAAAGTCTGTTGAATACTCTAGTCATCTAAATTCTTACGGAGGTGGTCAACTTAGCGGAGCGAAGCCAACACCCGTCACCGAGAGGCAGCTTGGGACCGTAACATGCCAATTAATTTCAAGTAGAGGGCGAAATAAAATTACGTGGAGGACGTCTGCACGTCGCTCTGCGTGCAGACCTGCAGTTGATTCGCGACACGTGGATGCTCGTGATATCGGACGAGCTCCCGTGCTCCGGCTACCCTCTGATTAAGATCGCTGTGCACGGCTTGGCTCGGCTCGGCTGCTAAGGCAGCTCTCTTCTTTCTCGTCTTCTATCTACTATTTCAACCACATTTTTTCTGTTTGCGGATGGAAGAAGTATTTAGAGAGCCGTTGGCTCCGGCCTAACCCCACTCCACCGAGACCAGATCTTTGTCGGCGCCGGCGCCGGCGGCGCCAGAGTCTCATCGCGTGGGGCCTCTCTGCTGTCTAACCTACCCTACGCCCTCGTCCTCCATCCCCGACAGCAACCGCAGGCACGCCACGAGACTTCACGACGACGACGTAGGGATATATTAGTCGGTGGCCGGCGGGTCAAGCTCCAGATCGTGCGAATCAAAGACGTTGCACAGTTATCGGAACGTGGTAACATCGTAGGCCAAACCACCGCGTGGTTTGAGCCGAGCCAATGCTTGCGAGGAGGAGCCGCGCGCATGAAGAGGAGCCGCGAGAACGAGGCCGGGAGCCCGGGATGTACGAGAAAGAGCCGATTCATCAATCGTGACGCGATTAAGTTTCAACGGAGATGATATCTGGTCTGCACTCGCGCATGTATAGAGACGTCTTCCACCTAATTGTTATTCCTTTTTTTTATACACTTGTTCGATGTCATGACGCGAATATTTTTTTTGTCTGACTTCGGGCAAAACTATATTATTAGATGAATAAAGTAGTTTCCATGTCTGTCCACTATGCGTGTACACAAATAAATGCAATTGCCCCCATTGTGTCAAATGCTCCTTGAAACGTCTATGTTCCTACACTTGGGCCACCATTCACCTATATAAACATGCAAAACAACACATACACCATTTCATGTTCAAAAAAATAACATACTATAATTTTATATACTATAGAAATATTTATTGAGACATAACATATACTAAGATATAGTAAGATCTAACATTAGCTAACATATGACGTATACTAAGTACATGCAAAGGATAACAACAAACATTTGGTATTCTAAGTAAATACTAAGAAAAGCAAACCATTCTTTAGTATACTAATAGTGTGTATGCCTAGAGTTAATGGGTACTAACAGCTACCATATAGTACTAATTTTAGGTGGCTACTAACTGTAAAACAACCATTCTTTACTTTACTGACTACTACAAATGCCCTAATCCTAGGTGGCCGTTTACCAATCAATTTTGACTCAAACAACCACAAAAGGTATGATACAACTCAGATCCACCCTACCTATAATTAAGGACATACCTACTGTAAGAAATCAGTAAGTATCCATAACATAACCCTAGCTAATTAATCTAAGTACTAAGCATTGAATTACTTGTAACTAAACCATCCAATCATATATTGTGTCCATCACAAACTTTCAACGCAAATAAGCACTAACCAATCAATACTCCATGTATCCGTAGCATTAGTCCATTCTCAATAGAGGAAGTTTACACTAGCTCATCGGTCGATTACCTAGGGGATATAGTTTTGGCCAAGAAAATCCTACCCATCTGATCAATAGATTTCATGGCATCTTGTATTGACATATCTTGCTATTACTAATTAGACACACTAGAAAAAAGATAAATCCTAGAAATTCTCAGAAAAATAAAAAACATCCAACCATCAATTGGCATATTGGAATATTAATGGCCATTAGATTGTTTGCTAAGTAATTACCCACATCTGCCATTATGAAAGGTTTTGAGTTCAACTCTCAACGAAAGCAAATTTCTTCTTCTTAGGCATATTTTTCTCATTTTTAATTTATTTTCTAAATAATTATCCACCCCTGCCATGATGAAAGGTCTAGAGTTCAACTCTCAACGAAAGTAAATTTCTTTGTCTTTTTGGCAGATTTTTTTCCATTTTTAAGTTTACTTCTAGTTTTTTGTCAAATTTTTCACATTTACAAATTTACAATCCTAAATGATCACGTAACTTTTTTAATAAATATGCTATAAATCTTTCTATGAAACAGATATTTTGTGTTTAATCTTGCTACTACTAATTAGAGACTTTTTTTGAAGCCTCCTTATTAATCTTTACAAGATGCACTAAATAAAAGACAAAATCATAGAAATTTTCATAATAATCAGAAACATCCTATCATCGATTGCAGATTGAAATCTTAATAACCATTTGATTTGTTTTCTATGTAATTAACATCCAGTCGTCCATCATGTAGCTCTAACAATATATCTCTTTTTCTAGAAAAAAGATAAATGCTAAAAATTCTCACAAAAATCAAAAGCATTACGTCATCCATCATGTAGCTCGAATAATAGTAGTCATTAGATCTATTATAGTTTCTATCATTATGAAATATGAATTAAAAAACTTTTAAATTTGCATAAAGTTACCCACCTTGCAATTGTGAAATATAAATTAAACTAATCCCTAAATTTGCATATAAATTAATCAACATGACATTATAAAAGATGAATTAAAATAAAACCTAAATCTACATATAAATTACCCAATATGCCATCATAAAATATAAATTAAAATAATTTTTAAATTTGCATATACATTATCGACAATGATATTACAAAATATGAATTAAAACAATCAGCTCTAATATTATTACGAATTAAATCTATATCGCTAAAACTCTAGCACGAGTTGATGAACTAGTATGGATAATTTAAATGCAATTTTAGGGGTTACTTTTAGACCTTCTATAAAAATGGTAGAGTGGATATTTTTAGAAAATAGAATAGATCGTATATATGGCTATGATTGTTAAAGGTTATTAGATGTACTATGTATAGCCAAATGTTTCTTTTTTTTTATAATTTTTAGGTTTCTATATAACTTTTTCCCTAGCACGATCCATCTATAACCTAACCAATAATAGTAAGATTGTAAGAATTTATGAAGACAACATGCAGATATAGTATCATTTGATCTAAATCCAAATCAAACTAGATCGTAATGAGTCAGAGAGACTCTATTATCTACACTATAAAAGAGCAAGTTTTCGCTAAATCTTTTTTACCTGAGAAAGACAACCTATACCTCTCACGCTGGTCCCACGGCGCAGATTGAAAAATGTTAGGAAGGGGTGGAAAGGCTCAAAACCAATAGCTAGAAAATGTTTTCACCCTTTGATTGCTTTTTTTCACACCTAATTATTTACCCATACCCACGTCTTTTTCCATACGGTACAATGGCTGAGAATCAAATTTCTACCGGCCATTCCCCTGATTACCGCTCGACCTTCCCAACACGGGAACACAGCACGCTTCCCCGCCGTGCCCCTCCCCGGACGCCAGCGCGTCGCGAGCGCCCGCGCGCAGCCCCTCCCCGGCGACACGAGCGCTCGGACGGCGGCATCCCTCCGACGCCAGCGACCCTCCCCGGACGCCAGCGCGACGCGAGCGCCCGCACGCAGCCCCTCCCCGGCGACGCGAGTGCCCGGACGCCGGCGCCCCTCCCCCGACGCCAGCGCCCCTCCCCGCAGCATCCCTCCCGGACGCCAGCGCCCGGCGCTCCTCCCATGGACGTGCACGCCTCCCCGGCGGCCTACCCGGCGCCGCACGGACGCGAGCGCCTGGCGCGTCCCCAGATGCCGCCAAGACACCAGCGCCCCGCCACCGGCACCAGCCCGGAAGACTCCGGCCGCCCGGACGCATCGCACGCCGTGGCCGCAAGCCGGCCCCGCCCGGTGGCCCGCCCTCCCCCTTCCGTCGATGCCGTCCAGACGCAAGAACGCCCCAGGCCGCTTGGCTGCCGATGGCAGCTCCTGAACGATGGCAAGACGCAACAACGCCACCGGCCGCCAGAGCGCGCCCGGTCACCCAGACACCGCCAACGCACGCCGCTGCCGGCCGCTGCCTGGACGACGCAGCCCCACCGGCGCAGTGCATCAGTCTGCGTTGCACGCCTGTGCCGCACTCCACGCCACGGCCGCCTGCGCCGGAAGTAGCCAGCCCCTCTCAGGTTCGTACAACCACCTTGCTGCTCCACTCTTTCCGCGTCGACAATTGTAGTCGTCGTGCCTGCGGAACTCATTTTTCTTGGATGCCATGTGATGCAATGATATCATATCATTTTAAGCCTAGCTCTGAAATGGTTCCTTGTTCTTGTTGCTTGTAGAATTATTTTGAGCCAAGCCTGCAGGTTCAATGCTTATACTAGATACATTGTTTTTGGCTTCAAAGGTAAAACTTGAAGCTCTTCCTACGTTTGGTTTCATGGGAGTTTAGTTTTGCACACTATGCAATAAAACCACCACAATCTAGGTTCTAGATTTTTAGTTACTGTGCACATAAAACTTGAATCTCAGGTTGCTTTGATTCTTATGCAGGAATATTGTTGATTCAAAGCTTTTCTCCGAACTTCAAGGTTAGTTCTCCCTTTATATATTGCCAAAATGCTAGCATGCTGATGTTCATGCATTGCACATCTAGGTATTCTAGATTTTCTATTAGGTTTTGTAGTTAAACATAAACTAAACAAAAGTTGGCAAATTTCAATTCCCCAAAACTGATTAATTCTACTATATTCTCCTGAGGGAGGAGGTCATCCAGTGTCGGGGTCGCGCCTCTAAGGACCAGTGGCTGGCCACCTTTGCTGACGGCCGCTCCCACGCCTCCGCGCTCGTCAACGCACACCTCCCCCGCAGGTAGGTCTCTTTCTTTGTGCTTCAATGGCACCTCGGGATTTGAGGTATCGGTCATGGATGTTGGTGTTGTGTCGTAGCTACTGCGGGTCCTCGCATCAGGCCTCGGTGGTGACGAGTCTGCCGCGCCGCTACGGTTTCATCTAAATGTGGCAGAATGCAAGGGCGATGAGATGGAGAGGCGCTGCGACACGCTGCTCCACCTCTACCGCTCTAGCTGTCGCCGTCATGGAGCAACCACGACCACGGCCAACTGCAAGCGATCCTCCCCCAACTGGTACTGGATCGTGCTCCACTCACTTCTCAGGTGCTCTCGGCTGATCCGGTGGAGCAATGCTCACGGCCGCCAAGTGATATGATATCTCCATATCAATATATTTACTTTTTTTTACTTTTTGTTAGAAAAGATCCATCCGGTGATTGATACTACTCCTATGATAATGTGGATAACTCGTATAATCAGCTGAGGAATTGTGTTCCTATAACCTTCGCATGTATCTGTAACAGTATGATGTATGTGTCCATCCACGGCCTCTTGCTGTGATTATGAAGATAATGGAATTCAGGGAATTTGATAGAGACATTAGCTTCTGCAGAATCAATAGCTAGCACCTGGCTTCCTGCCTTTTTATATAACCTCATGGCTTGTTGCTTGTATTGTGTTATTTTTTAGCAGGAGTTCGAAGCGGACCATTATCACTAACTGAACACAGTTATGCTCCTAATTCGATCAGTATTTTCAGAGGATCCTCTTCAGTTTTCAGTCCCAGTGTTAGCTGAGAGCCTCTGATCTTCCTGGGATGCATGCTGTTGCTGCATCATGCGCAGGTACTGGCTGTGATCTTTCTCTGCCCCTACTTAATCTTGTGCAGGTCGTGGAAGCTAAGTAGAAATTCTTGAGCATGTCAAATTGGGTAGTAAACAATGCAATGCCTATGAGCACTGTGACCACGATGCTTTTCATTCGCTAACAATAATGTCCAGTTTACTGGCAGCACGATTATTTTGGTACTCACCTAGGTTTCCACTAACATTATGTGATTGTACATGTTAAATCCAGTAATCGCTTAATTTGTTTCTAACCTTCTTTTCTGACACTCCAGGTTTCATCTGTTGTACCAGAAGGCAAAGTCTTGTTCACCACTGTAGGACTGGTGGTTGCTATAATGTTTGTAATTGCTGCAGCCTATGGTTTTTAGATTGACGATGGATATTTAATCTATCACAAGATATCCTAAATATCACCAGTGATCCTTTCTTTTTTTTTTTACTTGCTACTATAGGTGTAACCATTAACCAATGGATCAACAGATCTTCTATGGTATTAAATCCTTTTTCAGGTTGAGAGTCATGTCGTTGGAGCTCCGTGTGGAGTAATGGATCAAATGACAACCACACATGGAGAAGCTAACAAACTCCTTGCTATGGTTCACCAGGTTAGTATTGCTTATTAGTTCTAGCATACAAAGTAGATAGATCCTATCTTCATCCAGTCAAAAGTCATGTTGCTTCCGCCATATTTTTTCATGATAATTTTCCTGCAGCCTGCAGAACCAGTGTTACTCAGACATGCGAGTCTAAATTTTTTTGTCCGCGTAGACACGTATCGGCGCGTTGACTTGCGTCCAACACGCCACGACGCGTATCTGACACGCCGAGCCGCGTCCCCTTCGCGCTTCAGTGGGAAGTCGTTGCCCGCCGCGCACACGTCGCCGTCGCAGGCCGCCACAACACGCGGTCGTCGTCGCTCGCCTCGAAGGACCCAGATCCAATGGCGGAGGCAAGGAGGAGCTCGAGCGGGAGAGAAAGACTAGAGGGAGGTGGGGATTGGGGAGGGGATCCGACCGGCGTGGAGGAAGGAAGCTGTCGCGGAGGAGGGAGCCGGCGTGGCGCCGATCCGGCCGGCGCTGGAGCACCAGCCCGCTCCTCCTCCTCCTCCCTGCCCTCGCGTGGAGGCGGTGAGATGGGAGAGCTAGGAGGCGAGGAGGTGGGGAAGTGGCCGGCGGGGAGGTAGAGGAGCTTGGCGGGTAAGTCTGCAATCTTTGGGATGGTGATTTTGGCAATACAGGCATTGCCAAAAGGATCACACATGCCTCCTTTTCCTCCCTAGGCCATATGAAGTATGTGAGAAAATGTACTCTAGAATCATTTTAAGGAAACTGCAGTGAATATTTCAGATATTTTGTTCTCTCTTTGAATTGAGCCTTTTGGGGTGGGGATTGTGCTAACTGTGGTACCAACAGTGTTATCTTCTAAGAGCAGCGGGTTTCAAGTATTTTGCCCAATTTGAGAACTCCAATAGCGTATAGGACAGAGTGCTTAAAAGAAAAAAAAAAGCATCGGGTCATTCTTTACGATACAACAAGGCTAAAACTAGCTAGATGGCCTCGATTGTATTGTAAGAAACTGAAATAATGTAGGTAGCTCTAATTTTTAAATTTCTATAAAATATGTAGATTGCCATTTTTGCCAACAAAGGGCAGTGGATGGCAAGGTTAGCAGTCCAATTTTGTGACACCGTTAGCTCTTCGTGAATCCTTCCTTTGATTCCTGGACACCTTAATTTTATATGTAGTTTCTCTTCAGCGGGTCTATTGATTAGTGTTCAGCCAATTTAGCATTGTGCCATTGTTTGATTTTAATCTCTCATGACATATTACTATGTTAGATTCTGATTATGCATTTCAGCTCATATTTTTTCTTTTTCCAATCTAAAAAGGGATAAACTTTATCATTGTGATCCTATCATGTCATGGATTGTGCATAAATATTAGTAGAATATGCAGTCCACTTATTCTTGGTGCCATATAAAAGAAGTGCTCATCCAGATATTACCTTAGGTTTGGTTGGATAGTATATCCTTCGAAAATTCTTTACTCTCTCTTTTTTTCAAGTTGTACAACAAAATGCAAACTAGGGAGAACATAGGCATGAGGATGAGGCATTGGTTTGTAAATCTTCCATTTGATGCTTCATAAAAGTTACTTGTCATGACAAAACTAGGGAGAACATAGGCATGAGGGAGAAAAAAACTTTAGTTACTTGTCATGACAAAACTAAAAGTTACCTTTGCTTTTGGTTCTTGGCAGTATTGTTGTAATGACGAAAGCATACCCAAATGTTCAAACGGAATGGACTAATTTTGCTCCAGGAGATTGCCAACTACATGCTCCTTGCTTGTGGAGCTGTCTACATAATCTTGGTAAGCTTGGAGAGTTTTGAGAGTTCATGCTTCATCTGTGCCAATGAAACAGATTTTCTACTTCTGAATTTAAATGCAGCACTGTCAGATATCAAATCTTGTAGGATAGTGTTGCCTTATAACTTTCAACCATCTTTTTCTTATTTGATTGGCTTCATAGCATAGTGAACTAGCTGAATGCTTGAAATATTCAGTGGAAGTTCTCTTATAAATATATTAGCATGGTTATGACATCTAATAGTATCATGAAGTCTGTAGCCTGGCACGTCTATCGTTAGCAAAGTATGATCTTGTGATTGTAATGGAACAAATGATTAACAGTACCTTTGAACATGTAGGGCATATTATGCGTTGGTGCCTTGCAGATTAGCTGTTGCTGGGGTGTTTCCAAAAAATGATGGCATGCAACAGAGTGCAGTTGTGTAGATTGACGCCTTTCTAAGCCTTCCCACGAATTGGCAGGGATATGGACAAGGAAAGATGGTGTCCAACAGCTAATCTGCAACATCATGAGTCGTTTGCTTCATGGGATCTAGGCAAAAGGCTGTTAGGTTCGTATAAGATGGTGAACCCTACACTACAACGGCTTGGGGACAAGCCGTGTTTCAAGAGGGAAAATATGTTAGGATACTATTGGGCCAAGAAAAGCAAATGCTAGGTGGGCTGGAATATTGACTACATCGCGGGGCTCGAGAGTAGTTTCAGCAGGTATTAGTATTACGCCTTCTCAAGTCATTTCATTTTCTCCCTTATGATTTACATGAATTTCCTGGCTGCAGAGCATGGCAATTTCTTTCTGAACCTTGCAGAAATTAGTGAGCTCAAACATATTAATTAACCCCTGACGGCGAGGAGGAACTGCTGAATTTTGAGATCACAATCCAACCTGATGAACTTTGGATGCATTCTGTTGTACTGTTCAAAAATTATTTGGAACCAAATGTATGTATGAAGATTCTGAATTATAGGTTAGTTCTTGCTCCGCAGTTGCCAAATCATTCATGCCTGAAGTTTGAACAAGAACAAAGGCAGGCAAGGTGTGTGCATCTTTTGGTAGTTTTGCAAATTTAACCCTGACTTGAGCATAATGGTTGCTGCTTTGCTGGTGCTTGATTGCTATGAAATACTATTATTCTTTTTCCTGCCAAGGTCTCTTGGCAGACAGTTTATATGTTGAGTGTCATGAGATTTCTATAGCACGTAGACTGTCATGAGATTTATATCATGTATCATGTTCTTATATATTCAACAAAGACTTTTATATTGTTATGTCTATTATCTGTACACTTCAATAAATAATTTAGGAAAAATTTAATCTTATATGAGCTGCTAATTGTCCACGCATATGGATGTAAGCGGGACCACTCGCGGACATTGCGGCAAGTCATTTTTCTGCAGAAAAACCAAAAGATTGAGAGAGTGAGGGGGAGGGGGGAGGAGCGATGGGGAATGATGATGGGGAATAAGAGGGACATATAGGGAAATAGATTACATGAGAAAGAATGAGAAGTTTCATGAGTGAAGTTTCAGATCATAAGAAGAGCGGTTTTAAATAATGAAAGAATGGGTTTAGATCCATAAGAGTGAGCATTTTCACAGCCCCACAAAAGTACTCTTACATCACAAAAGAGACGTTTAGACATGAAAAAGTAATTTTATATAAGACATGGAAAGAGTAATTTTAGATAATGTAATATTGTTTTAAATGCATAAAGCACTCCTACACTCTTATAAGTTACCTTCAAGTTATTGAAGTTTAAAAAATTGTGTCGATTTTTTTATTCTACATGTGCGTGCCACACGTGCATCTACACCAGTACAATAAAATGAAGACATTACACGCACCGCGTGGATCCCAAGAGAAGACTTAGATGACGTCAATTACTATATATGGAAACGGAAGACTTGCGTGAGGTCCTAATTAATATAAAAATTTATAGAGCTGGTGTCGTGCGAGAGGAGATGGCAATCAGCTAGCTAATCCATTATTGAGATCAAGATCCGGTTTAATTTGGTTGACTTTTTGAGCCTGTTCACCATGTACCTATCCGATCCTTGGATGGAGAGGGAGCGCGCGCGGGAACTTCTATTTAAGAGGACGATCGATCAGTGGGGAATTAAGCCTCAACCAACTCGGCAAGCAGAAGCCCTTTCCGGTCGATCGAGAGAGTGTTTGGAGCAGCGTACGTACGTGGGCTGCTCTGCTGGTGACATATTCCCTGCCTCCTCTAGGTCTAGAGCATGCAATGCAGTACTACTTTTCTGACGGTTAAATGATGACGATGCCCTTCATTTTTGTGATACCAAACTCATTAAGCTAGTAAAATTTTTGTGTATGTTGTGAGTGCAGCAGGGCGATCTGAGGGGCTGGACCATCGTCATCCTGATCGAGTTGGTAACTGTTTAATTTCCATGGCACAAAGGTACGCTTGAGACTAGTTAACATACACCTGTCTATATATATACACTCCTATGTATATATTTTAGAGTAAATTCCACTTTATTTGGACCATCGATATATATATATATATATATATATATTGCATATATGTATGTATGTATCTGAACTGATGAGCGTACGTGGGCGCTGTGGGGATCCATGCCACGGATGCAATATTACGCATATGCAGGAGGCTTGTTGGAAAGGTGGCAGTCGTCACGGGCGCTTCCAGTAAAATGGGCGAGGCGATCGCCAGAAAGTTCGTGGAACACGGAGCAAAGGTCATCCTCGCCGACGTCAACTTCAGGTCTTGCGATAACATAGCTCGGCACCTCAACAGCAACAACAAGGCCGAAGCCACGCAAATGGCTCAAGGATCCGTCGCAAATTCTCAGAGCGGTGAACGAGGCCAAGACCAGATAGAACCAGGACCTCGATATCTTCTACAACAACGCCGGCGTCAACAGTGCCGCCGGCCTGTCTTCCATTATCGACGACGTGCAGGGCTTCAAGGACAGCATGGCGGTGAACGTGGAGTCCGTCATCGCCAGCATCAAGCACGCCGGCGAGGCGATGCGCGGCAACGGCCGCGGCGGCAGCATCCTCTGCACGGGCAGCACCATGGGCCTGCTCGGCGACCTGGTGCCCTCAGCGTACACCATCTCCAAGGCAGCGGCCATCGGCGTGGTCCGCGCCGCCGCCGCCGAGCTGGGGAGCGAGGGCGTGCGGGTGAACGCCATCTCGCCGCACATCGCCGCCGCCAGCTTCGACAAGAGGGTGCTGCAGCAGATCTTCCCCCGCGCCACCTCCCAGCAGCTGAACGACATGATCTGCAGCAACTACTCCATGACTGCCAAGCCCGTGAGCTTGGAAGACGTGGCCAACGCCGCCGTCTACCTGGCCTCCGACGACAGCAAGGGCGTCAATGGACATAACCTCGTGCTCAACGGCGACAACAAGTTCAGTATTTTTTAGACGGCCTCCCTCATGGCCTCATGCGCTCATCAGCAGCTGCCACGACTTCAGAGAGACCCCGGCCATGCATGCACGTCGTCGTTTCGGGCCCTCAACCACACGACGCGTACTTATATATTTCCTCCGGTCCATTTATTCCGTGCATCTTTTCATATTTCAATATTCCACCTTCGCTTAATTGTTTTATCTTCTCTGCTGCTACAACCTCATTGTATCTTGAGTTATTATTTTATAATAAAACCATATTTCCCTTTGGTTTTATTCCATTTATCTTATTATTACTACCCGGCTTAACATTAAGTTCTAATTAAGGTCCTTCTCAGTGGGAGTTCATTCTTATCAACTGAAGCGACATGTCAACAATTCTGATGTGACAGTGATTTAATGAAAAAAGAGATTAAATGAGTTTCATCTAGATGAAACTTTGTCTACACTATTACTTATACATGTTGTGTCTTATATGTTGCATATGAAACTGTACCGAATAAAATCATAATTCTCTTTGGTTGATTCAACTATGATTTCAATCGGCATCTTGGAAATATAAATACAAAACCATGCATCTACTGAGAATGGTCTAATATACAGTTTTCTTTCAAAGTAGTTTGTTTGGAAAGTGGGGCGATCGCCTGGCGCCGCCAACGCCCCAGGCCTCGGCGGCCGTTGTTCCTCCTTTCTTCCGCTCCCCTCCTTCTTCCTTGGTCTCTCCATCCCCTCCCTCTCCGGCTCCCCGGCACTCCGGCGACTGGATTTGGGCTCCTCTTTCCCGGACCCACGGTCATAGACCCTACGTCCTGTCAAATCGATGAACCCTACATCCTGTATGGGGTATGTGGATTATATTGTGCATATAGATGAACGCATATGAGATGTCTACTCTAGGTCGTTGTGATCTAGATGTGATAGATGACCTAATCTGAGGTCTAATGGATGTCGTACTAGGGTTCCTAGCTCTCATTACATAGGCTAAGAAACTTGGGGTACAAGTCAAGAGTCTTAGTTGTATTACAATTAGCAGTGAAAGGATCAAGATGTCCAAGAGGTGGGTGAATTAGACTTTTAATTTCGAAACTTGAAATTAAACCCTATCTACCAAGTTCCAAATCACCCTAGTGCCAAAACAAGTGTGTCTAGAGTTCTTCACAATACAAAAGGTTTGCAACATAGAGCTAAGCATGCAATTATAGGAAAGTAAAGGCACAAAGTAAATGCGGAAAATAAGTGCAGAATGTAAATGAGAAGAGATGACACGACGATCTTTTTCCCGAGGTATCGAGGAGTCGCGACTCCCCCCCCCCCCAATCCTCGTTTGGCGTCCCTCGCAAGGCCTTGCTCACGTGTAGTTCACAAGTGGCTACAGCCTCTCCCTCACAAGGTAAAGAGGTTGTAAGGTGACCTTCGTAAAAGGTCAAGCAACCCCTTGATCCGCGACCAAGTGCTCTCTTTGGGATGCCCTTCTCCACTCCGGAACGGTGGGCTCCAAACCACGCACAATGCCCTCACAAGGACATTCCTCCACTTCTCCCACAATCTCCTGAGAGCTCGCGGAAGGCACGATACGCAGTCATCTAGGTGATCGCGATCACTGTTGACGCTCATTATATACTAAAATTATGGATCATTTTCATATGATTTTATATCTTTTTGAGAGTCAATCTTATCATTTACTCTTATTTTACTAACAAATAACCCCGTTTTCAAAAATGCACTTTGTTTTAGTGCAATATTTATTTTTGCAGGAAAATAGGGAATAATAGAGGATATTTGAGAATTTCTCGAAGAAAGGATTTATGCTATAGAGAAACTCTGAAGAAAGGACTAATTGAAAGCCCAATTGAGGAAGAAGGCCAACAAGAAAAGAGTCTTAAAAAGATAAGGATTGCTTGAATGACTAAATCCTGAAATCTTGTCAAAATTCATTACAGCAGCAGATTGTGAGCCCAATTTTAAGACCTTAACGACTTCAAATGGAGAAAGTTTGAATACCAAAGTTGTAGATCTCTTCGAGCTCTACAATTTAGAGTCCGAGTTTGTATTAATTGGACTCCAGATGAGTAAGTTATGGTCGAAATACCAAAGGCTGCAGAATATGGAAGGTTTATTTCGGGAAGGATCAAAACGATGACTTCTTCTCCAAGCAAGGAAGGATATGGACGACCGGGACTCTTCTAGAGGCATGGATATACATGGAAATAGATATTTTAATTGTTTTAGGACTCTTAGAACCGACCTATTAGATTCTATGTATAGGGATCTCTCCGGGGTATAAATATAGAGCCTCCCAAGGGGAGAAGGAAGAGCACCACCGCATTATTCATTGCAAGTCGAGAGTCTAGGGCAGAGGTCGGGGGCGAGAAGCGTTCATCTCGGCGAAAGGAGGAAGCAAGAGGAGGCAGGAAGCCGGCCGGTCGGCCGACCCCTAGGGGTCTGGTCGGCTGACCAGGCGCTTCCCGAGGAGGTCTCGAGTTCATCTTTTGATATGTTCTTCGTCGAGTTTATCCCAACGACTATGCTTCAAAGTTTACGATGTATCTCCAGTAATTCCTTGTACTTTCTTCGATACTTTGATGAAACCTTGATCAATAAAGATTGTCTTTTAGACTTAGCTTGTTGTTTATACATGACTTATGATCCATATCTTTGCAATGCTTAATTCCAACGTGATTTTTCGGCCGGATTAAACGTTTCCACGTTTTTAGCTTAAGCCTTGTTCTATTGTTTTATGCTACAGTTTAAACCCTGTTTAGAACATATTTAGTTTATTAAGTAAGATATAATTAGAGTAGTCTTAATCATCTCTTAAAGCTTGTTTTAGATCTATTAGAATTAGTTAGTAATTCAGTTAATATTAGATAGATAGTTTCTTAAATATAATTATTCCTGGATTGATAAAACCCAAGATACTCATTCTGAGGAAACACTACCGCGATGTTGTGCGCTTGCAGTATAAGTATTGGCGTGTTTAAGTGCTGTCAACGAGCTTTTCAACCGCCGTTGCCAGGGAACAACAATTATCGTTTAAGTTATTATAAATCTTTTATTAACTTTGTTACTGCTAGTTTTGATAGTTTATTTGTTAATTGTGTGTTTAATCTCATTTTACTAGGTTGCTTATAATTTTTTTTAGTGTTTTAATCTTTATTTTAAATTCAGTTTAGGTTAATCTCAGTTTTTAATTGCTTAGCTTAATTCGTTCTTGATTTTAAGTTTATTAGTTTTTACTAATCTAGCAACTTTGCTGTCATAGATTTTTCGTTTTGTATTTTTGTTTTTGAAATTAGTTTCAGTTATGACTCCAATGTCTGGAGAATGGGAGCTCTTGACACTCGGAGAACGCTTAACTCCAAAAGCCGTAGACCTCAAGTTTCAAGAATCCAACAAGAAGCCGGAGTCAGGATCATACGAGCTGAAGCCAGGAATCATCCGGATTGCTACCACAGATCCATTCAGTAGAGAAGATGACGAGAATCTGTACAAGCACCTGAAGAAGCTCAAGCGAGTGTGCCACACTTTCTGTCGAGAAGGAGTCCCAGTGGAGTGGGTTAAGTGGAATCTCTTTCCATTTACTCTTGTGGACAAAGCCAACAAGTGGTATCAAGCTGCCTCGATTGAAGCCAAAGGAAATTAGGAAATTCTTGAGCAGAAATTCCTGGCAAGATTCTTCTCGCCACTGAAGGTGTACAAACTGAGGAAGCAGATTTTCCACTTCGAGCAAAGATGGAATGAAGACATCGACGAAGCCTGGGAGAGACTCGATGACATGGTTACACAAGGGCCACTGCTTGGAATAACGTCAGACGTACACATTCACACTTTCTACTATGCTCTGACGTCAGAAGCCTTCGAGAAGGTGAACATTACCGCTGGAGGATCGTTGTTGAGCAAGACATTGAGTGAAGCTAGCAAGATTCTATCAGACATCTGCATGGCATGCAAGTACAACAGGGATAGAAAGGACAACGGAGTGAAAGAGCCAAGAGGCCATATGGCGTCTACACCTGCTGTTTTTAAAGACAGACCACCTGCCAAAAAGACTACAGTATCCTATGCCTCTGATGAGGAGGATTTTGGAACTTTTGCACCTTAAGAGGAGACCAAGAGTGACTACAGAAGTCTTGCAAGTGCAAAGTCTTTGACGGAGTTCGAGAAGGTGAGCTTGATGCCAGTAGAATTTGGAGATACACTCAAGTGTGCAGGACCACTCCCGGCAGAAGACTTAGTGGAAGAAGAAGAGATGTTCCCACCAGAAGTTCCACTAAGGAAGAGTGACGATGGTCAAGATACAGGGGAGATGCTGCAGAAATTATTCCAAGAAGAAGAGCTGGATAATGACTTTATCTCCGAAGTGAAGCAAGTAATAGGGATCAAGCCGGAGTCATCATTTACTGAAGAAGTTGTCATTCAGCTACCAGCCGACGAATCTTCAACTGGAATTTCTTGCTCCATCAACAATGAAGTCTTCAACAACATTTGCTGCTCCGTGGAAGCCCAGGTAAGTGCAATGAGCTATGAAGTTTATTCTAAATTATGTGATAAACCATGTTTAATTTCCACTAATATTAGAATTAAACTTGCTAGTAATGAAGTAATTGCACCTGTAGGCTTAATAAAAGATGTTGAAGTTAACTTTGCTGAAAAAATTATACCAACTGATTTTTATGTCATTAATGTTTATGATAATAATATTAAATTAATTTTTGTTAGACCTTTTCTTAAATTAGTTAATGCCATAGTTAATAATGAAAAAGGAAAAGTCATGATTAATATAAATGGATTAAAATATGACTTTGATTACTTACCGGCATCTAAAGTGCCTATTAATCTCACTCCCGATACAGAGGAGATAGAGAGTATCAACTACATTAATGCTTTTAGAGAGCCTTAAAATCTAGTTTTAGATGGAGAAGACGAAAGATTCTTCTCTGAAGAAGCAACTGAAGCTACTAATCAACTAGAACAAAACATAGAAGAAACCCAAGACTTTCCAGTAGAGCCACTATGTGACCGTAATCAAAAAGAGGTGCCAGATGTGGAGTTAAAACCTTTACCTAATGGACTTAGATACGAGTTTTTAGGAGAAGATAAAACCAACCCAGTAGTCATTAGTGATGAGCTAAGTCCAGAAGAAGTAGAGAGGCTGTTGAAAGTCTTGAGGAAACATAAGAAGGCAATTGGGTATTCTCTAGCAGATCTAAAAGGAATCAGACTAGCATTTTGTACTCACCGCATTCCTATGGAGGAAGACCACAAGCTGGTGGTTGATAATCAAAGGAGGTTGAGTCATGAAATGAGATCTGTAGTTAAAAAGGAGGTCATCAAACTCTTAAATGCCAGAACCATTTACCCAGTACCAACTAGCGAGTGGGTAAGCCCTGTTCATTGTGTACCTAAGAAAGGAGGATTAACTGTAGTTAAAAATGATAAAAATGAATGAATCCCACAAAGAACAGTGACTAGTTGGAGAATGTGCATTGATTACCGGAAATTAAATAAAGCCACTAAAAAAGATCACTTCCCTTTACCTTTTATAGATGAGATGTTAGAGAGACTTGCTAAAAATACCTATTTTTGTTATTTAGACGGATTTTCTGGTTTCTTTCAAATCCCTATTCATCCAGACGATCAACACAAGACTACCTTCACTTGTCTCTGTGGAACTTTTGCCTATAGAAGAATGCCTTTTGGTCTTTGTAATGCACCTACTTCTTTCCAAAGGTGTATGATGGCTATATTCTCTGATTTCATTGAAGATATCATGGAAGTTTTTATGGACGATTTCTCAGTTCATGGCACGAGTTTTGACCATTGCCTAAGGAATTTAGGGAAGGTGTGAAGAGGTCGACTTGGTGCTAAACTGGGAAAAGTGTCATTTCATGGTTAGAAGAGGGCTTGTGTTGGGACATGTCATTTCTGAGAAAGGAATTGAAGTAGATAAAGCCAAAATAGAAACAGTAGAAAAATTACCACCACCTACTGATATTAAATCTTTAAGAAGCTTTCTCGGTCATCCTGGATTTTATAGGAGATTCTTAAAAGATTTTTTCTAAAATAGCTAAATCACTCACTTACTTGCTTCAAAAGGATATTCCTTTTGATTTCACTGAGGAATGTGAGGTTGCTTTCAGAAAGATTAAGGAATTACTTATTAGTGCACCTATCATTCAACCACCAGACTAGAATCTACCTTTTAAAATCATGTGTGATGCAAGTGACTATGCAGTAGGAGCTGTGCTGAGGCAAAGAAAGGACAGAAAAGTACATGCCATTTATTATGTCAGCAAAACTCTTAATTAAGCTCAAGTAAATTACACTACTACAGAAAAGGAGTTGTTAGCAGTAATTTTTGCCTTTGAGAAATTTAGATCTTATATAGTTAATTCAAAGGTCATAGTCTACACCGACCACACTGCTATCAAATACCTTCTCACTAAAAAAGATGCTAAACCTCATTTAATTAGATGGATTCTTATGTTACAAGAATTTGATGTAGAAATTAGAGACAAGAAGGGAGTGGAGAATGTAGTGGCAGATCATTTATCTAGGATGAACCATGACAAGAACGGCCCGCCAATAGAAGATGCGTTAAGAGATGACACCCTTTGTGCAGTCTTAGATAAAGATTCATGGATGATATACGTTATAAGAGCCGTTAAAAAGGAACCACTTACTCATCTTAACTATAATTCCAAAAGAAAAGTCCTAACCGAAACTAAAAAGTTTTATTGGAACGCCCCTTAACTATAGGTTTGGATCTGATGGAGTCCTTAGGAGATGCGTCCCTGCAGAGGAAAGAGAAGAAATTCTTAGAAAATGCCACCCTGCAGAATATGGAGGACATCATGGACATTTCAGAACTCAAGCTAAGATATGGGGGAGTGGGTTTTATTGGCCAGGAATGCATGAAGATGCAAGGAAGTTTGTTGCTTCTTGTCCAGAGTGACAGAGGACCGGAAATGTCACATCTAGATATTCAATGCCTCTCACTTATAATTTGCAAATTGATTTATTTGATGTTTGGGGAATGGATTTTATGGGTCCATTTGAAAATTCACATGGTTATGAGTACATTTTGGTGACTGTGGATTATGTCTCAAAATGGGTACAAGCTTTACCATGTAAAAAAGCGACTACACAGGAGTCCATAGAAATGATTAAGAATAATATCTTTCCAAGATATGGAGTCCCTAGAGTCATCATTTCTGATAGAGGATCGCATTTTATTGGTAAAGAGTTTACTAATTACCTACAGAAAATGGGAATTGAGCATAGGGTCTCCACAGCCTACCACCCACAAACGAATGGCCAAGCCGAAACATCAAATAAACAATTAAAAGAATTTTTTTTTAAAACAGTAATTAAAGGAGGTAAGAATTGGTCAAATAAGCTTAGCGATGCTCTTTGGGCATATAGGACTGCGTTTAAAGCCCCTATAGGGATGACATCTTATCAATTAGTTTATGGAAAGACTTGTCATTTGCCAGTTGAGATGGAGCATAAAGTTTATTGGGCAATTAAGGAGCTAAATTTAGATTTAGATGCTGCTCTAGTCAAAAGAATGATTCAGCTAAGTACCCTGGATGAGGCAAGATTGCAAGCTTATCATAATGCAACTATTTATAAAGAAAGGGTTAAAAGATGGTTTGATAAAAGAATGCTGAAAAAAGATTTTCAGCAAGATGACAAGGTTCTGCTTTTTAATTCAAGGTTTAAATTATTTGGAAAAGGAAAGTTACAAAGCAAATGGGATGGACGTTATATTGTTCATGATGTGTCACCTGGCAGAGCAGTTACTATTATGGATTTAGAGGGAAACAAGTTTATGGTAAATGGTCAAAGGCTAAAGGTGTTCCTTAAAGGAGATAAATTTGAAGTCAATTATATTGACACATGAATTCAAGGAGGTTACGATGCATTACCATGGCATTAATCCCTAGTTTTCCATAAATTTTCCTACCTTTGTATGTATATAGTTATGTTTAATTTCAGTTTTTATAAAAATTTAGATCTAGATTTATTTTTAATTAGGAAATAAGGTTACCGACAAAACTTGGAGGCTTTTCGAGTTAGAAAAGGCCCAGGTCGGCCGAGCCCATGGGCTTTGGTCGGCCGACCAGGAGGTTTACCGAGGCAGTTCGCTTCCAGATTTTGTCAGCAGAGTCCGCATAGTATAACAAGTGTATTTAGGGAAGAGTTCGGAACGGAATCGCTGTTTAGTTTCCAAATTTCGTTAGCCTACAAAGTATAAAACCATGGGTAAGCCATAGATCTGAGACATCAAACTCAAAACACATCCAGACCTAGCCACGACATTTTCTGAAGTGATGGAGATGCAACTCGTGACGAAGGAGGCCGAGGCGCCGCAAGAGGGGTCATGGTCGGCCGACCAGGAAGGCTCTAGTCGGCCGACCAGCCCTGTTCGCTGGGGTTTCCGCCGCAATTTTTCGCAGATGGTCTTCGACGATGAAGATGAAGAGGCGAGGGTACGTGGATTGGCCGGAAAGCGGGAGGTCTCGAAGCATATGGCCAAACTTTCGATCAAACCAAGGCAGATGAAGGTCAGGAGATCCAGAAGAATTGAAGAGATTCCTAGGTTGAACTATCGAGAAAGTCCTACCCGTTCCAGAGGTACTATTCACTCAAGTGAGGATCAGTCTATGAGCCATAGCCATGGTCAGGAATCAGAGACTGAGGAGGTAAACTAAATTGCTATTGCTCCTTGTTTCAATACTTATCATATTGGAGCAGAGGATGGAGTACATTGCTGCCCTACTTGTAGAGAGGCTATCTATTTCAACAAGAAGAAGAGTGAGGACATCCTTGATGTAATCATTGATTTAGAGGAAAGGCTTCAAGAGAAGATAGAAAATACTAGGGATATAGTTAACGATTTTGTTAACGACCTTAAGTGGCAAGTGAACCACCTCCAAAGAATCTGTGGGAATCAAAGACGTATCCTTAACGATATTTGGGGCCGTACGGAAGGAAGAAACTATCAACCGGATGACACTTGGGGTGGACCAGAAGAATATTCACCACCGCCCAATTACCTTCCCGGTGAAGATCCTTCTGATGCACCAGCAGATGAGACTCACTGGTATTCAAGCGATTAGGATTTATGCTTAGTTTAAGTGTGGGGATATTAGAGATTCCCCATTAGTTAGGAAGTCTAAATTAGAGTCATTAGAGTTTTTAGAGTCAGTCTAAGAGTCAGTGTTTTCTTTAAAAGAGTTTATGTAGACAGTCTTTTATATTAATAAAGTGTGTGATTGAATAAATTACTTTGCTTTGTTTAAGTTTATTATTTATTTTACTTTGACGATTAATCTTGTTTAAGAATTTCATGATTTGATTAAAATGGTGATTACTAGATTGATTAAAATTGCATAACCCATATCTTTATTAAAGGATGATGTTTTATAGCTTTACCAAGGTTTTAATAAGAAAAGATTAGAGGAGTATTATCTTTTCATTAAAGTTTATTTTTCTTTGATCAAGAATTACTTCCCTATGTTAAGAGAGAGCTAAAATTCCTAAGTAGAGCTTAGAATTAAAACCAGTTTAAAAAGCGAGTTGTCTTATTTGAGTTTAGTTAAGTTTGATTCCTTTAGATATTTTGATCACTTAGAATTATCTTGGTCATCTACTTTCATCTTTTTGCTAGCCTTTATATATTCAATTGGTTACATTAATAGAGCAATTTCTTTAATCTTTTTAACCCATTTCATCTCATTACTATACCTTTACCTATATAGAGTAAAGTTTTTGCTCAAATAAATAATGTTCCATAAAAAGCAATTTATTTGAAAAAAGTAGTGAAAAGGGAAAGTGGCGCCATATACAGACTTAAAAAGAGAGAGAGAGAGAAAGAGAGGAAGATGGCGCCCAGAAAAAGAAAAGAGGGAGAAAAAAATGGCCATGTGGTCGACTATTAAAAAGGTAGAATTAGGAAAAGGAGAAAGGGGAGAAAAGAAAGAAAGAAAGAAAAAAATTAGTAGAATTAGAAAAGTTGAAGGAGTAAAGAAAGTTTTTATTATCTTGTTAAATAATGAGCAAAAACTATTACTTTTCCAAACCTTGTGCAAGTTTTCGGAAATAATTCCACTTCATTTGTTGTTGCACATGGCCACTATCTATATCTTCTTTTTCCTTGTCCTTACTTATCCTTACTTATATTTTCTTCTTTTTCGATGACCAAGGTAGTTTCAAAGTTGATTGAATAATTTCTAGGGAGATACTTTAGCTAGACAATAGAATAAACACTTTTGCTAAGCCTTTACCAAGCTCCACTTAAACTCTCGTAAGATGAGAGAAGAAGAGTAATTTTATAGGATTAGCTACTTATAAGAGTGTCTTTTTGAGAGCTTAATATTTGGGGATATAGTAATTTTTTTATCTTTGAAAAGTCTTTGTTCTAAAAAAAACCTCTTTGATAATTCCGAAAGAAACTTTGGCATTGCTATGATTCATTTGATTTTAATGATTCTTGGTGGGGATCTATATGCATAAAAAGGTTAATCCGAAAAGATCCATGTTATGATTTGAATGATTTCTAAAGCATGGTTATTTCTGAAAGGTTATTATTTAGAATTTGCTTAAACATAGTTAAAGTTCTTTTATCGATCTTTTTGCTCGAGGACTAGCAAGATCTAAGTGTGGGGATATTGTTGACGCTCGTTATATACTAAAATTATGGATCATTTTCATATGATTTTATATCTTTTCGAGAGTCAATCTTATCATTTACTCTTATTTTACTAACAAATAACCCAGTTTTCGAGAATGCTCTTTGTTTTTGTGCAATATTTATTTTTCAGAAAAATAGGGAATAATTTAGGATATTTGAGAATTTCTCGAAGAAAGGATTTATGCTACGGGGAAGCTCTGAAGAAAGGACTAATTGAAAGCCCAATTGAGGAAGAAGCCCAACAATAGAAGAGTCTTGAAAAGATAAGGATGGCTTGAATGACTAAATCCTGAAATCTTCTCGAAATTCATTACAGCAACAGATTGTGGCTCCAATTTGGAGACCTTAACGACTTCAAATAAAGAAAGTTTGAATACCAAAGTTGTAGATCTCTTTGAGCTCTACAATTTAGAGGCTGAGTTTGCATTAATTGGACTCCAGATGAGTAAGTTATGGTCAAAATACCAAATGCTGCAGAATATGGAAGGTTTATTTCGGGAAGGATCAAAACGATGACTTCATCTCCAAGCAAGGAAGGATATGGACGACCGGGACTATTCTAGAGGCATGGATATACGTGGAAATAGATGTTTTAATTGTTTTAGGACTCTTAGAACCGACCTATTAGATTCCATATATAGGGATCCCTCCGGGGTATAAATATAGAGCCTCCCAAGGGGAGAAGGAAGAGCACCACCGCATTATTCATTGCAAGTCGAGAGTCTAGGGCAGAGGTCGGGGGCGAGAAGCGTTCAACTCGGCGAGAAGTCCATCTCGGCGAAAGGAGGAAGCAAGAGGAGGCAGGAAGCCGGCCGGTCGGCCGACCCCTAGGGGTCTGGTCGGCCGACCAAGCGCTTCCCGAGGAGGTCTCGAGTTCATCTTTTGATATGTTCTTCCTCGAGTTCATCCCGACGACTATGCTTCAAAGTTTACGATGTATCTCGAGTAATTCCTTGTACTTTCTTCCATACTTTGATGAAACCTCGTTATTTGATCAATAAAGATTATCTTTTAAACTTAGCTTTGTTTATACATGACTTATGATCCATATCTTTACAATGCTTATTTCTAATATGATTTTCCGGCCGGATTAAACGTTTTCATGTTTTTTTAGTAGATCTTTTTACTTTAATAGTTGATTGAATCTGCTCATGCTTAGAGATGGTTAGGGTTTGCTAGTTCGTTGATTACCTGGTTACTGGTGACTGTAGAGCCCGGGGAAAGGTTCGAGTGGGTCCTCGACATTCATGATCATGTTTATTCTATGCTTTATGAGTAGATCTAGTTTCAAGGTTGTTCTTAGTATGAAGGATGTTTGTCTCATATCTCTTGTTGATCCTTTTGCCATGTTAAACCTATCGTTTCCACGTTTTTAGCTTAAACCTTGTTCTATCGTTTTATGCTATAGTTTAAACCCTGTTTAGAACATATTTAGTTTATTAAGTAAGATATAATTAGAGTAGTCTTAATCATCTCTTAAAGCTTGTTTTAGATCTATTAGAATTAGTTAGTAATTCAGTTAATATTAGATAGATAGTTTCTTAAACATAATTATTCCCGGATTGACAAAACCTAAGATACTCATCCTAGGGAAAAGGTACCGCGATACTGTGCGCTTGTAGTATAAGGATTGGCGTGCTTAAATGCTGTCAACAATCACCGAGGGTAACAAACCTTGGTCTTCACTTGATTGAACTCCTACTCAAGGAGTTATCTCTCTCTCTCAAGTCTCTTGCCCCAAAGCTCAAGAATAGTGTGTATTTTGGTGCTTGGATGACCTTTATGTGTATGTGAGTTATGCCAGGTCGCAAAGGTGTGAAATGGAGGGAGGGGGAGCCCTTTAAATAGAGGCTGACCTAAAAACTAGCCGTTACTGTACGAAAACATTTTTCTGCATACCCATCGGACGGTCCGGTGCTTTATATTTTCAAAACCCCTTTTTCGCATCATGGGTTGCAAGAGCCACCGGACGGTCCGGCGGTAAGAAAAGCAGCACAAACCCATGAACACACCCTCAGTCTAGAACGTCCGATGGAGGCACCAGACGGTTCGGTAGCTTTTAAAAGCGCGGGGAAGCCCTAGACTAACCCTCGGCCCAAAAGAGCATGCCACCGGACGGAACCACCGGACGGTCCAATGGCCTATAAAAGTTGTTTTCAGTGCCGTTTTGGTTTGTAGACTTAGAGAGATTTTTTTAGGGTTTTTCTTTTGATTCAAACGATAGAGGTGAGTGTGTTTTAGCACATTTTAGTGAGATTGAGCTTTAGGACTAAGATGCACTTGAAATCGAGAATAACTTAGAGCGAAGCGCATCAAGCTACTCACATCGACCCCCCTTGATAGTACAGCTTATCTAAAACTAGCAAATAACCCCTAAGTGCCCTTCTTTCGACTTCACGGCACTTAGAGTTATCAATCCTTGATCTTGTCGCTAGAAACTCCGTTCCAAAGCCGTCCTTCGTTAGATTTGAATTTAAGGGTCTCACTTGGTCAACCAATGAGCACGATATAATCTATAATCCCTTGTCATGAACTCATTAGTAAAATGATTAGGTTGTCATTAATCACTGAAACCTCTACCTCTTAGGGTCATGTTTCTCACAAGCAGCACACGCCGTATTGCACGGTGGGCTTTAAGGTAGACCACTCGGTCCACCTGAAAGAGAGGTTATAAACCGTCTACTTGAGGTACCCGTGGATATATGACACCCACACTTGGTGTACATGGAGCACTTCCATGCTAGGATGGTGAAAAAGGACTACTAGAGAGCACTCTTGTATTGATGACTTGGAGGTCACAATACACTTTAGTTCATGCCACAATGTGGACTATGGGTAGGTGCCAAACCAGTCACTATAGGGGGGAAATCAACTCATGTCCTGGCCTATGTCTTTACTTGGAGCATTTCATCCTTGCAAGTCCCATAGATTAGCTCGTTGCAACCATCATTAGCTATCTCTTGGCTAGGTTTTCCACTTGGAATTGTTCAATGTTATTTGAAATAGCATCTGTAGGTTACCACATTTGCTTTGCGAATAGATGGCTTAAATTTGGCCAATCCTAGTTTTTGTTAGGGTAAGAATTTTTATTAGAGTTGAAATTAGCCCAATTCACCCCCTCTTGGCCGTACGATCCGATCCTTGCACACGTCTCCTTATTTGCAGTTATGGGAGAGTGTTGGGGGCTATGTGCAAAAATACATCTGTTGGATGAAATTTAAAGGGATGAGATCCGTTGATTGCATGATTGTTGCATGTGAATGTTGATTGCACCTGAGTGGTACGAGGTAGTTCTAACTGTGCCAAGTTTTTCACCTCTACATCCTTGTAAGACATGTGGTTTTGCTATACACACACACACACACTTTAAGACTTAGAACCTTTCTAAGATGGATTTGGGATTAAACTCATACATATAGGCTAACCATGTCATGCAACTAAGGGTTAATATGACAAAGTCGTCAATAGCAAACATTAGACTCATCATCAATAACATAACATACATGGGCTCACCGCATTATTACACAAGTTTGTTTGACAAAGAGGATAAGGGCAACAACAGAGGCACAAGTGGATCTACTCGGCACTCAGTAGTGCATGGCGATA
Organism: Paspalum vaginatum; assembly: GCA_030272315.1. Taxonomy (NCBI): domain Eukaryota; kingdom Viridiplantae; phylum Streptophyta; class Magnoliopsida; order Poales; family Poaceae; genus Paspalum; species Paspalum vaginatum. The sequence continues at coordinate 59,301,244 of CM059016.1, read as the reverse complement.
GAGAGGATCCCACGGTAGAGGGTAAAAAACGCAACTAGGATGGACACGGCCTTGAAGGCGGGCTCGTAGTTATTGTAAACAAATCTCCTTGTTGCTGTGAGGCCTGTGCAGGAGGCCCTTGGCACGCAGCATGTGCACGTCCTCCTCCGGGACTATGAACGTGGCGAGGAGGGCGAGGTAGGAGCAGACGGCGGTCCTTTCAGGGTCGTCCCCAAACCTGGAGGCGGTGCACACCTCCCATGCCGCCATGTTAACGAGGCAGGACGCTTTCACGTCGCTGAGGGACAGAGGCGCCAGGGAGAACTCGCTCCAGAATCGCCCTTGCACAAAACCCATGTCCGAGAATGCTGCCGTCTTGCTGGCCGTTAGGCGGATGCCGATTTCTTGGAGCTCCATGGCAGAAACCGATGAGATCGATGAGGCGGTGAGAGGTTTCAATAAAAACCGGATGAAATCATTTGGTCTAAAACAAGTGGCTTTGGTTGTCTTATTTACTTGTTTTTCCTCTCGAGCAACACCTTGTTTGTCTGTCTGTGATGTCTTTGGAGCAGCTGGGATTTTGATCTTCATTTTGATTTTGGCAAGGCAATCATTGAGGAGGGGTGGACAACGCTGCAGCGGCGACGGCGACACAGTATGGTTTTCTGTTTTGTGGCGCCAGAGGAGTGCAAGGAGATGTGACGGTGGATTGTTTATGTCATCCCAGACATAAGGTTTATCGGGGTTTAAAGTCTCACAGACCTTGAAGGCGTTCCCCATACGTGCAATGAACTCGCCCACAACCGTCAGGAGGAACCTTTTCTTTCCCTCCGAGACAGCACCCATGAGGGCTTGGAGCACCGGCCACGGGAGCTGGTTCTCCAGCAGCAAGATGTCGTTGGTGATGCTGTCCCGGTTAGAGAAGAGGAATCGCCGCATGGATGTATTCACAAAGTCTTCTTCCTCCTTGCCGCGAGAGCTGGCATAAGCAACCATGTAGAACAGCAAGAAGCAAGCATCATAGAACATCATGGCCGCCGCCATCGTACCTTCCATGACACCGCCGTCGACGACGTATCTGCCGCGGGCCTCTTTTACCTCGGGGGCCACCGCCATCTTCTCCATCACCTCCCCCGGTACAAGCTGCATAAGCACACACAAGTAGTAGGCAGCGGCCTTCTTCACCTCCTCCATCTTCTTGAGGTGCGTCTCACCTTGGTGATAGGGGCCGATGGCGACGAATCTCGGGACGATGTACGGGTCCCTGGATCCGATACGGGCTAGGCCTGCGGGGAACCTGTGGATCATCCTGTCCATCTTGCTGAACACGAATCCATGCTCAAACTTGTCCCGTGCTCCATCCACCTCTTCGTTAATGTTAGTAGCCTGCATCTGCATCATCGTGTCCGCCTCGTCGTTAATCGTGATAGATACGGACCGCTCTCGCTCCATGACCATGATCCAGCGCCAACTTGAGATGAACCTGCTGGAGGTATTTTGGGATTACTGGATTAGTAGTAGGAAGAATCAGAAAGATCTCAGTAGTACTCTAGCTAACCTTTTCCGCCAGTATGTGTTGATCTGATTGCCTCAGCTCCGACCGATCCTCCAGCTCCACCGATTCTGGATAGCTGCAGCTCCAGCGATTCTCACATCCGTCCAAGTGGGGGGATAGCTGCTGATGCCACTTGCTAAGCTACAAGGTTAATAGAACCGAATGCTACTCAGAACCCAATTTAATATAATCGGACTGACCACATAAGTGTGACACTCCAATCCGCGTTACAAAGCATGTGATAGTGCATTGGGATATGGGAGACCATTGATTTTTGTGAGTGTCACAGTTTTTTAAATTTGGTGCACACGATAATGTTTTGGTAAATACTACACTACAGCTGACCTTTGCCCCATGCATGCACACTTGCATCCCCTCTCTTCCTCCTACATTCATTCTCTCCCTCCCCTCTCGCGTCACCCGCCTCCAGCGGTCTCCCCCTCTCTCTCTACCAAACACGACAGGCATAGCCCCTTCCCTGCCGAACACCGCCAGAGCTGGCCGCCGCCACCGCGCTCCTCCTCCCCCGTGTCACCGCCTCGTCCTGCTTGCCCTCCTCCTCGGGCACGGGCCTGCTGACCACCGCCGCTGACACCGGCAGCCACGCCTTGTCCCCCATGCGAAGTGCAAATCTGGAGCTGGAGTAGGCAGCCGCTGCCGCGCTCCTCCTTCCCCCACGCCGCTATCTCGTCGGCCTGCTGTGGCTCAGGCTCCCAGGGGGGTGTCCGAGCGGGGACTCACTGGCCACAGCGCGGAGGTTCGGCTTGTCGATGGACCTTCTAAATTCTAATCAGTGCGAGATCATGGTTGATAGACCAGTGTGTTCCAAATGAGTGCACTTGACCACGTTATTAATGCAAGGAAGACAATGGAAGCAAAAAGCAATTTATTAAGACACAATATTCAATATATGTATATTAAAAGATAATGGTTAAAATGAAAATAATACCGCCAAGTCTCCGTAGGCGTAGCTCGCCGCACCCATGCGTTTGTCATCAGTACCGATAAAGTCCACGGGGACCATTATTAGTAGATTATCATCATCTACGACCATTTGTTGATGTGCACGTGATTAGCAGTCTGGTGTGAAGTTAGGGCCTGTTTGGTTCTTTAGCGCTAAAAAAATGACTAAACTTTAGTTCTAAACTTTAGTACACCATGTTTGGTTATAAGAACTAAAGCAGGGGACTAAAGCATTTATTACTGGAAAAAAGACCTCAATACCCCCTCCCTCCCCCTCCACCACCTGCCCCTCTAGCCCTCCACCGCCTGCCCCTCCTGGCCGGTGCCGGCGGCGGGATGGCAAGCTCCGGGGGAGTGGGAGCGGCAGGATGGCGAGCTCTGGCGCGGCGGAGGTGCAGGAGGCGTGCGGCCTGGTGGGAAGAGGCGGCGCCCGGGGGGACGAGGTGTGCCGACGCTGCTCCCTCCGGTGACGGGCGGCGGGCGGGGAGGGCGGCGACCCGGGGGAGGCGGCAGCGAGGGACGGCTCCATCCGTGGTGGGCGGCTGCAGCGCTAGGTGAGGTGCGATAAGACGGCGGGGCAAGGCGAGACGACGGCGCTAGGAGGGGCGCGGTGGCGCGCGAGCAAGGAGAGACGGTGACACGTCGGCGTGAGCGAGGCCAGGGGACGGCGCGCGACAGGGGCGAGGCGACGCGGCGGCGCGAGCGAGGCGAAGGTGACGGCGGGCGCGGGGGGAGAAAGGAGAGAGAGACCGAGAGGAGAGATAGTGCGCGCGCAGAGGGGGTGGGAGGGGGGACCAAGGGTAGTGGGAGTCTTTCCCCACCTTTTAGTACACTTTAGGGGAGTTTAGCTCCTCCTTTGGAGCTAAAAAATTTTAGCCAGTTTGTACACTTTAGTGCATGGTGTTTGGTTTCTTTAGTCAGTTTTGTACTAAAATTTAGCCAATTTATGTTTAATAGTAGAGAACCAAACAAGCCCTTAATGTGTAGCTTGGATGCCGCGATCAGCGATCTACACCAAATTAATTAACTAACTAGTTTATTAACTTGTGTTCACGTACGGGTTAGAGTTCTAGATATTAGGTTCCATTTGAGTTTCATTATTCTCATTAAATGTCATAACACATTAGCACTGGTGGATGATATGGCAAGGTAGTTATGAGGAGAGAGATAGAGAGAGTTTCATGCAAGGGATGAGAGTTTCATCTAGATGAAACACAAAATGCACTTTTACCTGGACAAAAGGTGTGTGGCACTCTTGGAAACTTAGAAATGAAACTCTCCATTGGAAATGGCCTAAATTTACTGTGGTTGGAGAAAATAGGAGTCATCCATCAAATAAGATTAACAGTTTAGAAATAGGCGGTGTCATGGTATCACCAGACGGTGTCAAGATAGTGCTGCTGGACAGCGAGAAGACCACTTGAAATACACTACTACATACAACTCACTCGCTGCCATATATCACTGCCGCCTTTTTCATTTTCACCTTGTTTTGTGGTTTGTAGTTATAAGTTTTGGATATTGATCCGAATTCCTATTGAGTTTTAAGGACGCCTTGGCCCATGTTATATTATGACCCAAGTAGGTCACGCGTTGTAAGCCGTCGGAAAGAGGTGACTGCTCATTGTAATCTCCCACGTTCTATAGACACTTTCCAATATAGTGAAGTTTGCCGGGTGGCACCCGTGGTTTTTTTTCCGTAAAGGTTTTCCACATAAAAATCGTGTCTCATATTCGATTTTGTTTATCGCATTATTTGCTAACAATGAGAACCGGCGGTGGTTCTAACTTCTAAATCAACTGTTTCGTAGCAGTGCATGGAATAATAATACATGAATTTATTCGAAGCTTAAAGCCTCTAACAAAATTTGGAACGGAGGGGTATTACACACCGTACCTGGCCAGTGTATTTTGTTAACTTGGATATAAAAAATAATTAAGTATTCTACAAAAGCTTTTTAACTAAATTTGCAGGGAAGGCACACGAAGAACATGCATATTAGCATATATGGTGAAGAATATATACACAATGGCGTTGTGTATATGGACGGCGCTCGGAGTGAGTAAACAACAGATAATAGCACCATGTTACGGGATCGAAACAGCCTGTACTGAGGATTAGTTATTAAGAGGAACCCGACTACCAACGCTTGCTGCTTCCACCCCCTCCACCTCCACCTCACCCCCTCCTCGCATATATAATCTACTCCTACTATCTAGTACAGTACCTATTTGTGTTTTCTCTATATACGTGTTGGCTTCCTGCGTTTTGATCTGCCAGCAGCACAGTGCAGAACACTTGATTATTGGCGTGGAAATGGCTCTCCTAATAAGAAGATTTGCCCCAACCATCATGGAAGGTTCATCACTGCGTCCTAACAAGCAGCCTCTGCGCATCCATCACCGGGCTTGGGGAGGACGACAACTGCTGGTGCCTCACGGCGATTATCGTCGTCGAGCAGGCAACGGGGTTAGTTGATGTCCGGTGAAATCCCACACATCTATATATACATGGATCTATATTTCTTGGTCTTCTTTTCCCCTACTTTCTCTGTGCTAGTTAAGTTTAAGTTTTTTTGTTCTCCTGCCGATCCTGTCCTGTGGGCTGTGGTGTTTGTGTGTTACAATAATGTGAGTAATGCATGATATACTCTACCAATCGATCGGTTGATGACTTGCTCGTAACCCCCGAGAAATGATCCAGGCTGTGCTCCTGTTTGTCGCGTCGTCATCGGCGATCACTAATGGGTCATCATCAGTGTCCGCGTGGTGGCCGGCGGCGGCCCCCGGAACTGGTGGGTGCCTCCATCTCCATAGGGACCCATCGCTGTTGTCCTCGTCGGCAGCAAAGAACCTGCTGCAGCAGCTGCAACCCCGCTTTGCTCCTGCTCAAGGACGACGAGTTTTCTGCTCGCTTGCCGATTATTGCAGCAAGGAGGTCGTCGATCCAGGGCGGCACGACATCGGCGGGTCACCGGCGGCGATGGATCCTGAAAATGCATGGAAGGAATACGCCAAGGCCAAAAACCAGCTCGATGCCGCCTTGGCGCGAAACAACAGCAGCAACATCGACGGGCAACAGGTCCTGAAGAACCTCAGAACCCTCACCTGGTTCGCCGGCGACAGGGGCTACTACGCGAAAGAGTACATGGCCAAGGAGCTTCTCAAGGCCGCCGTCGTCGGGCCTCTGAGCAAGGACCTGCACCGGCACGGCAGGCTGCACGGCGTCGTGAGGGAGTCGCTGGCGCTCGCACGCCTGCTCCTGAAGAACGCCCCCGAGCCGGTCGCCAAGAAGCTGCGCGGCGAATTGAGGCCCGTCTTGCTCAAGATCGTCCGAGATTGTGGTGGTGGTGAACATCAGAAGAGTGCGGATGAGCTGCGTGAGCTGCGTGAGCTGCGCGAGCTAGCAAGAAGCGTTCTCAAAGCCCCAGAGCTGCCACCAACCTAGCTAGGTAGCTCTCGCGCGCCAGGCTCCCATCAGCAGCAGCTCCAAAGTTTGCTTTACTAATCACCCTCTCTGCTAGCCTCTCTCTACCGCATCCAGTCGAGTGTGCTCATCATCAGTTAGTATATTATTTTCTTCTTTTCCTTTTATCTTCTCCGCGTTGTAACAACTTCAGTCTATCCTCAAATATTTTTCTAATAAAACATATTATCCCCCTTTAGTTGTATTCAGTCATCTTATTACTACCGTACCGTTTCAGTGGCGACTGGTCGCAAGCAACATTGTTGTAAGTTTGTCTGAATATAATCATGTTAGTTGGATCTGTGTGTGTACACGGTCAAAAAAAAAAACTGTGTGTACACAGATCACAGAAAGCGAGCGCCACGTACCAAGCTTTGAATTTGTAAAATTCTTTTCCAATAGCGGGTTAAATCATCGACCACCTACAGAAAACTATTTACGGGGACGATTCATCCATTACATGTCATTGAAAAAAAAAATTTGCAGGAGTAGACCAACCTATAGGATATTCTTATACGGACAGATCATATATGATGAGCTGATTGTTGGGTCACAATCGATGAGATGTGCCAAGTCTCTAAGGAGCATGGCAGTGTGACTTACAAGCTTAACCCAAGGAAATAGTCTAATGATCATCAAGCTGGTCGATCAGATTCTTGAGTGAAACCTATCTTGCATTGGATTTTCTTTTGCCATACCGAGCCTTTTAGACTTCTCGAGATGATGTTTCTTTATAAAGATAGATCAAATCTTAAACCAATCTTTTAGCTTTCATGTGTAGGAATCACCTCATGCTATATAAACAGGGCCTTTTAAAGAGGGGAGATCATCTCAATTCATTAGCTCTCGAGCTCCAGAGCGAGAGCTAGGGGTCTACAACTCGAGAGGAAGTTCTCGGCGTGAGGGCGATGCATGCAAGAGAGGGGGAAAACACCTTGGTGTGGCCAGCCAGACTAGGGGGGTCGTCCTATGACCTCGGGTGTTTCCATGGGGGCTCGAGTCCATCTTCACAGAGTGATTTGTATTGACGTTTCTATTATTTGTACTTTTGTAGTATGGAGTTCACGATGTTCTTCGAGTAAACCGTGGCAACTACGACGATTGTTTTGTTCTAGTCGTCGGACGGACGGACGTGTGTGTGCCTCTTTATTCGATAATTTTATTTTACCAGAGAGATGCCTTCATGTTTATTTTATTTCCACTAGAGAAGAGACAAAGGGAGGCACTTAGGACCAGCAGATGGGCCGGCCGGCATCAAGCGTGTCGGAGTATTGGTGGATTAAGAATACACCAGAGAGAAAAATGGAAGTCACCACCAGAGTTGAGAGTCTTACAGCAAGCAACATCATGCAGAGCTGATGAGTGTGATTTGATCCAGATGGCGCCGTGCCACTCCTGCTCCAAGCAGATAGAGACTCTGCAAGCTAAATTAATCAAAATGCACGTAGTTTGATCCAGATCGCACCACGAAAAAGGCGCCGCGTCCATCGCATTGTGGATTAGTGGAAGACTTAGATGAGGTCAATAACTATATAGGAAAGACTTAGCTCGCCACAAGTCCGAGAAATTAAGAAAAATGAGAGCTGGCTCAACTCACGAGTCACTACGAGCTGAGAACTTTGAGAAGATGACGACGTACGAGAGGAATTGAAGAGGGCCTCTAGAGTCTAGATGAGGTGCGTGGCCAAATACGTGGACATTTGGCAAGGTGTGATGCTTGAAGTTGAACTTGAAGATAGGATTACAGTTACAGATCGTTTTCGGTGGCGTTGAACATTAGATTTTGTGTAATTCCTCATTATCGGCACACCACTAGCTCCTGTTTCATGGGCTAGCTCTTCTCGTTCGGCTTATGCCAAGCCCCCTGTGGAAGGCCAAGCATCCTCCCAAGGTTAGCGTTGCGAGATCGTTGCTGGAGCTGCTGATGAACGGCGGCGGCGCCGTCACTTGCAAGACCATGATGAGCTCGCTAGTGTGCCCTCTGTGATCGATGACCAAGCGTCAGACAGCATGCTCCAGTTGCTGGTGGCCTGCTCTTTCCTCACGCCAGGTTTGTTTCTTGGTCTTGCATGCAGCAGGCGCTCGGTTGGCAGAGCTTAACACCGTGGGGGTTCCCCGTTCCGGTCGGATTTCAGTCGGTTTTTCGCGAATTTCGTTTTCGTCCCATTTCGAAAAACGAAATTCCGATGAAAATCACCGGAAAACCGGACCAAAAAGTCCAAAAAGTCAGGAAAATCAACCGGTTTTCCGTTTCCGGTGGACACCGGGTTAATCCCTTTCTAACGGAAAGGTTTACCCCTCGTCCCCCGTGTTGATGCATAAAGCAAACCGATGGGCTCTCGTGCGGTCAACTGTTGGTCCCGAACCTTTACTTCCTCCTATAACGGGGACTCAAAAAAATACATTATATTCTTAGCGCTTGGAGAAGGTGCTTTTTTTTATTTTATCCATTTCATGAAACATTTTTACAAAATAGACCACGAGCTCGGCGCAGAGTAGCACGTCGAGAGTAAATGCCTCGGCGCTTAGTCCTTAAGCATCGACCCCACCGCACCAGCTGCCCAGTTGGTCGTGGCATGGGTCCAGGGGTCAGAGTCGATTCAAGTACAATGGAGATGTTTTCTTTAATTAAAAAATCATATTAGATCTAAATTTTTTTAATCAAAATAAACATAGTATTTCTTATGCTTATTTTAAGAGAACGAATATTTCACATTTCACATCCATGGTACCTTCCAATGTAACTCCCTGCAATCGGAAGGACTAGCGCCCGGACGCCGGGCGCATCGGACACATCCCCCACTGTCCGATCGAACCGCTCTAAGCCATGTGCTGAAACATCAGAAATGAACTGCCGAAACATCAACTAACAATTGATAAAACATTGAAAATACACTATTGCAACGTCAGCGGATATGAAAAATTAACTGAATTGAATGAAAATTTCAGGTCCGCAGATTCGATGAACAAATTAAAAAAAAGTCGGACGAAACATCGGAATTGAACTGCCGAAACATCAACGAAGTACTGCTGAAACATTAAAATTAAACTGCTACAACATCGATATTTTGGGGAAAAAATTCCGGACGCGACACGTCGGGCGATGCATGAAACATGAGAAAATAACTACCCAAACATCAACGAATAACTGATGAAACATTGAAAATACATTATTGCAACATCGGCGGCTATGAAAAATTAACTGAATTGAATGAAAATTAAAAAAAATGGACGAAACATTGAGGAAGCACTGTTAAAACATCGTGATATAGCTACTGAAATAATCTAGAATAACCACTGCAACATTGGAGAAGAAGCGTCCGATTTTTTTTTTCCAGATTGGACTCCCGTGGTGGAGCGTTTCCATATCGGGACACCTTATATTCCACCCACTAGAAGCCTGGGGTGCCCACAAATAGAAAACCGAGTGCACCAGTAAACGCCGAGAATTGGGTACCTGCAAATCCAGGCATCCAGAATAGGGCTCTACTCAAAGAAATCCAGCCCAATATGTGTGTTTTCACCCTGAGTCTTAGCCCAGTGCCAAATTGGAGCCCGCTTTTCATTTCCAAATCCGAAGGCTGAATTAAAGACTATGCCTTGGAGTAGTCCTTGATGTCCAAATTCACTAGTACGTAAAAATTATCACAAGGCCCTATTATATAAAAATGATAAGAATTCTGTAGAAATTGGAATCCATATACTGCATGAAGATAATAAGAAAACCATACTAGGCAAGCTTGTTTGCGTAGGTAGGTAGCGTTTCAGTGATTTCAGTCTATGTATCATGTACGTATTTGCTAGACATGCGTGCAATGGATAGAGTTCACATCAAGAAGCAAAACTGACACGCACTGTTTCTCCAATGACCAATGGTCTGAAGGCACCTGATGGCCAACACTTTGGCCTGTGATATTCAAGTTTCCACCTGTGATAAGGATGTTTACGTTGCTGCCATTCACTTTGGAATCCCATTTTCAAGACTCAGAAAAGGCGTTAGCCGAACAGTCGAAATCCTGAAGCAAGGCAGTATCAACTCAAGCCTAGCCTGTTTACTGTACACCGTACACCCATAGGTCAGAGCAGAGCAGAGTACAAGTAATTGTCATGAAATGCATATCTAATATATTAATCGAGTTCTCTCGAAAACAAAATAAGTTGCACACGAAAAAAATCAATTATATTGATCAAAGATCCCAGGTATTGTGATTTTACATTGCCGGCACTCTGCTGTACATAAATCTCTCCCTCAAACTGCAACCCATCTCAAAACCAAAAAAAGAAGAGAGTTGAAACAAAAAAAAATATGCAAGCCTCAGAATCAAACCTGTGACCCTTGAATCAATGGAGGGCACTTGACAAGAAAGAAAAGTAAAAAAACAAACCTATGAATTGAAAGAATAAGTGAAACCTAGCAAAACAAACTCAAGCTAGGAAAAAAGGGGCGGACCCAGGGCAATGTGAAAACTGATGTGGCTTGCAGGTGCTGATTATATTCTGCAGTTTCTATATCCAGGCATAGAACAGAACTATTTTACCAAATGGCCATTTGACCCAAGGACTAGATGAGACATTCCAAGTGTTGATGGCCAGCCTAAAAGAGTTGAAGAGCAATCTTTAGCCTGTTCTGCTTCCACTTCGGAAGCTTGCTAAATGCTTCCTTTGTCATTCCAAACTTCTCTTTAAATTCAGCCGAAGATAAGTAGGTCTGCATCAAATTGAAAATAATGTGATATTTACCTTCCACTGAGAAAAAAAAAGGAGAGTAGTGTGAGATCAGATAATCACCTCTCGCCTCGTGACATCAATTTCAGTAACAGGATCAGTGGCTGTGGTCTTCAGACGATCATATGGGTATATTGGAAGGCCCTCATCATCTTCTGGCTCGTTTTCTTTTACATCTTCATTTATAGTCAGTGACTCAACTCTAGTGGTCACGGTATCCGTTCCTTCTTTACCATCTCCCTCTTGTTTTGCCTTCTCTGACTCAGATCCATCTTGATTTGCACGGAAATTTTAGAGAAAAGGTTAGGTACAATATTTTTTATATTTCTATTTGCCAGCAGAATTTTCGCCTGACCAGTTACGCCACATACCTTTTACTGATTCTGGTGTGGAATTTTGAGGGCGATCCAAAGAACCAGACAGAGCCGCAATCGCAGATGACTTAGAATTATTCGACGAATCAGGTGTAACAGATTTCGGGTAAAGTTTCTTAACTACTGGTGGAGGAGTGGAAAGATTTCTGTTGCTTGAACTTTCAAAGTTAGCAGCCAATGCAGTGAATGCTGGAGATCTTCCCCTAACACGGACACGCTCAGGGCTAAAGGACATGCTTCTGGAGCGCTGAGATTTATCTTGTGTAGTACTCCTTCCCGAATACACAGATGTTCGTCGTTTTGGTTTCTGACAATGCATGAGAATCAGCATGAGTTCTATCATTTATGTAACTATAAATGTTCAGCAATAATATGGATCAGTCATAGAACAGTGGATAGTCACTTTCACACGGCTAAATAAACACATGTGTATGCTCCAAACAATACGGAGAACTACTAGAACAAACAATACGGAGAACTACTAGAAATCACAAAAAGAAAGGAGAAATACTGTTGTATTGTAGAAAAATCTTTGCAAGAAATGCAGTTAAATAGATACATCCATGTCCCTATCATGAAATCATTAGATTTTCGGGCATCTTACATCCAAGACTGGAGCACCTCCACCTTTTACAATAGCGAGCTTCCTCTGGTAAGAATTGCCATGCATCTAAAAAACAGAGGGGATAGAATAATGAGTTAATACTAACCAACGAATTGATCCTTCTGTTCTCTTAATGTATAGACCACAAACTGATCACATATTCATAAATAAACAACTGCAGCCGTTAAACCTATGACTAATCTACTTACCAGTGATTTCGCTGGGTCCCAGGTGAAGAACCTAGTGAAAAAGGGAGGCTCACTCCCTTCCATAACAGTGAAAACTGGTGTTTCACGGGGAAGGTTTTCCATAAGGAAATCAAGCACAATAAATTTCTGGTGAAGACATGAATAGTGAGAACTGAGAATGGTAATGAGACAAGAAAACAAGAGTATGGCTTCTAAAGACCCTGCATAGAAATATAATTATTACCTCCCCAACATCGAGAGCTTGTAACCTCACTTTAATATCCACCTGCTGACCAACCCAAACAAAGATGCTCGTGTGACAGTCCAGAATGAAAACATCCTCTGTCATTAGATCATCTTGAGTAAAGTGGTGTATTTCTTTGACCTGCTCAATTGATTTCAAATGTAAAAACTGGTAGCATACAGCATATAACATACCAAATTAACAGTTCTACTGTGCTTACCTTCAAATTGCCTTCATGGACCCCAAAAGTTTAGGAACATTAACAGAGAGAACAGCAGAAAGGGATCAGTATGTATTTAAATTGTTAACGTGGATAAAAAGTTACATAACAAAACTATACAATCTAAATTCTTGATTACCTTTCGAGAGTATGCATGAAAAAAGATGGGGATCACTTTCAAGTTCTCGCAACATTTTTTGGCTTGAATACTCGGATTTGCCTCCCAGCAAGCTCCAAAACTGGTCTGTTTCTGACCCTTCCTTTTGTGACCTGGACTGCGTATTTGGCTGTACAATGTAGAAAGGGAAAGAAGAAAAACTTAGGCCAACAAAAGGCATACTAAACTATAGCAATAGTATCCAGACCCCAGGCACTCAATATATAAATTTTCTCATAATGACAGTATGAACAATGGAAGTTCAGCTCATGTCATCCTGAGTATTCCTGATGAAATACAAGAAAGGTGCCTGAAAGCAACAGCTAGCAGCTCCCATATTTCCCAGTGGGGTTCTCCTTAATCTTTACTGAATTAGCCCATGTCCCATATTAATTTTTAAACCAGCCAAGTTAAAACCATAACGTTCTGTATTTGACTTAGAATAAATAAGGCATGAATATTGAGTTGCATGCACCAAGTCGTTCAACTCAAAAGCTTAAGCTGATAGGGAAAGATGGACAATTCACTTCTTCAATACTCCCCCTCCCTAGGCCTCAAACGTGTAATATAGGAGTCAGCGGAAATTTTTTCATTTCATGATGTTCTTTGCCAGAAGCAGGCTGGCAAATGTGGCAACAAATATATTTCCAGGTGGCCAAATTCTATAACTACCAGAAACCAACTAGAAGCTAGTAATGTCAGGCCCAATAAAACCCAGGTAAAGTCTAACGGGCCTGTTAGATACCCTTTTCCCCTCCTGACAGACTTAAATTTTACAGCACACATTTTGTGCAGTACTAAGGTAAACTATCAAAGAGATTACGATTAAGTTTAAACAATAAGCTTGAACAGTTACATCCCTGGTCCCTACAATCAGCTCTATCAAATATCTAACCAGAGTGATAGTTCCACACCTTAATTACATCAAGTTGCCTCTCCATTAACTCTTGATCCAATGCAGTGGTCAGATTTCCAGCCCAAGTGAACACAGTGTTTCCATCATGCAGAATGTAACAGTAGGATGAATTCAATGATGAGGCCACCTGACAGAGAATGGAGGTAGTATATGACCGGTGAGGAATATGGTATAGTATTAATCTACATTCTACGGTTAGATATACCTTCAGGAATAAAAGTGCCACTGTTACTTACAGGTTCAACTTGTATTGCTTGCATGTTTTCTGATCCCAGACCTTGAATTCGGAAGAGTGCAAGCCCATCTTCAGAATAACTATCATCATCAATACCATTTTCAGCAAGAAATTTCTTGTATCCAGAGCTAAGACCACCCTACAATGACAACCACGATGGTAATTCGTAAACCTGCTTTGTTAAAGCCAACACTAGTAACACCAATACAACTGAAGACCATCAAATGTGTCTAAACCTTAAACACTTGCAAGCTTTGAAATATCACAAAGAACTGAATCGGTTCTTTCCCCTCATACAGGCGTGCCTGAATGCAAGATAATCAGAGATGACAGAAGGGTTCATATTCAGTATAACAATTCCCTATAAAGAAAAGGATCAGTGGGTCACCTGGACAGCCTGAAACTTAGCAGATTCAACCATCTTGCTTGCAAGTGAAACTGCTGTTACCCTATCCTCCTGGGTAAGAATTGAGATCCTTTAATGTTCAAGTTGAATTAACAAGTATAATTGAACAGTACATAATAAACAATCATAAGTTTATCCTGAATCTAAAAGTATGCACGAAAAACATAAATAACCTTTTCTTTTTAGCTCACAAAGCAAGAAGACGGAATCACGGTCAACTGATATTTCAAATATTTCAGTTCTTATTATGAGTTACAAAGAAGACTTAACTAAAACCAAGCAACTATGGGCTACAAAGTCAGATATTGGTACAAGCATCAGCCAACTCCACAAAAACTCACAGCCAAAATTGATTCTATGCAAACACTATACCTCAGTACTCTTTTCCCCAAACCAGGTTCCAACAAGGCATTCATCCTTATCATCTCCAGGATAAGTATACTGAAATATGTAGCAATCGCCAGTGTAAAATTTGGATTGGTCCGGTGATGAGAGAAGAACCTTGTCTTTATCATTTACACGCCAGACCTATCAAATATATACGAAAAAGCAACAAGTCAGAACAATATCTTAATTCATATATGGAAACAAAAAAATGTATCATATGGAGCATAAAATGCATTAAACATTTAGCCTTGTGCACAATTTGAAAGTATACTCCAGTTTCTTTTCTTAAAATGACTTTGTAAGCCCATGCAAGCACATATGCGCTTTCTGACACCACTGCACAACAATGCTTCTCCCAAAAAAAGCATACAGAATCTTGGAAACAGCTAATATGAGATTGTTTGAAGGTTCACATTGAGAAAGTGGAAAAATGATGAGATACAAAAGATGAAGCAAATATAAAAAGTGCAACATACCTGCAAATTGCCAGTGCAATCAATATAGGATTGAGGTTCTTCTTTTGCAGGAGCAGCTTTCATCAAACCCTTAACATTTAAGCCTTGGCGTTTGAGAAGAGCTTCACAAAGAACAAAATTGATCAAATTTTGAAGGGTGTAAACATTTCATAAATTAAAATTGAGGAAACCTTAAGATGGAAATTTTGTAAATAATAACCTGCAACTTTTCCTCTTCCATCCTCGATGACAACTTCAAGTCAGGTGTCTGTGGCCACTCTTTAAATTTTGACTTGAATGCAACAGTCTCAAATCCTTCAATCACTTTGATGACATGTGTTTTTGTTCGGTTTGAATCAGATAGAAATTTCTACATAGGAGATTGGGCAAATAAATAGTAAATATCGCAACAACATATAGAGTTCAAAACAAATAAACCATCTTGAATATAGGTCAAAACGATAAACAATGTAACATTTCTCTGAATATTTCTAATCAGCACGAATAAGTAACCAAGTCAAGATAGAGGAAATAACAGGTCAAATGAGCAGACTAAAAACTTAAAGAACCCTATGCCATATTACAAAGTTATTACAGATGTATAGCCATAATATCTGTTGTAAAAGAAACATGTGGCTATACATCAAGAAAAATCAATGAGCGCATCAGCAAGTATCAGCATGACTCATGGACTCGTCATTTTCAATACGGTAGCCGTAAGAATACGATGAAATAGCACAAGTAACTAGCTGAACAAATATTACCTCAGCTGCTTCACTAGCACCCTTTCTCTCCTGCAGGGATGTAGTTCTGCCCATCCAAACATACAATTCAGCACCACAGTCTAAGAAGTAACACTTGTTTGTCTCAAGTAATTCATGTGCTAAGGATTCGTAGTTTACAGGCTCCATCTTTCCTTGACTAAAACTGAAAAAGTAAACATTTTATACATTACTCACTGATTTCAAGTATGCTTTAGTTGGCAATCAAACAACAGGAGTTTCCATATACAGAATAAAACCTCAGCCAATTACCATAGCAATTTCAAAGCGGATTCCTCATGTTTCTCATTGCCTTCTGCAGGTGCCCTCCTTGGAAGAGGGGCAAAGCCACCAAAAAAACCCCAGAATTCACCAGCTTCCGCATCAGCCATCATCCTACCATCCTCTGAGAAGAAAGGAAACGGTCAAACCTAGAAATTTTACTTATCAATACAACACAAGGTGAATAGATGCTCACCAACAGATGCAACTTCACACTTGCCCTCATGAAAAGTATCTTTGATGTACTGCACAACTTCAAGAGCTTTTGCTCGCTCTTGGATGGATGAGTTTGAACCATTGAACTGGAAAATTTTGGACTTCGTATCCAGAATAAATATGTCATCATGATTAAGGGATGATCGAGCAAAAGGAACCTGGTTGTAGAATGGAAAGTTATTAAGGCATGAATACCCATGTTTGAATAAAGAAGAAAGTCACGCAGATAACTTGCCTCATTAACGTGAACAACATGCTTTCCATGGCAGACGTATAGGCGGGTCTCGTGATCCTGCTCGTTGACCTCAACATGCTTGAATCCAGATGCCACTCCTCCTGGCTGCGGCATGATGCATGGCCTAAAATAGGATAGGAATTTTTCTGTTTCATTGCCTTGTATTTCTCGGTACTGAACAGCACGTCCGCCAAGGGCAGCATCAAGTTCGACTGTTAAAATTGCAGCAGTTCCAGCTTCGTCCTACCATGATAAAATTGCATTCAATAACCTTTCTGAAACAGTAATTCACCAAATGAACTAAGAATATACCTGACTAGTATCTTTACCAATCCAGTAATGGATATCATGGCGCAGAGAACCATTTTTCAAGGCTGTTGTCTGTAAGAAGGGAACACATGTGGAAAAACATAAGCCAACTGAATACCAAGCATACCGAGTCAGTTTTTTCAGTTGAAAGGCAAAAGTGTGGAAAATTTCCAAGCCAATCAAATCCACAGGCTATTGTAAGTTCTACTATGGTTACGATGAGATTTGGGTCTGAGACAAGAAATTTCTTTTAACAAAAAAAACACAGGGTCAAAGTCATATATAATGAACGTGCCACTGTGCAGTCAACAAATACAAGGTTGAACTGCCAAGATGATTGGCAGATTTCTAAATGATTTTGGCAAATAGCAATAGGAGAACAAATGTATACTCTTAGCTATACATAAACTAATTACATGTTGGGTACCAGTAAAAAAGTTGTGACTGAACATAGTGTTTTCCTAAATTTAGAAAGCAAACAGATAACAGGAAGATATTAGAGGGGAGAAAGCCATGCATCTAAGGATTGTGCTTGTGCCCTTTGGTACCTTCAAGATAATGTAAGAATCACCCATGAAAAACTTCCCATATGAAGATGAAGGGATGGGAACTGGCTTGAAATTCTCAATGCGCCATATTTCCAAGCCGCTGCAAGGTATTAAGGATAACAGAACAGTGGCCATCCATGGACCAAGACCAAAATCATAGTGGAGTGATAGACTAATTTTCAATAATGAATTTGAGATCAAATGCGTGCTCCATAAATATTTGATGAGCTTAACTTTGAGAAACTCTATTGATTGTAATCTCATTCTCATCATGCACTATAAATCGCTCGATCTTTACATTATTTTTTTTAATATTGATATTTAGTTAAAAAATGGATACACCTTTTCCACGCAATGAGCTCCGACTTCTAATGTGTGTTAGATTTTAGAACATGCTGAGCAAGCATATCCCAGGAGAGTTCATTCATGTACACAGTTACATTACAAACTAGTAATTACATAAATCTATTGTAACATTTTCCCCTCTACAGCTCCTGTGTGTGATATAAAAATGGTTATCCCTCATGCCACGCGAAAACAGAGTGCTTAACTTTCTTGTATGATACCGCCGATACACCTCACGTGATCATGTCATCACCCAAATTCACTAACCAGTAACGAGGGAAGAGATTAGAACTTCGACTGACATGAAGATAACAGAAGGCTAAAAAAAGGAATTTCACAATGACAGAATGGAACAAATGAAAGGCCTGCAGGATACTCCTTCTGTCCAGCGCCGCGGAAAGCTGGGTCCAAGTCCTTCATAGAAACTGACATCCTCGATTTTATAAAGAACCCTTGCCTGACTCTTGTTTCAAAGGAGGCCTAAAAGGATGCTGCGAACAAGAAACCAAAGGGCATGGATAGTTAGCGAATAAACAAGCGAATAATCTCCCATTGTAATAAGAAAACTGAATAAGGCAGTTTGCCTGATGTGGAATAACGCTATTTTTACATGTAAAACTTCTATTTGAGCATCAAAATTTCACAAGTAAGAATCACTTAGAACGACAGAATTACTACTGATATGAAAAATAAGTAGATAACAAATAGGCACGCCATCGTATCCTTAAGTATGATCAATAAGAAAATAAGCATAGCAACATATTACCAAATGGAGAAACGTGTCAATGCATGATAACATGCCGCCTCAAATACCATATCGAGAAACAGGCAGCATGCTATGTATCTCAGTAGCCCGAGGCTCGCATGTTGCATGCAGCCCTGGCTCCAATTGACCGCAGGGATAATCTGCTATGCTCGCATGCAGTGCTGGTCTCCAAGTGACCCCAGGAGTAATCTGCTGGAACCCAGGAGCACAGCCAACCATTCCTTCCCCTGACACCTATCCCGTCAGCTATGATTCCATAGCTAAGGTGCCATGGATTTTGCCCAGGCTGCCTTTATAGTCACTGGGTCCGCCACTGAGCAGCACGCTAGGTACTGCAGGTAACTAAACATTGCTGCCAATCGACTAAGGCACTAAGCTAAAGTGCGCGAGCAGGAGCAGACCCCAGGTGTACACACGCACGCACACCCGATGATTTTCGCAGGAGAATCGAAGTTGGTAGGCATAATACGTGCACATACACCTCGCAATTAGATCAGATCCGAGCAGAAACAGCTCGCATTAGGGTTGGGGCGCTCGGCTTCGCACGGCAGGAAGGGAAGGTGGTGAGCATACCTGGCGGGTGGTCGTCGCCGGCGAAGCGCGCGGTGGAAGGCCTGGGCGGCTGGCGGAGGGCGCGGGGCGGCGGGCGCCCGGTCGTCGCCGCCGGAGAGGGAGGCCACGGGTCGTACGTAGCAAGCGCGGTGCGAACGGGAGAGAGGGGCGGAGGCGAGATGGAGAAGAGAAGAGGAAAAAGGAAAAAAGGAAGCGCAAGGAAGGAAAGGAGGCTTCGAAGAGAGTAGACGAAAAGGAAGGGGACGGCTAGCGTCGTTTTTACCTTTTGGCCCTCGGAGTTGTCGCTATTGATGTGATTCTTCTGTCAAGCCCTGCTGGCACCCTGTCCCTCCCCGGCAATTTCTTTTTTTTTTTGGCTAAAACAACTACTATTTCATTCGATTTTCCTTGCTGATTGCCGCATTTGATTTCTCTTGCCGTGGTGTTTGGATGATGGGACACAGATGGAGGGTACTGAAAAATAATTTCTCATGTTTCGGTTCGGTGGATTTTGTTCCCTGAGCTATCTTCTTAGGCTGAGGTCACCAGCCAGTGGAAACGGGGAGTGGAAAAATAACCGGTAGACAGTGAACCGCCTTGGACTGCTCACCAACAAGCCTCCGCCGTACGTTTACACGGCCTCTTGGCCTCGCTTGGTGACATACGCCTTACGATGTTAAGACTTAACAGGGACCAACTTCAAACTCAATCCATGGGCAAACAATGGCGAGGGTTTCAAATTTGATTTCTCACTCCATAACTCAGCCCCTTCATACTCCACCCTATATACATTTTTCTCACCAAGCATCCAAACGCCACCAGGTATCATTGTTTGGTATTTTTGTTCCCTTCTAATTTCCCTTTTTACTTTATCTCCGCGCTTTTTTATTGCCATATTGAGCTCAGGTATAGACTGTTTTCTTAAATAAAAAATAAGAAGGCTTAAACATGGTGGCTTATATGGAAAACTTGGCTAACTGAGGGTGCTATGGGGAAACAGAAGCTAGAATACTACAGGCCAGCTGGGGTGGCAAATGATGGACTGGAGCGTGCGTGCCACTAAACAACGAACATCAGCAATTCAAAGAGGCTGTCTTTTTTAGATTCTCCCCCCCTTTTTTTTCTCGTCTTAGTTTTCTTAGTATAATTTCATGGTCTTGATTTGATAGCAAATTAGAACTGTTGTTCTCATGCCACACACGCCATGACGTGGAGTCAAAACCTGGAGGCACGATTGCGCCAACCAAGTTTAAATCTGTTCAAGTGTATTGACTTGGAGTATATAAAAGCTACTATAATTCTGGAGATTTCATTTCATTTTTTTTTGTGCTGTTGGTATTTGACTGGAGCAGAATATTTGGGGCAGTGCCGTCCTCTGTCCTGTGTGTCTCTTCATTAACACCTTTTGACCTGCCCAGCTGATACGAGGGAGCACAGTACTTAAGTCGCTGTCAATTTTGTCATGTGCTAGTAATCAAGCAGCTGTTAAGTACTCCCAGATGGTCTAATTGGGAGGCATAATTAAAGGGGTAAAGGCATGTGGCAATAGTTAGTTCCATCAGGAAAGCTGGTACGGCAATGTGTTTTGATTCATCGATCATTTGCTCATTCGTCACTAATTAGACAGCCGGGGACCATAAGACACAACCTATTATGTGTCCTCTAGTGTGGGATTATGGGTTGGCAAATCCTTTTTTGCATTGGGCCCTACCTGCACATAGTTTTGATGCTCTGTTCGTGAAGAAAAAAAAGGGTTTTGGTTTAGGCGAAAAGTGGTCCGTTTTTTTTGGGGGGGGGGGGGGGGGTGGATTAAATAAATGGTCCTACTGTGAGACTCATGCCATGGTTTGGTGCGAGTTGAGAGTAGAAGTTTTCCAGTTATGAAATCAGAGTCCACCGTGCCAAAGCTCTGAAGTGTAAAGACTATGGTATATCTGAGACTTGATAGTAATTTGGATATTCACGTGCATGTGCATTTCTGGACCTGCCACTTCCATGCCCATTCCTCTGGGGCCAGGCCTGACTTCCAGGTAGGGGGCGCTCGTTTGTTGGGCCAAAACTTGCCGCAACTTGGGCTAAGCAAGACTACTCCCAGTCATGGAAATGCCGGATACCAACAGTAGCGCTCCATAAACACCGCGGATTAAAAATTAAACTAAAGGTATGTATAATACAAAATAATCTTAACTTAACCATCCCAAATTATTTTTTAATGAAAGTTTGTTTTCTGAAAATGATGTTCCAGATTTATAAAAAAATACTTTTAAGTTTAGAAGAGCCATGTCAACATGTACCCAGAAAAATATCATAGCCTCATTAGAAGAACATTCTAGCTCAACAAGAAGAATATTCCATCTTTACGAGAAGCTAGTCTAGATGTACTAGAATATAGTATATTGTACCATTCACCTTCCTTCACGGACGAAACGTTCCACCTTCGGAAGAAAAAAACAATGGGGCTGATCGGTTGGCGTTTATTAGCTTGTTAGGCTGTGACTTAACAGCAAAGCCGATCGGTTGGCATTTATCCTCCTCCTGCTGCTACTGTTTCGGTTGAAGTGCTGGCTGCAGCGACCGTCCGGGCTGAGATGTGCTGCGGTATGCTACTGTGCCGGCTGTGCAGCCACAGCTATCACAGCCAAATAAACGCCAACCGATCATTCTAACTTTACGAATGGAACATTGGGCCTGATCGGTACGCATTTATTTGGCTGCGGCAGCAGCTGCATCTCATGAGCAAATACACAAGCCGATCGGCCGCCATTTTTTCAATGTCTGAGACCACAAGCCGTACGTTAGGGCCGATCACCCCATTATAGCTTCGCAAGTAGAATATTTTCAATCATAGAAAGCATTCGGATTTGGAAATAATAATGATATTTGTAGCACTGAAATAAATAAATACAAAAATTTAAATACAAACAGAACAATAGGAAAGAAAATATGAATAAATAAAAGAGAGAGAGAGAGAGAGAGAAAGAAAGAAACGTCAATCTAACGACACAAAACGCCAGACGAATCGAAGGAGAAAAAGAAAAAAGCGGCGTACAGGAGGAAGGAAAGCATAGAGGCCTGTGATATGAGGGCCGGATTATGCAAGAGTCAGTGTACGACACAAAAGGAAGAGTTGGACCGGATCCTTGGCAACTTGCAAGGGCAATCTGAAAGTCAGCCATGTTCGTACTGTATGTAGTACTAGTATGGGCCGTTGGACAGCCGACGTGCCACTGCCACGGTTTCCGGTCCAAACGGGCAGAGCATGCTTTGACTTTTGCAACAACAATACGGCCGGGTAGTTTGACCAAAAACCAAGTCGCATCTCGCATGTGCCACTATGCATAATGAAGAAGTTGTGTAGTTATGTTCGAACACGTGTTCCATCAAGAGAGAGAGAGAGAGAGAGAGAGAGAATAAACGGCGCGTGCAGAGCAAGTGTGTTGGGGATGGGTGGTGCAGCTATGGAGGACAAAAACTTCCGTACCGTAGTACGTGGTGGAATAGCTAGTAGGAGTACGGTGGCCGGCCGGACTAGCTTGGCAACTTGGCAAGTGATGGCCGATGGGTAGGTAGCCGGCCTGCCTAGCGTTGACGTATCGGATAGATGCATCCATGCACTACAAAAATCTTGAAAAGTTTGGGCGGTCTAAATTATTTTCGATGGCCACGAGCAGCTGTCGAAAATAACGGTATTATTTTTGATGATTCAATGTGGTCATCGAAAATAGAACGGCTAGTTAGAGCGGCTTTTGTTGTCTAGATTCCATGCATGGATGGATAATAATCAAGGCCGTGCTGGCGGCGTCTTCGAGTTCCATCTATTATCTACGCACACGTAGCAGTACACAAATCGCGCACGTGCAGAGACCTTCGCCTCGCCTTTAATTACCTTGCGTGCGTGCGTGCGTACGTGTTTCAACAACAGCCGTCGTCTACACACGTACGGTGTGTCATCATGCATGCACGGCCGTATTCGTATATGTTTTGTTGTTGACCTACCTACCAGCCGTACTGTCGCAGTTGCACTGCTGCATGTTTTGTGCGCGCGGCGCGCACACGCACGTCGTCTGCCTACGTTTCCTACCTACCTAGCACAATATATGTCGATGATCGATACCGTTAGAAACACGTACGCGTAGTATGTTTTTTTGTTCCTCTGCCTAATTAATGAAACTTGTTTTGTATCACGTGCGCCTTTTAAACAGTCTGCCAGAGACGTACGGTCTTATTCACTGCACACGCATGCATGTCCATGATGACCGAAGGGAGGGGCGAAGGGCTGTCAGCAGCTGGAGGCTGCAGGAGCAAAGCCTAGCTTTGCTTGTCCACGCACACGTATATCATTGACGGCCCGTGCAGCTCGACACGCGTCGCCGTCCTCCTCCTCCTCCTCGTGCTGCTGCTCCCGATTCCTTATCCACGTACGCAGGCATCCGGCCAGGTTCTTCCCCCCTCGAATCCTCGATCGATCGCGCGCACGTACGGACGCCGACGGCAAATCAGTCAATAGTCTCCCTCACCCCCATCGGCCCCTCCTCCCCTGCAGCGTGTTCGACGCCGCCGTGGGCTCAAGCATTTCATTCGGTATAGACACCGTGGTCGACGGCGACTGTCGTCTCGGCGTCGACGGGGCCCGTGCGAGGCTGAGCTGTCGTCGACGACGCATATATGGCGCGTGGTGGATTGTCCCTTCTGACCACCTCGCGCGTCATCCTCGTTACCCACTCCCACTCCTAGTCCTAGCTATACATGGGGCGGCATGGCAGATGGCGTTGGCGCTCGATCGCCTATAAAAACGTGCCCCAGACCCTCCATCTCAAAAATTTCAACACGCCGCTCATCTCTTCCTTCCGATCCTTTCGTTCTATGTATGCACAGCTAGCAGCAGCAGTCGTCAGCACAGGCTGTGACACTGCGTGCGCGCGGTCAAAAACACTGTTACATACATAGACACACACACACATGCCAGGCAGCCGCCGTATGCCGAGCGCCGCCGCCGCCCGTATGCCGGCCCTGCCGGCGGGGTTCCGGTTCCACCCGACGGACGAGGAGCTGGTGGTGCACTACCTCGCGCGCCAGGCCGCCGGCGCGCGCTGCCCCGCGCCCGTCGTCGCCGAGGCCAACATCTACGCCTGCGACCCGTGGGAGCTGCTGGTCCCGGCCATCCCCGCCGCCCGGGAGCGGTACTTCTTCAGCCCGCGCGACCGCAAGTACCCCAACGGCGCGCGCCCCAACCGCGCCGCGGGGGGCGGGTACTGGAAGGCCACCGGCACCGACAAGCCCGTCGTGTCGGAGCGCGCCGTCGTCGGCGTCAAGAAGGCCCTCGTCTTCTACAGCGGCAGGCCGCCCAGGGGCGTCAAGACCGACTGGGTCATGCACGAGTACCGCCTCGTCGCAGGAGCTGCTGGTCATAATAATAATAAGGATGCAGCAGGCAACAAGACCAAGCGCAGCTGCAGAGGAGCGTCGTCGTCATCCATGAGGGTGAGTCTAAGTCAGATCGAGATATAGACTGCCTGCCTGACAAACCGTACCCTTGTTCTTGCAGTTGCTTGCACGCCTTGTTTAATTACCTGACTGACTGACACTGCATCATGGCCGTGTGATGTCTGATGAATTACTTACATAATGCGTGCTCTGTTTCCAGCTGGACGACTGGGTGCTGTGCAGGATCTACAAGAAGAGCAACGACTTCTCCTCCTCCTCCTCCTCCTCCTCCCACCTCGACCTGCAGCAGGAGCAGGAGGAGGCCTCGTTCACCGTCGAGGACGACTCCTCCCTCGCCAACAACATCAACAGTGTTGCTGCTACTCTCGCGTCACCGTCGGCCTCCTCCCCCAAGTCCGAGGCCCAGCTCCACCACGACGGCCACCAGTTCTGTCAGAGTCAGGCTCCGACGCCCATGAGCAAGTCGTGCTCGCTCACCGACCTCCTCAACACCATCGACTTCTCCGCGCTCCCGCAGATGCTCCTGCCGGACGGCGGCGGCGGCCCAGAAGCAGACGCTCATGCTGAGCCGCTAATCTACCACCCAGAACTAGGAACAACAGCACACACGCACCTGCAGCAATCACTAAACTACTATAACAACAACAACAACAACTTGATGAACGATAGCAGCAGCAGCAGCCACTTCGTCGGTAATACTCTGCTGCCGCCACGAGCAGTAGACGCATGCTGTTCAGATGATAACGGTCTGATGATGTTGAAGAGGAAGCGAACGGTGACGGCGGCCATGGATGGCGCTGCAGGATCATCCTTACTGGAGGACGACGATGGCAGCAGCAAGAAGCTGAAGCTGCTGCCAAGTGACTCGACGAATCCTGTCGGCAGCTACTGCAACCAGCTGCTCGTGGACACAAACAACGCAGCCGATTTTCAGTTCCAGTTCCAGCCCAGCTGCAGCCTGATGACGACGACGACGACCACCTATAATCCCTTCCTCCAGATGCAGTAGTTAGCGTGCTATCTTTAATTACAAACAGCACCGGATCGAATCTTGACCGGGCGCACGCTGAGCTTTCGATCGACCTCAACGATTCAGAATTTCTCCTGAGCACTCGTTTTCTTCTTCTTCTTCTGCTGCTAGTTTTCGTGTAAAATTAAATCCGGTTACTGTAAATTACTACTACCACTGTGGATCAATGAAGGGAGGTGGATCAATGAATGGATGGCCACGTACGTCTGTTTGTACGATGCGCGTGCGTACGTACGTACGTACGTACGTGTATTTGGCATGTGCTGTTTTTGCCGTATCCTTATCCATTGGAGAGCGTGCGTTAGGTTGGTATAGGGTCAAAAAACACGCGCGCGTGCAGCGTGCTGTCCTGCTATTGGAATACTTGGTCGAATGGCACGCTACGCTGCGCCCGTTGAAGAAGGCGATGGATTGGCCGTTGAAGAAACCGATCTGATCGATCTGTGGTACTGGGAATGACCCTTGAAGATACCTATGATGCTGTATCAAAAACTTACAGTAAAGAGAGTATTGGCATCTCATATTAAGACGTGGAGAACGTTCCTTCTGTATTATTGACACAAAATATGATAACGAAGGCTCAGGATCTATTTTTTCTGGTCATGATTATCTAACCCATCACTACAAGAAAATGATAAAATTTTGTGAGCCACTATTTCTTCAAAAAGGTGGCATTATTTTCGTGTGTGTCGAAACCGACGAAAAAATAGAGTGTTTTTCGTGGGCCACAAGTCTAGCCCACGAAAAACGTCACTTTTTCGTAGACCATATTAAAGCCGACGAAAAAAGACCAACCCTTGCGACGGACTGGATCCATGTCTTTTCCGTGAGCCACGCTAACCGATAAAAAAATCTATTTTTTCGTGGGCTTCAAGGGGCCGACGAAAAACCTCTGCATCTCTTTCCCAACCCCGCGCCTCTCCTGCCCAAAATTATTGGACCCCTGCGCCACTTCATCTCATCCCCAACCCCTCGCCCGCCGCCCCTGCGCTCCCCGGCCGGCCACCCGGCCTCATGCCTCCCGGCCCCACGCCTCTCGGCCCCGCGCCGCCCGGACGCCGCTGCCCACCGCTGCCCGGGCCTCCGCGCTCCGCGACCGGCGCAGCCGCCCGGCCTCGGCCCCCGAGCGCTTGCCTCCCCGGCCGGCGCGCCCTGCCTCGCGCCGCCGGACGTCGCAGCCCGTCGCCGCCCGCGCGCGCCCTGCCCCGCGCCGGCCCCCGCTGCCGGGACGTCGCCCTCCGGCCCCTCGCGCACCTCAGCGCCGCCGCCTCCTGCAAGCTCCTCTGCGTCGTCGTCTCCTCCTGCAAGGTTTTTTTTTAACTTGCACCAGTAGCACTGGTACATCATTTAAAAACTCGTATGGACAACCACGCTGTCCGTGCGCTCAAACGTAAGTGAAACTGTCCAAGTGATCCGAAAACGCGTGATCCGAAAAACGCAGTCTACTGAATCAATTCACACGCTAACACACACCTACGGAATAAATCGCCCGTGAGACACCGGGATCGTCCCAGGACAGGGATCGAACCCGGGTGGGCTGTCCGCTCGCCGGCGGTACTAGCCATCCGAGCTATGCTTCGGCTCTCCCTCCTGCAAGGTTTGCACAACTCCGTCCCCATCCATGTCTGTACCAACTTACGGCGTGCTACTGAGCATCAATGTTGTGATTTCGTATGCTTCAACCAGTAGATCTACTGCACCCCTTGAGTCATGCATCTTGCAGTGGCCGCAATGCACTACGATTCTCGGGATATATCGCCTGCCATAGCTAAAGTGCCTTGTCGTCTTCCCTATACAGCTTGATACTACAAACCTTGGCGTGGCGTGCCACGCCCTGCAATGGGAAGCTACCAGTGGATGAGGCTTTTTTTTTTAGACTATGGAATCACCATGCATCTTGTTAAGTGGTGATTGCAAACGGTATAGTAGAGATGAACTTTCTGTTGCCACTCGTGAACAACCTGCACGAAGAATGATCTGCTACTTGTAATCGTAGCTTCTTGTTACGTTGCAGTCTTACAGACCTTGAGGTTAAAGTTCAGAGAAAATAAAATTGGTTGTGCTATGAAACAACTTAATAATTCATTATTTTATTTGACTAAGTACTCAGACTATGTATATATATATAGTAGCTATAAAATAACAGAAGGCATGATTTTTAAATATTCTGAGCCCTCATGAGAATATTTTATTTTATTTTAAGCCCTCATCAGCACTCTATTCTGAGCCTGCCCAGCATTTTATATTTAGTCTTGCACAATACACATACCACAGTGCTAATGTTAATCCTGCTGCAATATTTTTCACCTCTATTCCTTGTATATCTTTATTTGGATGTGATCATGTGATATTCATAATATTGTGATGGAAGCACTATTTGCTAGGTCACGTACTACATGTAGCACTGCTTCAAAACCCCCTGTTAACATTGCACTGCCACTGAACATCCTCCATTACAACCAATCATCAGATTTACAGTCATCAGATTGTTTATGTTCCAATAATTTTATTACCTTGCATACATCTAATTCTTTTGTATCTGTACAACATTGCCTGCGTTTTGTAGACCTACATCCAATCATTCGGCGCCTAAGACCATGCAGCAGCCATCGAACTACAACCAGGGAGGCCATCAACCCGAAGCATGGCCGACAGAGCAATTCGATGATTCTCCAGCTCTACCTCAAGCAGCCAACGTGCCCCAAATGTACCACCAATTGGAAGGGACACGGCAAAAGAAAAGACGAGGTTTTGTTATGGGCTTTATAAATTTGAAAACTGATAAATGCTGTTATGATTTTTGAGAGGACTGATGAATGTTGTGGTTTGATATGTACTGTGATTTATACTGTGAATTGTATTTGTATGTTGTATTACTGTGATTTGTGTTTTTGGTTGGAAAACAGAAAAGAGTGGGGCTAAAAACAACTAAATCTCTTAGCATTCATATGCAATACAAACACAAAAAACGGAAGTAAGTTTTGCCTAGGCTGTCCATTCCATCCTTGCGAATTCTATTGAACTGAAATATACTAACAGCAGGTGTCCACATGCATTCGTGCACACATGGAGCAGCGTTAGCTCAGCGACATTAGTTCTAAAGCTCTAAAAGAACCTGATTATATGGTGCAGTAAGTTAATTGGAAATCTATTTATAGAAGGTTACACATTACTGACCGTATCGAGATCACCAAGAAGACTGTATATATAAATAAATGAACTGTCGGTGGCAACCCTGAACCTTGTATTTGAACATAAACAACTATTCTCACCATCAAAAGGAATGTAAACTGTGAGCGAGCCAGTAAAGCTTTCAACAGTTGACAAAATTGTTAGCATCAGCTCTAATCAATATGGGTGTGAACGAAATATTATATTTATCAAGCTAACAACGTATGCTAATGAAGGCAAACGGGTGTCAGCATATGGGTGCGACGCGACGTGCTCCGGACGGGCGCTTTTCACACAGTTGTAGAGAGTTATTATTATATTATACTAGGACAGCGGGCGGGCGTCGCCGCGCCCGTGTTGATAGGCGCAGCCACCAGGAGGCGCGGGCGACGAACGCGACGCAGGCAGCCGCAGCGCAGGCGGAGGAAACAGTGACGCCCCGGCGCAAGGCCCCCGAGGCTCGTTCCCTCCCCGCGACGCCCTCACGCAACGCGTCCTGCGTCTCGCACGCGGACCACACCTCCGCCTCCGCACCCTGCAGCAGGTCCCGGAGCGCGGGTGGCCGGACGCACGGGATCAGGAGCGACGGTGGCCGCCCGGCCCGGACAGGCGGGTGCGGCTGCAGGAGAAGGGGGAGAAGGAAGGCCGCGCTCCGGCGTAGACCCGCCTGTCAACGCACAGCCGGAGGAGCCCCACGCCACGCCCGGCGGGCACTGGCCGCGGCGGCGCGGAGCAGCCACGGCACGGATCCGGTCGCCCGCGCTTTTCACCCGCCTTGTATGTATAGTAGTAGTATTACTGTACCTCTGCTGCTAGCTGCTTCCTGCTGATCCCGTTGTACGTGTATGGCTACGGATGGATCGGATCAGAGCAGAACGCTATACGTGTAGTAGGTAGATCAGACCTAGCTAGCTTGCATTGTCCGGCCGGCCTTGTTTCAGAATTCACATGGTGCTAGGCTATCTTGACGTGTACCTTAGACCTTAGTCATCATACGGCTCCACACGCCTAGTGTATCTTTTAATCCATTCAGACAATTCCTGTCACTCAAACAAAAAGCCCAAGGACAAATACTTCAACACCAACGTTACTACTCAAAAACTGTTTCTCCAACTCCGTAAGAAACAGAGGCCGCACGAACAAAATATTAATGTTTTGGCCACTCTGATTGCTTTTTTTTCTACCGGTCAACTATATTGACCATTGGATTTTCTATCTAACGGTTCCACTCCCCCTCTTCTTTTTCCTCACCCTCTCTTCTCCCTACCCGCGCTCGAGCACCGAGCGCCCTCGCCCCTTCCTCATTGAGCTTTGCCGAGCGCTCCCGCCTCCAGCCCCTCCCCACCTCCGCCGCCGCCCTCCATCGATGCCAGCTAATCTGTCTTCGCCAGAGCGGCACCTTGACGCCGCCGCCGCCGCCCCTAGCTTCGGCGTCCCCGCCTCTGCCAGCTAATCCGGCTTTGCGGGAGCGGCACCGTGCCACCCCCCGCCGCCAGCCCTCTCTGACTGCCTTCCTCCACGCTGCCGGTCTCAGCCCCCCCTCCCCGTCACCACCGGCCGTCGCCCATGGCCCTCACAAGGGCGGAGGTGTATGGGACCTCCCCGACGGTCCCCACCCCAACCCTGAACCCTAACCCGGCAACAACGAGGCGCAACGGAACGGAGATCTCTTCTTCCCCATTGAGTCCCCTTCTTCCACAGCAACCTCCCTTCTTCTCCAGCGTGCTGCGTTGTTGATTGATAGCTAAGCAAAGCCGTCAGTCAGTCGACCGACGAATAGCAAATCTATATATTTTTTCCATATGAAATCGAATGCAGATAAATTTTATATCAAAATCGAAAAGCTCGAGAAGGTCTTAAAGTTTCTAGTTGCCAACTTTCTATTTGACACCATTTTCGGGGGGAACTTTGAGGAGTAAAATCTGGAATTTTTTCCAAGCGACCTTGGGTAGAGAGACATTTCTATATATATTAATATTCTACCAGGACTCAACGAGATCTACAATTTTGTATTTTGACATTTTTTTCATTAGATCATTTACAGTACCCAGTATATATATAATATGTGGTTCGAAGGTGCAAGGCTTAGGTTGTGAGTTTATTGGATCCTCGAAAATATATGTATGGGTGTGTATATCACGTGAAAAAGCACGTGTAGTTCGTTGTCTACTAAAATATTAAGTTTTATTTTTATTTCTTATATATTACCACTTAAAATTATAAAGATGGACATTCATTACTAAAAGCGGTCTTGAAATGCGTGTCTAGATGCGGTTGACTTAAGATGGACATCCCCTTAAAAATCATTGGTTGATGGGTTGGCCACCATTTTTAGCTGCCTCTTCAAAGAGTAGTTGTACTAGTGGAAAAACGTACGACCGCTAGCTGCTTCAATCTATTGAGTTTTGATAGTACACAAATAATTCAACATTGAAGTACAATCCGTGCGTGCGTGGACCAATCCAATGGGAAAACGTCGTCACCGGAGCTACTGCGGCTATTCTAATGGCCGGCCGCAGGAAGTACGCCGGAAAGACAGCGACGGCGGCGGCGCACGTTGACGGAATACCACTTGGTTATTTGTATATATATAAAAATATATATAAGCACGCACGCATGGTTAGCTAGCTAGTGATGATGGTCCACACATAGACATAGACATGGATGCTTCCTCAGGATATATATAGATAAATCCCGTCGTACGTACTAGTCGTTTGACGATCCCTCTCCTCGCTCCATCTGGCTAAGAAATCAAGAAAGTCTCCTCATTGGAGACAGCGATTTGTTTATGCTCAGCTAGCTCTTTCACACCATAGATGGATGGATGGTTACCAGCTGAAGGACAAGAAGATAATGCAAACAATGCTATAGCTAACTTGCCTACCCTCTGCAAACCCAAGCTTAGAAGCAAACACCAAGAAATTAATTAACTAAACTAGCTGCACGCAGCATGCATGAGGACACATGTATGATATAGCTGAATTAAAGAGCCTAACCTTGTACCATTGGCGCCTGATATATTCTGAGTCAGTCCAAGTGCCTATTGGAGAGCAGCGTCCAAAAGGAGGCGATTGCCGGTGACTGTGTGTGCGTATTCCAGTGTGGATTAGAGAGGTCCAAATCCGGTCTGTTGTGAAGTCATGCCCTAAAACATATCATAGATTATCTAGCTCCAAGCATGGGTACGTGCCCATGAGCGCCTTTGGTAATATAATCGAAAGTTTTTTTGGAGCTTACTCGGATCTTTGAATTGCACCAGCGGCGATGTCGTCAAAAGGCTACAAACTAGCCAGCTTTTATCTGATCCACCATATGACATGCACGGCCGGTTGATATATACCTTTTCTAGAATGATATGATCCACTAGCCATTACTAAATAATGTGTTGCTTAGATAGAGCGTGGCATGAACTGACGTAGCTGCTGCTGCTCGATCATCACGATTCAGCTTGGAGTAATCATGACGATCGAGTTCCAATTGCAATAGGTGGTGCCAGTATCCCGTATCCTGACAGTTTTGCCTTGACGACGATGACCAATCACAAGCTAAAATTGGCGCCCTGGGGAGCAACACGGGCCAAAAACTTGTATGGGCCATAAAGCCCAGCAGCACAGTTCTAGGCCACAGATGGGCGTTTGGACTAAAAATCTGCTGGCCCACTTTTGGTTCCTGTTAAAAATTCCATCTTAATGGAATTTTTTAATATTGTCATACGGAGCATTGACGCAAAAATGAATCATACGGAGTATTATATAAATTGTGAACTAGCCTATCTGAACCCCAAAAAAGGCTAAGATCTGGCCTTACTGAACCCTAGTGTGATTCGGAGCTAGCAATGGTGCAAAAATGAAATTAAAAAATATATAAATATAAAAACTAGCCTATCTGAACGAAAAAATCCCCCCAAAGTCTGGCCTTACTGAACCCCAAAAGGCTGTCCTAATGAGTGTCGGTTGCACTTAAAGTTGAGCTGACTCAACGTCAATTTTTCCTACGTGGAACTAACCCCAACATACACATCATATTATAACCATCGCGGTTCAGCTGGTTATTCTAAAATACTTGATTCTTTCCTCTAACGTCAAACTACTAGCTCGTTAAATATATACAGAGTCTTGGATATTTCACCATATATGTTCATTTTTTTCCTTCACTCAACTTGAAGGCTCCGTTTTGAGAGTTCAGCTTATTAGCAATGGGCCTCGGAATTTTCCGCGCCTAGCTAAGAGGATATATGGTCAAATGACCATTTATTTGCTTCTACTGCATCCAATCCAAGCAGTGTAATCATGCAGTATTGCAGCTGGTTCTAATTGGTTCTTAATTAAGCCTTATCGGCAATGAAAATGGAACCAAGGGGGAGATTATATGGCCTAGCTATTGAAGCTCAGCATAGCTGGACATGACATGGCTCATCGCTAGCCATCATCCATCAAGGGTACGTGGAGTGTCTCCATCAGCATATGCATGTGGATTGATGGGTATAGTAATAGCTTTGACCTGTCTATATATACACTCAATCCTTGGCCTTCTACTTGTACGCTGCCTTTTGACTCCATCTAAGTATTTCGAAATAATGGCGGAAAAACAAAATGGCAAAGGCACATAATATGTTCTCCGATGATTTTCTCGCCTTAACTTTCATGGTCATGTGTCCCAAGAAAATTAAAACATTTTCGTTGGCTATAAGCCCAAAGCCTATAAAGGAGTAAAAATAAAATAAAAATAAAGGTCGATGAAAAAAATTACCGTTTCCACGTAGCGTTCCCGCGCCCCCCTGTCTCTCTGCTGCCTCTCACGTTTGTTTATTTGTTTCTGGCACGTGAAGTCAGCAAAACCTGTGCCAACTTTTCGACGAATAAAAACCGTACGGGTACGGCCGGGCTCGTGCGTCGTCACCATCAACTCGTTCTACACAGCTACTTAGCGGCCAGCTGGCCGGTGGGCGCATGTGCATGCGTCCGTCAAGCCCGGCTTTGAACTCCGGCCGCCGCCAAACCTGGTACCACACCAGCAGCAGCACCGCCGCAGTACGTACACCGCCGCCGCGCCGGCCGGCCGGCCGCCCTCGGCCAGCCAGATCATCATCTCAGAGCGAGGTGGTCGGCGAGCGCGTACGGGCGCTGTAGCTCGGCCCTGGAGCGGCCATGCACACGCACGTGCCGCCGTAGGGATCGGAGGAGCCACGTACTGTGAGCTGCTTCTAGAATATAATCCCGTCCCGTACATGGTGGTGAGTGTGAACGCGCGGCCGCCATTCGATCTTTCTTCAGGCCATCTCTGACCATTCAAAGGGTTCAATCTCTCACTATCTATGTCAGCCATACATATAGTATACTTGTATATTTGCATTGTCAACTGCTACTGGTTCTAACAGCCGAACCACAAAACTTGGTGCTCCGTTCCAAATTGTGTCTGTGTGTGTGTGGCGCATAAATAAAATATTGCACGCATGCACATCTTGGCAAAAAGAATGGATCCACGCCCATGAACAGTGCAGCAGGATGACGGCGACGGCTCAGTTTGTCAAAGAGAGATAGATGGCAATTACCGCCACTGAGCAGCACGCTAGGTACTGCAGATAACAAAACATTGCTGCCAATCGACTCCAGACGTCCAAGCTAAAGTGGGCGAGCAGGAGCAGACCCAGGTGCACACACGCCCACCCGATGATTTCCGCAGGAGAATCGAAGTTGGTAAGCAACAATACGTGCACACACCTCGCAGTTAGATCAGATCCGAGCAGAAACGGCTCGCATTAGGGTTGGGTTGCTCGGCTTCGCACCGCAGGAAGGGAAGCGAAGGGGATGAGCGTACCTGGCGGGTATACATGTCCAAACGGGCGTGCAGTGCCGGCCCGACACGAGCACGCCTCGGCACGGCACGGTGAATATGTCGTGCCGTGCTAGGCCGGCACACGGGTCGGCGGCGCCGCCTAGGCACGACATGGCTAAGCTTACATGGGCCGTGCTGTGCCGGAGGCACGACGAGCCCAACAGTGCCGTGCCCGTGCCGAGCAACCAAAAGAGACCAACTCCATTTTCATCACACATCACAGAAATCAAACTTCAATGCCAAAAATACAACAATCCAACACATAAAGGAGCAGATCTAGCACAAGAACAAAAGCAGATCAGAGAGGAAGAGAGACATAGCGGAGAGAGACAGTGGAGACAGTGCGAGGCGAGGTGGCCTCCGGCAATGAGACGGGTGGCGCCGGGCGAGGCAGCGTTCAGCCCAGAGACAGGCGGAGACGGGCGAGGTGGCCCCCGGTGCGGAGACGAGCGGCACGAGGCGAGGCGGCAGCTGGAGCGGATGCGGCCTTCGGCGCGGAGACGGGACGGGAGCGGAGGCGTCGAGGCGAAAGCGAGAGGTGGCTGAGGCCAAGGGAGAGCCGACGAGGGGAGGCGGGAAGGCAGGCGCGACTGCGAGTCGGTGAGGGGAGGTGGCCATGAGGGCGAGCCGGCGAGGGGAGGCGGGCGCGAGGGCGAGCGACGTGAGTGGGAGGAAGAGGCAGACGGCGGCGGCGGCGGCTGCACGGGGAACGGAATGAAGCTAGGGTTAGGGTAAGGGGGGCGCGGGGTATTTATATTTCAGGAGTCGAAGCGGGCCGTTGTCGGGCCGGCCTCTTTACCGGGCCGTGCCCGTGCTTGCACCGCGGGCCTCACCCGCGGCCCAAGCACGGCACGGGCACCGTGCCATGGGCCGCCCGGCGGGCCGGCCCGGTATGGACATGTATACTGGCGGGTGCTCGTCGCCGGCGAAGCGCCCGAGGAAAGACCCAGGCAGCTGGCGGAGGGCGCGGGGCGGCGGGCTCCCGGTCGTCGCCGCCGGAGAGGGAGGCCACGAGTCGTAGCACGCGTGGTGCGAACGGTGAGATGGAGTGGAGGTGAGGGAGAAGAAGAGGAAAAAGGAAAAAAGAAGCGCAAGGAAGGAAATGAGGCTTCGAAGAGAGTAGATGAAAAGGAAGGGGAAGGCATGCATCGTTTCCCTTTTGGCCCTCAGAGTTGTCACTGTTAATATGACTTTTCTGTCAAGCCCTGCTGGCACCCTGGCAATTTCTCTCTTCTTCTTCTTCTTTTTGTTTTTTTTTTTTGCTAAAACAACTATTCTGTTCAAGTTGCCTTGCAGATTGCCGCATTTGATTTCTCTTGTGGTGGTGTTTGGATGATGGGACACGTGCAGAGGGTCCTGAAAAATAATTTCACATGTTTGGTTCGGTGGATTTTGATTCTATCCCATCAATAGAGATGGGATATAAGTAGATATGCTCCTACCAATATCATACACCCAGCTCGTTGGAGGTATTGCCCGCTCACCATGCATTTGCGCCATCGCATGGAGGACAAGAAAAGCCAATGCACGGGGTACAACTCAATTAGATGGTGAATTTGATATTTTGAGCTTGGTTCAGTGTGGTCTCGCCATTGGGGATAGTGCTACTGTTGGATGGTGAACTCAACTAGATGGTGTTTCTTGATTGGGTGTGGATTAGGAGCAGCAAGTAGGGCCATGACGATTGGATGTCTATGGTAGTGTGCAATTGTGTTTTTCTTTTAAAAAAAATACACGAGACCATTCGCGCACGAACACATCAACGTGTGCCTGTGACTGTGACTGTGAGGATCTCATTGATCTGGTGCACCACTAGATCATCCAATGGCCCGGATTTATGTTCCTCGAAGCTATCTTCTTATAATGCTAGCAGGACCAGCTTCAATCTATGGCCAAACAATGGTGTGGTTTTCAAATTTGATTTCTCACTCCATAACCCAACCACTTCATATCCCGCCCTGCATCCATGTTCCCCGTCAACATCCAAACACCGCCTGTGGCCTTGCTAGTGTTGCATGTCAGGTGAGAGATTTGTTTCTTGATTCGTTGGTATTTTTGTTCCCTTATACGGAGTACATAGTTTCCCTTTTCTCCGTTTTTTTGTTGTCATACTAAGCTCAGGTATGGACTGTTTTATGAAGCAAAAAAAGTAAGAAGGCATAAACATGGTGGCTTACATGGAAAACTTGGCTAGCCGAGGGTTCTATGAGGAAATAGAAGCTAGAATACTACAGGCCAGCTGGGGTGGCAAATGATGGACTGGAGCGTGCGTGCCACTAAACAACGAACATCAGCAATTCAAAGAGGCTGTCTTTTTTAGATTCTCCCCCCCCCCCTTTTTTTTTTCTCGTCTTAGTTTTCTTAGTATAATTTCATGGTCTTGATTTGATAACAAATTAGAACTGTTGTTCTCATGCCACACACGCCATGACGTGGAGTCAAAAACTGGAGGCACGATTGCGCCAACCAAGATTAAATCTGTTCAAGTGTATTGACTTATATTAGAGTATATAAAAGCTACTATAATTCTGGAGATTTCATTTCTTTTTTTTTTTGTGCTGTTGGTATTTGACTGGAGCAGAATATTTGGGGCAGTGCCGTCCTCTGCCCTGTGTGTCTCTTCATTAACACCTTTTGACCTGCCAAACAGGCTTTGCCATTCCCCAAGGGCCAGGCCTGACTCACCGGTGGGCCCACTGCTTCGTCGTTTCAGCGTGGGCCACAAGTTGCCGCACTTGGGCTGGAGTAAGAAGACTTGTCCCAATCATGGGAACGTAGAATAGCTCCTGACAGCCCATTGTTTATATAGAACACCCATGCAGGCTGAAATTTAAGCCGGCCACCAACCAACCAACAGTCCCGCGAGGAGTCGTTAATATCAACGCCCTGGCTCGATCGCTGTTTTTAACATATAAAGGCTTGCATTTTGATATATGGGCCGAACTATGCGAAATAATTAAACAGTGTGCAAAAGTGAAAGAGGGTGGTGGACCCCGCAGGCAGAGGCAAACTGAAAGTCAGCACCGCAGACATGTCTGTTGGGTACGCGTGGGCAGTTGGACGCTGATCGACCGGCTGCAGGTAGGCACGCACAAGGTCACCAATGCACTACGTGGTGTCGCGCACATTCAAGGGCCGGCCCCCAAAGGACGAGCATGCTTTGACCTTTGCAACGACAATATACTCCCGACTCCTGTACGGTTAGTTTCACCAAAACAATTAATTAAGTTGCATGCCACCACCACAGCCATATATGAATTTACCGCGCGTTGATGCGCCCCTATGCATGCGTATATCACATAAAGTATGGTATGCATGAAACCACACAGAAAAACTGACGAAAGATATATAAATAGAGGACTCGGATGATGAATGGACTATGCGTGGCATTTAATGCAGTCATGTGTTAAGATGACATGGCCTCGTGCATGTCGATCTAGAGAAATAGTGTAGCTAGATGTACTACAATTTAACTAGGTATAGAAGATGAAGCTGCGTATGTCCTCCGAACACGTGTTTCATCACAAGATGAAGCTGCGAGCAAGTGTGTTGGGTGCAACTACGTACACAACAGTCGGCAGCTATCTATCTCTCAGCTATATATGGACTGAAAACTTGCGTAGTAGTACCGTACGTGTGTGAGATAGCTAGCTAGTGGTAGGTTCCAACAAGAATAATTGACTCGTGTACCGTACCACCGGTATGTATATGCTGCCTGCCCCTGCCCTGTTTAACGTACGTTGATGCATCGGATCGGATGCATGTGCGTGGATAAGATAGCCTGTACGTACGTACGTACGTGTGCTGGCGGCGTCTTCTACTTGCTACTTTTATCAATAATGTACGTACTGGTTTCGTTTAGTCATGCGCTCGTGCACGGAATTTTGTTCAGAGTCCGTACTGGTTTCGTTTGGCCGCCACCCATATGCACGCCTTTGACAAACCACGCGCGCGCCGTGGAGTGAAGTCAACCACGCTGTTCTGTTTGAACCCTTCCGTTTTCCTTTTTTCCGTACATACATACAGCTACAAAACAAGCGCAAGACATGAAAACCAAAATGACTTTTTTTTTTTTTTACAAGGGGGCGGCTAAGAACAAACCGGAGACCTCCTCGCCCCTCCCGCAGCCGATGCCCCCGCCACCACCGGCGGCGAGCCGCAACAGCAACGCAACGCAA
Organism: Paspalum vaginatum; assembly: GCA_030272315.1. Taxonomy (NCBI): domain Eukaryota; kingdom Viridiplantae; phylum Streptophyta; class Magnoliopsida; order Poales; family Poaceae; genus Paspalum; species Paspalum vaginatum. Next base: position 59,262,697 of record CM059016.1, on the reverse strand, counting down.
AGGGGTGATAAAAAGACCACGAGGCCGCCGCAAAACGCACCCAAATCCAAGAAAAGCAGCGCCAAATTGCTCACCTCGTGGTCGTGGCCGCGCATATCAATCATTGACGTCCCGCGCAGGTCGACACGTGGCGTGGTCGTCCTCCTCCTCCTCGTACGGCCGGGCGGCCACGTACGCGGATAACCACGGGCCCGAGGGCAAATCAACCAACATTTTCTTCCCCGGCCTGCCGCTTTCGGTAGACGCCGTGCAGGTGCAGTGGTCGACGGCGACTGTCTCGATGAGGCTGAGCCAGCTGTCGTCGACGCACGGCATGGCACGTGGTTGGTGCATTGTTGTCCCTTGTGACCGGCGCGTCATCCTCGTTCATTATCCACTTCGTCTTCCAGTTCCAGCACAGCACCCCCCCGCTACACTGGCATGGGGGGCGGCAATGGCGCTGCCTCGGCCTGGGCGTCTGTCTACAAAAGCGAGCCCCAGACCCTCCATCTCAAAAATTTCAAGACTCTCTCACGCCGCTCGTGCCTCCCTCCCTTGATCCCTTCTCCTCCTCTTCTTCATTTCTTTGGGGTAGGAGCAATCCAACAGCTACTTAAGAAGCTAGCAGCACCAGCCGTCGCCACTCGCCAGCCATTGTCGCGCGCGCTCGCGTACGTACATACGCCGCGCCGGCCGCCCATGCCGAGGAGCGCCGCCGGCATGCCGGCCCTGCCGGCGGGGTTCCGGTTCCACCCGACGGACGAGGAGCTGGTGGCGCACTACCTCGCGCGCCAGGCCGCGGGCGCGCCCTGCCCCGCGCCCGTCGTCGCCGAGGCCAACATCTACGCCTGCGACCCGTGGGAGCTGCTGGTCCCGGCCATCCCCGCCGCCCGGGAGCGGTACTTCTTCAGCCCGCGCGACCGCAAGTACCCCAACGGCGCGCGCCCCAACCGCGCCGCGGGGGGCGGGTACTGGAAGGCCACCGGCACCGACAAGCCCGTCGTGTCGGAGCGCGCCGTCGTCGGCGTCAAGAAGGCCCTCGTCTTCTACAGCGGCAGGCCGCCCAGGGGCGTCAAGACCGACTGGGTCATGCACGAGTACCGCCTCGTCGCAGGAGCTGCTGGTCATAATAATAATAAGGATGCAGCAGGCAACAAGACCAAGCGCAGCTGCAGAGGAGCGTCGTCGTCGTCGTCATCCATGAGGGTGAGTATAGTCAAGTCACTAATCAGATCATAGACTGGCAGCTGATGAGCTGATGGAATGCTGCCTAACATGTTCTCATCTGGGCCATGGCATCGTCAATCAGCTGGACGACTGGGTGCTGTGCAGGATCTACAACAAGAGCAACGACTTCTCCTCCGGCTCCTTGCACCGCCCCATCAGCGACCAGGAGCAGGAGGAGGCCTCGTCCACCGTCGAGCAGGAGGACGACTCGCTCGCCAACAACATCAACTCTGCTGCTACTCTCGCATCATCAGCCTCCCCCAAGTCGGAGGCACGACTCGATCAGGAGGACGGCCACCATCAGTTCCGTCAGAGTCAGAAGACTCCGGCGACGACGATGAGCAGGTCGTGCTCGCTCACCGAACTCCTCAACACCATCGACTGCTCCGCGCTCGCGCAGATGCTCCTGCCCGACGGCGGCCCAGACGTAGAAGACGCTCATGCCGAACCGCTACTCTACTACTACCCAGAATTAGGAGCAACACCACACACGCACCAGCAGCAGCCACTAATAAATTATGACAACAACAGGCAACAGCAACAGCAACGCGATGAACGGCAGCAGCCACTTGATCAGTAATAGTCTGCTGCCGCCACGAGTAGACGCATGTTATTCGTCAGATTATTATACTGCTAACTGCAGCGGTGATCTGAAGAGGAAGCGAACGATGACGGCCATGGATGGCCCTGCAGGATCTTCCTTGGACGACGATGGCAGCAGCAGCAAGGAGCTGAAGCTGCTGCCAAGTGACCCGAGGAATCCTGATGTTGGCAGCTACCGCAACCAGCTGCTCGTGGACGACACAAACAACACAGCAGCCGGTTTTCAGTTCCAGTTCCAGCCCAGCTGCAGCCTGACGACGAGCTACAATCCCTTCCTCCAGATGCAGCAGTAGCGTCCTAATTAGTACTGTAGTATCTTTCTACAAACAGCGCCCGGTCGAAATATCGGGCCGAGCTTGCGACCTCAACGATTCAGGATTTCTCTTGATGACAGAGCACTCGGTTTTTTTTTTCCTTCTGCTATTTTTCATGTAAAAGCTGCTTAATTACTGTAAATTGCTACTACTGTTAGGGGGAGCTGGTGATGTGTACCACTGAAAGTCTTGTCACGTGTGGATCAAGGGGAATGGAGACCACGTTTGTTTGTACGATGGGCGTACGTATTCGGCATGTGCTGTTCTTGCTGTATCCTTATCCATTGGAGAGCGTGCGTTAGGTAAAGGCGGGTCAAGAAACGCACGCGTGCTGTCCTATTGGAATATACCTCAGCTGCTGCTGCTTCCTGCTGGTCCCGTACGTGTCGTCGTGTATGGCTACGGATGGATCGGAGCAGAGCAGAAGCTACGTACTAGCAGTAGGTAGGCTACTGCAAATAATATAGACCTAGCTTGCACTGTCCGGGCCGGCCTTGTTTCAGATGGTGCTAGGCTACCTTGACGTGCACCTTAATTAGTCATACGACTCCACACGCCTAGTGTATCTTTGAATCCGGCCATTCAGACATCCACATGACCACATCGATATCACAACGTTCTTGCTCATTCCGGTCCTGAAACAAACAAGTGTCCAAGAGATAAATAAATTCAACGCCAATATATATGAACAATAATACTCAAAAAACTATTTCCCCAGCGCCCTATTATGAGATTAATAGAGGCAGCCGCACAAATAATATTAGCTTTCTCATATGAAATCGGATAACGGTACATTTTGTATCAAAATTGTAGAGCTCGAGAAGGTCCAAAGCTTTCTGTTTGAGATATGTGTTTTTTTTTGTTTTTTTCCAAATGACCTCGGGCGTGCAGGCATGTCTGTAGCATTCAACAAGATCTAATATTTTGTGGCTGGCATCCAAACTCATCAAGATGGAGGGAGTATCATGCTCACCAGAGAGTCCAGAGGAGTGCCCAAAACAATGTACTGTGCACTGTAAACACGGGTAATGGGATGTGATCTTTGGTGAAAATAGGCTAATAAGGAAGGCTACGTGCGAAGGCTCAGGTTGTGAGTGCATTGGATTCCTGAAATATATGGGTGCGTATTCCACGCCAAAATCGCGCATATAGATGTCATTTGTTTTTATCTCTTATACATAGCACTTAAACTTCAAAAGATGGAAATTCATTCATCACTAAATAAAAGAGGTCTTGGAATGTGCGTCTAGATGCGCTTGTCTTAATTAAGACGATGCCCATCCCTGAAAATCATTAACCGGTGCCGGTGGTTGGGTTTGGCCACCTATATGAAAATCATTTTTAGCTGCCTTGGAAGAGAATACGTGGAACTACCGATCGCTTCAATCTCTTGAGTCTTAGCACACGAATAATTCAACATCGAAGTATAATCCATGCGTGCGTGCGTGGCGTTGGTGGGCCAATCCAACGGTGAAACGTCATCACCGGAGCTACTGCTATTATAATGGCCGCAGGACGCCGGAAAGACAACGACGGCGGCGGCGCACGTTGACGGAACATACACCACTTGGTTATTTCTCTCTATATATAAATACATAAGCACGCACGCGTGGTTAGTGATAGATGGTCCACAGTCCACACATAGACATAGACATGGATGCTTCGTTCCTCAGTATATATATAGATAAATTAAATCCCGTCGTACGTACTAGTTGCTTGATCCCTCCTCGCTCGAAAGTCTCCTCATTGGAGACAGCGATTTGTTTATGCTTAATTAGCTAGCTAACTTGTGTAGCTCTTTCACACCATGGATGGATATCTGGATGGTTACCCAGCTGAAGGACAAGAGGATAATGCAAACAAATGCGGCAGCTATCTTTCCTAGACGTACAGTCTATCCTCTGCAAACCCAAGCTTAGACGCAAACACCAAGATCAATTAACTAAACCAGCTGCACGCAGCATATATAGGCCACATGTATGATAGCTGAAGAAAGAGCCTAACCTTGTACCAATTGGTGCCTGATATATTAATTTCTGAGTCAGTCCAAGTGCTGATTGGAGAGCTAGCAGCGTCCTCCAAAAGGAGGCGATGCATGGCCGGTGACAGTGTGCGCGCATATTCCAGTGTGGACAAGAGAGCTAGGTCCAAATTAAATCCGGTTTGTTGTGAAGTCATGCCATAAGCATATATCATAGATTATATCTAGCTCCAAGCATGCGTGCTCATGGACACCCTTTGGTAATATAATCGAAAGTTTTTGGAGCTTACTAGGATCTTTGAATTTCACCTGCGATAGATGTCGTCAAAAGGCAAGCTAAAGACTAGGTAGCTTATCCGATCCACTATATGACATGCACGGCCCGGTTGATACCTTTTCTAGAATGATCCAACTAACCATTACTAATTAGTGTGTTGCTTAGATAGAGCGTGGCATAAACTGACGATGTAACCGTCCTGATCGTGATTCAGCTTGGAGTAATCATGGCGATCGAGTTGCCATTGCAATTGGTGGTACGGGTTTCCTGACAGTACTTTTGCCTTGACGACGACGAGCAACCACATGCTAATAAAAAATGGCGCCCTGGGGATGGAGCAACACGCGGGCCAGAACTTGTATGGGCTATAAAGCCCAATGGCACAGTTCTAGGCCACACGTTTCGACCAAAAATCTGGCCCACTTTTGGTCCCTGTTAAAAATAATCCACCCTTTTATCTCCATATATATGGGCTCGTACGCCATTGATATATTTTATGTATCTTTTTCGTTTATTTTAGTTGTTTTTAAAAGATATTTATTTGGAATATCTACACGATTTATTTGCAATTCATACGTTTTAAATGGGTCTCTAGTTGTATTTATTGTTGTTTCCTTTTCTCAGAATAAATGGCATGGTATAGTGATATTTCAAAAATTTATGTTAGTATATTTCTTTTGAAGTTGTCATTTTAGTTTTATTTTCATCGAATGTTACAACACATCACATCAGCGTATTTGTTAATATGCATTCGAAGGCAAGCCCAAGAAATCAAGGAACAACCCAAGAGCCCGTCACCCACTCACCTGGTCGCCTAGTCCCAGGCACCGCTCCGCCCCCAGCCGCCATGGAGCGAGGCTCGCTCGCTCGAAAGATCCAGGAACGCAAGGCCGTGAGCCGGAGCCGCCGGTGGCCGCTGCTTCTCCGCAGCCCACGCCTCCACCTGCGGCCTGCGCAGCTGCGCCCTGACCCGGCGTCCACCCGCCACCGGCGCGCCGCGACCCCGTCCCCGGCACGCGCCAGCCGCCGCCCGTCGGAAAGTACCACGTGCTCCGGCGATTGACATGCCTCAATGGCTACGGTGTTTCCTCACCAGTCCTAATTTGATTGGGAAAATATTATGGTACTAAGGTTTTTTCCACAATAGAAGATTTCAAGAATTATTGGAACACGGGTAATAAATGTGAACAATTCGAGGATTATTAGGAAAATCATCAGTTATTTTATATCAGGACTAATAAATGATGAATGAATTTAATAATTAAAGAGTGATTTGAATTGTCATGCAACGATAAAATAAAAACATAATTAAATGCAACAGCACAGACCATCCTGTCCATCGCTATCCATTATGTCTCCTCGCCGTTCCATCGCGTCTTCTCGCTTGTGACTGCGTGAGCCAAAGGGGAGCCGCCCGGAGTGCTATGTCGTACAAATCCGCCTCCTCTTCTGGCCGCTCGGAGCACCATCCTCCGCCTGGTGGCCACGTGCGTTCGCTTCACTCCCTCCGCGCCAGGTGCCCAGGCCTCTCATCCACCATGAATGCACCGCTAGCCGTCACCATAGAAAATGAAGCATTTTCGTTAGCCAAATTTATTTTCATCGGCCACCGACGAACGGTCAAAATAGACTCACGAAGTCATGAACGGTTTATGTAGAAGCTGACGAAAACTATATATTTATGTGGGATATTTTACGGGCCGACAAGAATTAAGCCCATCTACCCTAGGTCAAAAGGCACTCGGGCAGCCCACTCATCCGCTCGGTCCGCTCCTGCACTTCTCATCCAGCGCCGCCACCTCCGCTTAGCTCCCTGCCTACTCGACGCTGCCTCCCCGGCCACCCTGACACCGCCTCTGCCTCTACCCTCGCACCAGACTCGGTGCCACCGCCCTGCGCCGCCACTCCCGCCGCCAGACCCCGCCCTCTCGGACCGGGTGACGCCGAACCTAGAGCCGCCGCGACATGCTGACGCTGGGGCCGCCGTCCTATGCCGCGGCGGGCCTTGGCCGCCCGTTTGCCGACTCCTCGTGCCTCTCGCTTCCACCCGTGTGCGCCGCGGACATCCAGTGTCGTCTTCGAGCTCCAGCATGGCTTGCGGAGACGGAGGAGGTCCGGAAGGTACTACGACTTCTTGCTAGCAGATTTGTATGCGGTTTGTATCTGTGTTCTCATCGATCTCAATTCCTATTCGATCTGGAAACTCAGAAATCACCAACGTGTACATACCAGGAGGGACAGGTGACAGATTTCGTAGATCAGTTTTTTAGCTGGGTCGCTGACAGGTGGGGCTATCAGGACGGACCAAGAATCCTTACTTGCTTTAATATTAGATATAGATGCACTAGGGAGTACATAGAATCAAGAACGTTTCAGATGCTGCATGAAAAATTACAATATTTTTTCTTAAAATATCATATGGCGATAAAGTTTATAGAACATTTGTAGAACTTGACCTGATCTACAAGCCTACATGAAAAGTTATGATTTTTTTTAAAATATGTTCAACGGAGAATATATATCAACAATTTGAATGAGTACAATTTCAATCCGGTATTTCAATGGGTTGCATGAGTATATTTTTGCAATATTCCGGAGCTAGCAATGACACAAAAATAAATTAAAGTATATAATTAAATATAAAAGCTAGCCTAGCCTTATTGAACACCCGAAAACCTATCCTAAGACCGTCTCCAGCCGGTTCCTCAAATGGACTAGCATATTATTTCAACCACCTCTTCTCTGTCTACAGTATCGTTTTGTACTCTATGCAGTTTATGTGGACAACCCACTGGAGACAACATAATGAGTGTCGGTTGCACTTAAAGTTGAGCTGACTCAACGTCAATTTTGCCTACGTGGGACTAACCCCAACCTACTATATTATGAAATACTCCTACTTCTTCCCTCTAACGGTCAAACTACTAGCTCGTTATATATAGAGTCTTTGATATTCACCAGATATTATTTTTTTTCCACTCAAGTTAAAGGTTCCGTTTTGAGTTCAGCTAGCAATGGGCCTCAGAATTTCCCGCCTAAGAGGATATGGTCAAATGGCCATTTATTTGTTGTTACTGCATCCAACCAGTAATCGTCCAGTATTGGAGCTGGTTCTAATTGGTTCTTAATTAAGCCTTATCGACAATGTAACCAAAGGAAATGTGCACACGGCGTATTCAAGCTAGCATAGCTGGACATGACGTGGCTAGCTAGCTGTCACCCATCAGGGTACGTGGAGCGTCTCCATCAGCATATGGATTGGGGGAAGGATATAGTAATAGCTTTGACCAGTCTATATACATACTCAATCCTTGGCCTGCTTCTACCTCTAGGCTGCCGACTCTATTTTGAAAGCGAAACCATCACAAAATCACAAATAGCGGAAAAAACAAAATGGTAAACCATGTGAGAATGTTCTTTGTGACCCTAGCCTCTCAATCTGTATCAACTACTACATCCGTTTTTTAATATTTATCGCATGCTAGTTATTTTGAACTAAAATGCAATAAATAAAAAGTATTTTTCTTGACCCTTCCTTATGGCCGACAATTTTTTCGCCTTTTACATGCATGTGGTTGAAGAAAATTAGAATTAAAAGAGGTCGATGAAAAAAATTACCGTTTGCAGGTGTCCCCCCTCTATCTCTCTGCTGCATGCCTAAATATCTCACACATTTGTTTATTTGTTTTCGGCACGTGAAGTCAGCAAAACCTGTGCCAGCTTTTTCGACTTACAAAACCGTACGGGTACGGCCAGGCTCGTGCATCGTCACCATCAACTCGTTCTACACAGCTACTTGGCGGCCAGCTGGTGGGTGCACAGTGCATGCGGCGGTCAAGCCCGGCTTTGAACTCCAGGCCGCCGCCAAATTCCGGTACCCCACCAGCAGCAGTACACCGCCGCCGCGCCCCCGCCGGCCGGACGCCCTCGTCCAGCCAGATCATCTCAGAGCGAGATGGTCGGCGCGTGCGCACGGGCACTGTGCGGCCATGCACACGCACGTGCCGCCGTAGGGAGCCACTGTGAGCTTCTAGAATACAATCCCCGTCATCATATATGCTGCTGCTGGTTCTTGCCGCTGGCCGCGATGATGAACGTCCCTGATTCCCTTCCATGGTGGTGAGTGTGAACGGCCGCCATTCGATCTTTCAGGCCATCTCTGGCCAGTGACCATTCAATGGGGTTCAACCTCTCTCACTCTCTTTCAGCCATATATTATATAGTATTATATATTTGCATCGTCAACTGCTACTAGTTCTAACAGCCGAACTACTACAAAACTTGGTGCTCCGTTCCAATTTTTTTTTTTGTGTGTGTGGCACATAAATAAAATATCGCACGCATGCACATCTTGGCAAAAAAGAATGGATCCACGCCGATGAACAATGCAGCAGGATGACGGCGACGCGCTCAGTTTGTCAAAGAGAGATGGATGGCAATTACCGAGAAACCGAACCCCAGCCAGTTGCACGAAGCTCCTGCTCGATTAAAAATCAACATCTCCTACCGGTAATTGACGAAAAAAAATGCATCGTATCGTGGAATGATCCAATGGAATATTATAACGTTGAGTTGTTATACATACGGTGAGCTGGATCGGACTAGGGATGGTCATCCGACCCGTAGGTATGCATACAAGCCGGTTTCCAGTATCGTAACCGTGGTCATGGATATATGAAAAATCACTTGCGGGTTCTGTCGGGTTAGATGCGCGATATATAGCGGGTAGAGCACAAGCATAACATTTTTTTTACCCGTGGATGTCTATTGGATACATGGAATTTGTGTACAGTCATAGAATTTTGGTATATGAGCCATATATACTAGGCTTTGAGGTTGAGGCCTAGCCCACCGTCTAAAACCCTAACACTCTTGTCGGTCTCCAGTTCTTCAGACTCAAACTCCATCCACGAGAGCCTCTCTTCTTTCCCTTCACTCGCTCTCTAAGTCTCTCTCATATGTCTCTCACCGCGAGACTCAATCACTCAAAGCCTGGCGCTCGGCACCCACACTCCTGCAGCTCTGCATCCCGCATCCCTGCCCCCCTATGGCCACACCTCTCCTCTATGGGACCGTTGATTTGCCACCCCTCTCCTTCGCAGGACCGTCGATCCATTGCTACTCGGATCGGTCACCAATCGCAATGTGATATAGAATGCCATAGATTTCCAATTAGAAGTCAGCCGACAAATGTATAGATGATATAGAATGCTTGACTTTCTTCCATTTTTATGGGGTAGAAAGGGGCAACAGATTTGTCATGTGAGTGGTACATGCATGACGTATGTGTGACACACTTTGCCAGTAAAACATGTTAAGTTATCACCGATATGTATAGCATTAAATTAAACGCCTAATAATTTTTTGGTAGCAAATAGTATATGTGTATCTTTTAAAGCAATGTTTAACTATGAAAAACAAAAAAGCTAATGGGAATGACCATCCAGGCCCTATACCTCCTACACATCCACAGGTCCCACGCCTCTTGCACGTGCTCCGTCTTCCTACGCTGGCACACTTCCTCTCCTCACGTGGAGTCTTCCTCCTCCTCACCTCCTCTAGCTCTGGTGGCTCATGACGGCCCGCGATGATGTCAGCTCCTCCTCCTGCTACTACTGTGATTGTATTTGGGGTTTCATGTTTGGGGTAGGGATTTTAGTGGGACAAAGACTTAGCTTGGTGGCGGCAGATGGATCGGCGGTGTTGGCGGACGACATGCATACTAGATGGCGAGGCGCGACTGGTTGGTGGGGGATGGCCGATTGGAAGGACTAGCGGCGGGGGTAAGTATCTTGCTAAGTTAGTGGAGGGGCAGTGGTTGGACCGGCATGCCCTATGGCAGCCGTGGTGGTTGGTGGAGGGTGACAAAAGTGGTGGGAAAGGCAAGGGGAAGCCCTATGTGTCTAAGGCTGCAGTGTAGCTGGAATAATGCACCAATCACAATGTGAGGGATCCAATAGATTTCCAATTATAAGTGAGTCAGAAAAAATATAGAATTACCGACTTATTTTTTCACTTTATAGGGTGAGGACAAATAGATTTGTCACGTCAGTGGTACATGCATGACATGTGTGTGACTTAAACATGTTAAGTTACCAGTTATAAGTATGGCAAGAAATTAAATGCCTAATAAATCTTGCTAGCATACAATATATGTGTATCTTTTACATCAATGCTTATTGTTTAATGATTAAAAACGAAAAAGGTAATAACTCCCACACAACCAGCCAGGCTATATACCTCGTGTACGCCCACGGGTCCCACACCTTTAGCTTTGCACACACCTCGTCCTCCTCCACTGGCACACCTCCTCTCCTCACGCGGTGTCTTCGTCTCCATCGCCCCTCTTGGCTTCCTCCTCCCCCTCACCACCTCCAGCTTTGGTGGCTCGCGACAGTTGGCGTTGAGGTTATATCCTCTCTCTCTCCTCCTCCTGTATTTGGGGTTTTGGGTTTGAGGGTGGGAATTTTGGTGGGTTGAAGGTTTAAAAGGGTTCTTAGTGTGTGGAGGTGGATGGATTGGCAGCGGCTAGCTAGCCAGTGAGGCCTTACTGGTTGAGTTGCTGGGGATGGTCGAGGAGGAGATCTAGTGGTGGTGCCAAGCATTGGATTAGGTTAGTGGAGGTGCGGTGGATAGAGAGGCATGCCGGTAGGTTCAGTGGTGGAGGCAGCGGAGGTGGACGGCGAGGCGCTACTTGCCGGGAGTGGGGTATGGCCGACGGGGAGATCTAGCGGCTAGGGCAAGTATCCAGTTAGATTGGTGGGCGGTGGAGCCGGCCGTGAGGAAGGCAAGGGGAACCCCGCGTGCAGAAGGCTGAAGAGGGTTCACAATTTTGGTTCGAAATTTCTTAATTTTCAGCGGAGAGCGAAATAAAATATATATCAGCCTGAAATTTAAGAAATCACACCAAACCAGCCAAAAGGCCTTCCCTAACCACCCAGTCCATCCAAAACGTTTTTACCCTAAAACGGTCACAATTTAGTCATTTTCTCCAATCGCTTCTTTCAACCGCAGCCAAAGTCGACGCTCTCGTGTGTTGTAGCACCCTTGCCTCGCATTACACAGTTACTTGTCGGCTATTGATTTCTGAGCTACTTAGACACTATTCACTGTCAACATTATTTTTAGTTTGAATTTGGTCTGAAATTTTTGAAATCTTTTACGGGGCAGCCTACGGTTCAGCCGGCCTAAAACTAGTGTCACCAGATAGTGCATCCGTACTGTGTACAGTGCGCAATCATTGTTTTTCTACTTTGTGTACAGTGCACAAACAATATTTTCCACGTCCATTTCCGCCCCCCGGTGACACTGGCCTCATGCAGGCCGGGCCACGTTTAAAGGTCAAGCGGCCTGCATCAGAAGCCTTCCGTTACTGGTGCTGCCGCTTGCTGTGAATAGGTGTCATGCTGGTGTAAAGTAAAAAAAAAAGTGTGAAAGCCTAATTAAATTACCCTGCTGTATCTGTATGGTACTATGGCTCTGATGAGTGATTTATGACACCTTTCAGTTCTGATCCGATGGCCACGATGGCATTTGCCACATGCCCACAGCCACATAGGAAAGATACTTACTGGTAGACCTAGCCAACTACTATTTTTATTTTTATTTTGTCCTAATCAAAACTAGTGAAGACGGAAGACTTCCTTCATAGGCAAGGTAGGCTGGCTGGGGCTCTTTCTGTCTTCCAGAGGAAGATGGGTCTCACACACCAAGTTGGCTATAAAACTTGGCTTCCTCCTCTCTTTATCCCCTTTCTATTGATTCCCCACCTTTCTTGTGCTCACAGCCTTCCTCTAGCAAAGCTTAATCAGCTTCTCCCTCCGCTTGCTTTAATCTCTCTCCTGTCCCTAGTCGATCAAGCTGCTGCTCCTAGCGTTTCCAAGAGGCCAGCCATGGTGGAGCGCGGTGTGAAATCGGAGCAGCATGGAGACGACAGCTTGTTCCTGCCTCCTGGCTTCAGGTTCCATCCCACCGACGAGGAGGTCATCACGAGCTATCTGCTGCAGAAGTTCTTGAACCCTAGCTTCGATCCGCAAGCTATTGGGGAGGTCGACCTCAACAAGTGCGAGCCATGGGATCTCCCAAGTAAGTTGTGTGTGCAAATTTGTGTGTGTTTTCTGCTTGTGTATCTCCCACTTTCTGATGTATATATGTACCTGTGTTGTGTGCGTATATTTAAACGGATGGTATGATCTATCAACTTGTCTAGGTTTCTTTTCTCCATTGATTTGTGCTGCTGATACTGAATTGCTTGTTGCTGGCACCAAATTACTGATTAGGCAAGGCGAAGATGGGGGAGAAGGAGTGGTACTTCTTCTACCAGAAGGACATGAAATACCCGACCGGCATGCGCACCAACCGCGCCACCAAAGAGGGCTACTGGAAGGCCACAGGAAAAGATAGGGAGATCTACAAGCCTGCTGGATCATCAGGCGGAAGCCGCGAGCTGGTTGGGATGAAGAAGACGCTGGTGTTCTACATGGGCAGGGCTCCAAGGGGTTCCAAGACCAACTGGGTGATGCACGAGTTCCGCCTCGAGGGGAAGTCCAGGAACGACAACGCCGCCAAACTCCGTTTCAATCCCAAGGTATATACTATAAACGACGCTCTAAATTCTCGTTGAAGAAGCAAGGACAGTGCTTTAGCTATGTTGAAAAATATTCTGCAATTCTGTATGGACTTAGAACGTGTGTGTGTGTGATACACGCAGGATGAATGGGTCGTGTGCAAGGTGCACCACAAAAATGGGGAACCCACAAAGAAGGCCGCCGCCCCCGAGAAGCACTCCGCCGGAACGCCCAACGTCAGCTCCGTCGAGGCCGGCGAAGGCGGCGACGAGTTCCTCAACGACGATTCCATGGTGGATCCCGTCAGCTTGTTCTTCAACTCCGACACCACCAGCAGCTTCTTACCCAGCTTGATGAACTTCGACGACATGGCGCCGCCGTACAACGTGGACTACTCCATCTCTTCCACCGCCGTGGGAGCTGCGACGGTGACCACAAGCAGCGGCAACTTGGTCGGCCTACCTGCTAACAACTACAGGTTGAACCAGCAGGTAGCCGTGGCCAATTCAGCAGCTCCAACGACACACAGCTCCTCCTTGTGGAACATGCTTCATGGCGTAGACAGCCAAAGCTACAGCTTGCAGCACCAGGCAATGACCGCCAGAGCTCTAGGAGGGGTCGCCTCTCCAAATTTCGCCGGCGGTTTGCCGAGTTCGTCGCTGACTGCTGGAATTTTGCAGCAGAATTCTCAGGGTGCGGCGCCGCAGCAGAAGCTTGTAGGGAACTACGGGGAAAATTATGCTGCTTATCATACTACAAGTAGTTCTGGTGCTGCTAATAAGAATTTGGGCCCTCGGCCACCACCAGCGCGCTACTAGATGGGTACATGCATGCATGCCTATCTAGTGATGGTTTTAGTAGTCTTATGGCAGTTTTGTTGGTTGCTGATATTCATTAATTAGTTTGTTATACTGAGAGATCATCACAACTGTTTGTTTTAGGATTTGTGGGAATTAATGGACAGCGGTTCTGTGTGTTGGTGAGAAGTTGTTGCTTGTTGGTGATGGTATTTTTATGAGTGTGACACACATATAGTTTTGGATCGGAACTTGTACAGTTGTAGCTACTGTCTTCCCCACATATATATGGCTTCTTCACATATATAAAGTCCTACTTTACAATTTCGGAGGTTACAAATAAAAGGTACTCTTTTAATTCTCAGTGCCTATGTAGAGGTGGCTAGGTATGAAAACGTATCCAAGCTGTGACTTTGGTATCTATCGGTGCCTCATCCACCAAGTACAGTGAAAAAGCTCATCAGGTTCGACGATTGCTAGAGCATGAAAGACGAAATAAAGCCATTATCTGTCACACACATTAATCAAGTGATTAACTAAAGGTGAGGCCTTTTGCCTTGCCCTTGTAATCTTGGCGCACAAGTCAGTGAGGACGATGGCCGACGACCCCTGGATGTGGATGCTGATGGTGATGTTCATGTACAGCTTGGTGCAAGCTAATAGCATATATGTCAGAGGACACCGGGCGCCGGCACCCGTATAATGGGGTTCATCAGAAGATCACGTGAAGCCAGGTCGGTACAGCATGTTGGACGGCGCATGCAGTCCACATGCACGCTGACGTCACACGCTCCATTAGCTGAAGCTTTACGGATGGAAATAGAGGATCTCAGGCTAACAATGGGTTCAGAAAGCGCGTAGTACAGTGGCATATATGGCGGTTCAGATACAATATGCCAGCTTAGCTGTGGTATAGCCAACAATGCATGCCAGCGTATAGTGTCGTTGAGAGCTAGCAGCATATATGGATGGATCCGTCCGGCATGCATCTCTGATCGGAGGGGAGCTGCAGTCGTCAACAACTGTCATGTGACTTGAGCATGTTCATCCGCAGATCTATATGGAATATATTTCAGATATGGTCCTTGGGTCCTTGAGGACCTGACCATTTGTCAATTATATATGCAGCTCTCCTAGGTAGCTGTTTGAATTGTGCTGCCTGAAGTTATTGATATATACGGTGTGCACAAACTAATTAATGTTTTTACACTTAAGAGCCGTTTGGTAGAGCTCCCAGGGATTCTGATTCTCTGTTAGAAGTGATTCTCTGAGAGAAGTGATTCTGTGGCTGAAAGTGATTCTCCAATGAATCCATATGATAAACTTTATGGAATGTTTGAAAAATCTGTTGAGAGTGAATCAGGAGAAGCAGTTTTTTTTAGCTCTCAGCCTCCAGTTTATTTCGGAGAATCACTTCACAGAATTCAGTCTGAAAGTGATTCTCAGAAAATTACTGTTTGGCAGAGCTATGCAGATTCACTCCGCAGAATTTGGGACCGGAGCTCTGCCAAACAGGGCCTTACTGTACCTATTCAAATTCAGATTCTGCATGTTAGAGAAAGTAAAAAAAACATGAGGAATAATAATAATCATGCAATTTTTCACTGTGATTATTCATCTTTTATCTTGGTATAATACCATCCGGCCGGAACTTGTAACGCGCGCCAGAATAAAGATACCTAAATAAAACTAATTAAGCTAGGCTGTCACCTCTGATGGCCATCAGTAAAGCTAGCGTTGTTAACTGAAATTACTACTAACTTACTCGCATGATCTGGGCATCTTTCCTGCATCAAAAGCCGGTGCAAGTTACGTCCCTCCCTGTGTATCCGATCCCGTCCATTTATTTATTTCCAAGTGCTAGCTGTATATGCATATGTATGCCAGTATGCCACGTAAGAACAGCGTACGCAAGCCTTTACCATGTATGACCGCGAACAGTATAACACGCTGTCAGGATCTGACGAAATTGGTCGAGTCACCAGTACACAAAAAAAAAGTTTCCTCTATCTGGTCACGCAGGGATCGGAGACATTTATTAATCACATATTATCGAGAATTTTTTACAAAAAACTTTGCAATGACCACCTCAAGCACGAAACAGTACTATCTAGTACTACTATATTAGAGCAGGTTCAGTATAGTGCATGCATATGGTCTTTGCTTTTTAGCACACATCTGATCGGCTTCCCCATTGGAGACTGCCGTATCTAGACTCTAGAAATCTCTTTAATTTACTCTCAAGTGATGCATGACGACTGCATGTGGTACCTCCATTTCTTGGAAGAACTCTATCCGTGTGGATCTGTCCATTAGCATAGTTAGTAGTACATGAATTTCTGTGATGGCCTTCCTTACAAGCAATGTTCTGCAGGCTACTCTTCCGGCATGGCTCCTCAGCACCTAACATGCGCTGACCTGGCACCCTGCCTATGGCCACCGCGTCGCCGTCAGAGCCAGCACCGACCATACGAAAATCTAGAGCTAGCATCCATCCATATGCTGCTGATTGCCCTGCACAAATTTGCTTTCATCTCTCTGTCATTTTCACACCAGGGGCCAGCGTCAATCAATCAATCATACTACGAACATATACTGCTACTTGATAGTAGTAGCAGGCATGCATGGACGACGACGACGACGGGCTCATACGTGTGCCAGGTGACCGAGTATCTGTATTCTGTACCTACTGCGTATTGAACAAGTGGCGGTTTGCACCGGTATGGGGAACCATGTTGGTCAACATATACAGGAGCAATCAGGGAAAAAGTTGTTGCAGATACAGCAAGGAAAGTGCAGCATAAAGTGCTGGCAGAAAGAGCAAGAGAAGATTTTCTTTCTTTCTTCCTTTCTTTCAAGCTTTCATCTCACTGCTGATGTAATGCCAAAGACTCTGGCAGTGGCAGCTAGCTTGCGGCTTCTACTTGTATTGCAGAGTGTCTGCTCAGTGATCACCTCGCTCATTATTGGCTCGACATATTCTGCAACTGTTATGTTTGATTTACGCTGAACTCATCTCCTACTTACATGTCTTTATACAAGTAAATAAAGGTTAAGCAAACCCACACCCCCAGAATAAAGTATATGGAGGCTGGCGCCACAAATTTCCAGGTGCTGCTTCGGTGCTAAGCCAAGGCACACGGACCCTGGGGTCACGGCATAAAGGACAAATTGACTCCCAGAGAAAGACTCGATCAGCTCGGAAATACAGCCTCATCATCAGAAGCAGATTATTATGGATAATTGCTCTCTTGATCCCTGAGACTCAGTCAAGTGATTGATCACTTGCGCGATAAGGTTGCCTGACAGTAACCTCACAGGATGAGGTGAAAGCTACAATTATGAGCGGCTTATTATATCCGTGCCATAATCACCCAATAAGTAGTACATCGACGGAAATGGTCTCTAGCGGGTACCTGTTGATTCATTGGCAAGTAACGGCACAACCTGGGGGGCCCACACGCACAAAGATCATGGACAGTGCCTGCCGAGAAAAATGAGCAGGCGTCTTCATCGGGCGTGTAAGGACCGAGGAGATTATCGCTGTCAATCGACCTCTGCGCTTCATTTCTTTTCTTTTTTTTGAAAAATTCTGCGCTTCATTTCACATGCAGAGAATCAATGCATTGCAGCCCAAGAGTCCCATATCATGCATAGATGTTGACAGCAGAGGCAGCAACTGAGTTCACAGTTTCCTTTCAGATGAGGCACAGGATGTAAATATATAGACGCGGCATATCGTTTGCTTACAGTGACATCTGATCAGATACATAGCAAGATTCGACTTTATTCCATGCACAGTGCCGTCTTATTGGTTGCCTGAATTTCAGGCTATTCACAGGAAACATACTGGAGGCAATGCTATGTCTGGTACAACACAAGCTCACGCACGTATTTGTTTCATTGTTTGAGATAGCTCAGCTTGATCTCCGTAGACACGAGGAATTAATATTACACCAAAAATTGAGCAGACTGGAAGTGACAAAAGAGGGAGTGGCCAGTGGACCAACGGACGTCCGTCGGTCGTGCCCCTTAGGCCTCATCGAGCTCCCTGTGTCCAGTGTCAAAATGAGATCAAGATTCCTGGGGAGCTTCAAACCTCGAGGGAGTGTCGATTCCCATCATGCACATGAGTCCCGATATCAAGATGATAAGAAGCACTATTCCCTGCGACATAGTAGACGAGTGTGAGAAAACAATGCAATTGTTCATGGTACACTGATATGCAAACAATTATTCTACAAATAATTCCCACTTCCAAAATAGAGCTAACAAGTAATGAAACAGAGCACATGTACAATAACTCACAACAAAAGTTCCTTCCAGAAGACTTGATTTGACTAGGCACTCCCCATCACATTTGCTTTGGCCAGCTTTTGTATCATTAATCTTCTTCTCTGCAAGATGCCTACTTAGTGGCAGGCTGGAAGGGTTCTCCAGTAAACCAGATGGCTGAGAAGCATAGAGAATCGTGTATTTAGCCCCCGAGTGCTCCAGCAACTCAACCAGCTGGGCAAGCAACTCTCCTGCCATGTCATTGAAGAAATTTAGCTTTCAGCAGTACAACTGAGAGTGAAAGAACAACAATAGTAGTCTTTAACCTAACCTTCAGATTTCACACAGAGGCCTAAATCATTGAAACCACCACTACAGAAGACGATTAGTTCAGTCTGTCCAAATGGGTCTGCTCTACCTGACACCACCAAGTCCTGAAACATATGCACACAGTCAATATAGGGAGCGAATATACAACAGAAGCAGAACTAGAAAAAAAAAAATGATAGCTTACATTGATAGCATCCATGTTCGGATATTTGTACAGATCTTGACCACTTACAGTACACTTGTCTGTGTAGGTGATATCGTTTCTTTCAAAACCACTGTTACAATTCTCAGCAAAGCCAGATAGCAACGAGTTCTCCAATTTCTCATCATCTGATGTGGAAACATATGGGAATGCCATGGAAAAATTTGAACTTGTGAAGGAGAGCTGGTAGAGGCATAATGATTATAAGCAACTGAATATGCGGTGCTCCAGTCAAACAATAACGAGTGTCTATCTATGATTATGGATTACCTTCAATGTATCTGCTAAAGCTGGATCAACTTGGTTCTCTTTAGATATGTCTGCTGATTGTAGCTAAGGAAAAAAAGAACAAGTCAATAGTCAGTGACAACAGAGAAGTAGCCTTGCAACACACATCATCCGTACACAACAATCTACTAGCATATATGCATGTTGTGTCCAACGATCATTGCAACACACAAAAAGCAAAAGACGAGGATTCTCATCATCCGTGAGGGTAGTAGGGACCGGTGGACGGATTGGATTGGATTGGATTGGAGACATACATGAGTTTGATGAGATCCCACGCATCATTTCAGGACAAAAGCAAAAGAGCTCGGCCCTGCTGGGGGGTCTTCCAGCAGTACTGGTCTGATGATTGGAAGAGCTAGCCGTGCATGCATGATTCTTGTGACACCATTATAGGACTGACCCCATCTGGCCTACACCATACATTACATGCTGTTATATATGAGTACTGCACATGCAGTTACAGTGGTTCTTCGGTGAGTGAAATGTGTAGAGTCGGGACTCCCTCTGTTTCTGGCTTTGCAATTGCAATGGGAGGTGAAGTGAGGTGAGGAGAACCTGCAGACAGGGCGTTGTGGATGAAATGATATGATTGATCAGCCGCTCAACCTTGAGGCCTTCAGGGCCAGTTCAGTCCAAAGCCACAAGCCGGGGGGCTTGGCCTGGCCAGCAGTACCGTCACGGCATATATGCCGTTGTATCTATCTATCCATCCATCCAAGTCAGCTCACATAAGCCAGCTTCTCTGAATTCTCCTGCGAACTGAGACATGGATGCATGCGTAGGGACTAGGGAGGGTCCGGTTTGCATGCACGCAAAAAGCGCCTTGGCTTCATGGTACGTTCCTCCCTTGGCTTGCTTGCTAGAGTGATCCACCACCATTATATGTATATATTCTTTTTAATCCTCTTAAGGGTACCTCAGTAATAACTTCACCATATAGATGTGAAGGTGGAGAATTTACTAGTTCTAGAGCTTCATGGAATCAACAAACACTACTTATTAGAAATATTGACTTTTAATTTTCAAATTTATGCACAAGCCAGTTTAAAAAAGGTAATTAAATCAAACACCATTGGCACATGCAGATTATCTCAAAACAGTAAATATTGAATGAGTATTGAAGCAGTACCGTTGAGCCAATAAAAATAATGGCAACATCAACATTCCTCTGAGCAGCCTCCCTTGAACACTAAGAATAAAATCAAGACATCAGGGAACTATTTAACTTGTTTCGATGCAAGAGCTGACAATTTAAAAATTACACGCGAGCTAAAGTTTCACAAATGGGATACTTACAATAAAGTTTGACCAGCCACCTTCATCAAGAACAGATTTAGCCAAACTCTTTGGAGATACAGTCTGATAGTGGACTACTTCCTTAGTATCATCAGAACGTCTGGAAGAAAAAGGTCGATGGAATGTAAGTAAATTCTAGAGTAGTGAACTGGCATGTGCTGATGTGCTTCCAAAAATAATCATTTGAAGGTACAAGAAATATTTAAGATTGGTTAGTAAGTTTGTCTCGAGTCAGCAACCAAGTCAACTGATAAGACAGAAAAGACACCAAAATGAAGCAGGTTGTCATTGGATCTAGTCAGCATGTAACTGAACTCAGGTCACTTTGTAAGACCAGTGTCACCAGATAGTGCATCTGTATTGTCTACAGTGCACAAACAATGTTTTTTCACACCCATATCCGCTCACCGGTGACACTAGGCTAAGACTGATGGCTAATTTGGAACATCAGAGTAAAAGTATGGCATCCATCATGTGCATAAGAGTCCAGGAGCAAAACGTAACTAGGTCCTAGGCAGTGAGGCTGAGTAACGGTCATGAAGTATTACAGCATGAATGCAAAATAATCTGATAAAAGCAACTCCATTGTGCGGAAACCTTCATTGTTTTATTTAATTGAACTTAGCTTCAAGTTTCATTGCAATTAGAGAGCAGAGATGGTCCCAAAATAGTAAGAGCCGAAAGCAACCCCAGGCTTATTCTGTAGGCAACAAAGTAAGGGCATAAAGTAGTTTCAAGCACAAGCTATAGTATGTCACAATGTTCACAGCGTGACATCAAAGACAAATTTGCCATTAGTTTTCCAATTTTTCAAAGGGTCATCGGATTTATGAATTCCCTAGGCCTTAAGTCTGGAGTCTTGAATTTTCAACAGTATGCTGGATGAACATGCATTTTAAAAAGTAAATGTAAAAAATAATCGTCTGATGTAAATATAATGTGGGTGCACAAATCAAGCTGCACTAAACTGTTATTTCCTCCCAGTAAGATGTGCTATGTTCTTTCTACAGCATGGAAGCCGACAGACAAAATTTAAGCACACAAAGTAGAGCCTTAAACACACAAGCTAATTGTCACATTGATTCATGACTCGGCTATGGTATATACTTATTTAACAAGGCAACATTGAACAAACTGCAAATGAAGAAACTACTCGAACAAAGATTAGGAAAAGTTTCATGTGTAGTAAGACAACGCATTGTACACCAAGACATAAAGGTCTCTACTTTCTAAATGAAGCAGAGCAGCCGGAACCCCCAACATTAACACCCGCCCATCTCAATATCTCATCTAACAGGGGATATCATGGCACTTAGTGACGGAAAGATGAGCGGAACGAGTTACCCACCCGTAGTTCTTGGGCGCCCAGAGGAACGCTGGCGCCGTGACCTGCGCCGCCGAAGCCACCTGCGCTGCGGCCAGCAACACCGCCAGCACCGCCCATGCCGCCGCCATCGGATCGAATCGAGTCCGGCCGACCGGCCAAAGAAATGAGGAAGCCCGACGGCCAAATCGACGTGAGGTTACTGAGCACGGAGATCTTGGAAAAGTTGTACCTTTGGGCGGAGCAGGGATCCGAGATTGGAGATTTGCGCTGCCCTGCTGGGTAGGGTTCCCCCTGTCGTCGGGGTCGCCGCGGCCGTGATCCGTATCGGTAATTCTGGTGGTGACTGGTGACGAGGGACAGCAACCGCGCTTACTCGTGAGGCTGATGTGTGGGACCGGTACTCAGTCTGTCTTACTGTGTGACGTAGTTCGTGTTGTAACGAGGGTCGCTTGGTTCGACGACAGGCTTTTGGTTTGGCAAAATTTAAGCAATTCTGATTATATTTGAATTTAGACTAAAATTTGATAAAAAACAAATTTTTATTCAGATGAGGTGTTTGGGGTTCGAGCAATCCAGTAAAATAAAAAAATTATTGTTTGACTAATTTTTTTATCTAGATTTAAATACAGTCAAAATTACCCAAATTTTGACATGCCAAAGGTTTAGCATCAAACCAAGCAAACCCTAAATAGGACTAAGTAAATGCAAATAGAGGCTGCTGCAGATGGTTATCAAGTTGAATAAAGGCCAGAGAAACCAAAAGACGCGCCATAGAACATCTGCACTGTATCAACTTTGTACACAAAATGAAGTCTGAATTAGATAAGTGGGATGGTCTCCTTGTTGTACTCACCTAACGATCAAGGGCACGTAGCTGTGCCGAACAAGGAATTATAAAAACCTAACACACGATTTGTGACATGAAAGAAAGATGAAAAGATTCCACGAAAGAACTATCATTTATCTAATAGTTAATGCAAATAACTATTGGATATAGTTAAAAAAATTTGGATTTTGGGAGCCCAAGAATGTGATATATGTGGTGCCTTTTTTATTGAAATATTGATAATTAATTTGTTTTGCTTATTCATTTTAGACTTTTTGTTTGACTTGGCGTTATTCAACAAGAATTTAAAATAAATAAATTAGAGCACACCGTGGGAGTGGATCAACGCCGAGTTTTTTTAAAAATACTTATTTTTTCACAGGACAAAATCATTCTTTTCTCTAAGGCAAACATAAAATCCATTCGCATTATGTGATGTATTACTTGAAACTGGAGTTGGAGTACACCTGCCTGATTTTCCGTAAGCCTTGCCGCCTTGGTGACTGATGTTCAGGTAGCCATGTTGAGAGGAGCAGATGACAGACCGGAACGATTTGGTTTCGCTAATGGAAGCACCAGTGCCTGCTGCTCGTCTCTGGGGATTCCCAACCAACGTGCCTTCGGCCTGCCCCCACATTTTTGGAGGGAAGGGGGTGAACCTACTTATCTCCGTTCTTTTTTGTCATGTTTTATTTCAAAAATGAACTAGCGAGCGACAATTCAAAAATATAGGTAGTGATGAATGATTAGAATGAAGTATCTTTTTTTATGAGATAATTCCATTTTCTCCTTCGAAATGTGGCTTAAATGATGACACAGTTTCGATGGAGTCTCATCATCTAACTTATGCTTAGCAACAAAACACATTCATCATACGTTCACATAAAGGATCATATATAATTTTTTTTGCCAATATAACTTATGATGAAAATAAAAAACTTCTAATGATGTATTAATAATCTCCAAGGTCAAACGATTGCTCATAGAACAAATAAGGTTCTATTTTGCTAGGACATAAGAGACATCATCGAATGAAGGAAACCTAATTTCAATAACTAATGTAAAGCTCCAATCTCTTGGCCATTTATTTCCATCATAGCTTCTTAAACTTTTCTCCCCTTGCAGAAATTGCATACTAATGTAATTTTATTATTTTGAGCATGGTATTCTGGCAAAGAGCTCATAATAAATTTCCTAGTGCATCATCAGAGACGAAAACACCAGCCATATTAAGTATACGTTTAACATGCTCAGCAAGGCCACTTTTCCCATCATAACTTGAGGAGATCAATTCTTTTGATAAGGAATATTTTACGAAAATGCATTCTTACGGAGTTGTGAAACTCCTTAGTAGTCAATTCCCTATTATTTATCTTATTAAGAAATACTCTCCTCAAGCCAGCCGAGATCGAATGCTTAAGCATCATTTTGGTTAGTCTATTGGATTTCTCCCGTTTTCTTGAATTTGCCGTATACTCACTCATCTTATCAACACAATTATCCCGGGGAGGGAGTTATTGGCTTATCCTCATTAAGCGCATTTGTACCTTCCTGGAAGGAGGCTAGTTTATGATAAATTTTTATCTGAGAAAAAACTATGCACAACATGATGGGTCCAAGTGAATAAGTTATGTTTATCAGAATAATAGTATTTCATTGGGTGATCAGATTTGAATTTTGTGCTCATTCTCTTGTGATTCTGTCTATTAGCCACACGATGGGGTGAGCGGGAGGGAGGGATGCAGAACATTTTTTGATTGAATTTTTAATGCATAAATAGAACGATCTTTTGTGCTGCTCAAATTGATCGACTTTGTTAGTTATCAGAGCTGAGTTGAATTCAATGAGATTCAGCTGTACATGTTGGGTCTCAATGCTCTCGTCTAACTGATACTTTGAACTTGCAATAGATGAATTACTGAACTATATAATATAACAAACACTCTTGAATCATCACTGATCGTTTCTTTTGCAGGCTGTGCCCAAATGTGATGGGATGGGAGTGACAACAGAGTTGGAAGCGGAGGGAAAAGGTTGTGCTGATTTTGACCTGCGAGTTCTCCTTATTGTCCCTGGGCCTTAGATCGACTAATGCTATTTGTTGACTCCATCCAGATCGCTTGTATCTGGTCCCACTGAAATGCAAACATATTAGTACTAAAATGCTTGAATCAGTACGGGAAGGCCATAAGCAGTGTTTGAGATGGGAACATGAGCTGCGTTTGGTCCTATCACTTCTCTGCAAAAATCCCTATCCATTCCATCCACATTATGTTAATTTTGCCCTTTTTTTTCTTCTTCTTCTGCTCTTATAAGTCTCTAGTCTCTGGATTGAGAAAGCCTAGTTTTGGTAATGGACCAATTCATTAACATATCACTGACCAACTTGATATTCATCCTGTACTGAAATAAATCTGTGATCTCGAAGCAACATGCGGGGAGGGATACATGGACGGACGTCTGCTGCGCAGCCCTCTTCTCATATTGAGTGTTTTGGCCATACATACTTGGTACTATATCAAACTGATTGCACTTTGTCCTGCTCCACATCATTAATTAACAAGATATATAGGAGTACGTATTATCTTGTTAAGTGAATAATGTACAGTAGCTCGCTTTGTCAATGAAGATTAGCGCGTTAGTATCACTCTTAGTCGTTACTGATAGTAACATGTCGTATATATCAATAAAACAAGACAATGATGGGTGCCTTCAATGCCTCGTGAGCAAGAAACAAAATAATACTAACGAAGATGGAACTTTGCATGTTGTTTAGTCTTTCAATACTGAAGGCGAGTTGAACACACAACAGTATTTCCAGGTTACAGAACATGATGTATCTATCTATTATCTATAGAAGAAGCACAGCCCCGGGCTCTGATAGATTCAATTCAGACAGAGTTGCAGGCTTGCAGCCACGTCTAGCTTAGCCGGCCGGCCTCTTCTGGTGCTCTCCTGCTGCTCGTACTAGTCGTCGTCTTCGTCGGAGTCGTCGTCATCCTCGTCGGAGTCGTCGTCATCCTCCTCGTCATCTTCATCTTGCTGCGTGGGCAGTGCGTGGCGACAGAGCGGGCAGACATGGTTGACCCGGAGCCATCTCAAGATGCAGTCCTGATGGAAGGCGTGGGCGCAGGGCATGGCCCTGAGCGTGTCCTCGGCTCCGAAATCCTGCAGGCAGACCGCGCACTCGGCCGCGCCGCCGGTCCAGCTGGCCTCCGGCAGGCCCCGGACGGCGTCGTCGGAGGCGGAGAGGCGAGCGCGCTTGCAGCCGCGGCTGGTGTTGTCTTCTGCTGCTGCTGCTGCTTCTTCTTCTTCTTCTTCACGACGGTAGTCGCGCAAGAGCGCGCGCATCCTCCGGCAGTACTCCTCGTCGCTGAGCTCCTCGTAGCTAGTCGTCTCCACGTCGTACGTCAGGCCTTCCACGACCATCTCGACACGGGTTACCACCCGGCGGAAGCGGAAGCCATTGGCATCCACCGCCACGTTGGGATCGTCAGGATCGGGTTCCATCTCTCGGCTCCTGCGCCGGCCACTGACCACCGGAGGAGAAGCAGACATGGATGGATGGCGGATCGATCGATCGAGAATAATAAGCTGCCTGGAGCGCAGGGCGATGGGCCGGCCGGGATCGAAACGAATCGAAGAAGAGGAACGACGAACCTCAGTTACCTGACCTGACAGACTGATGATGAGAACGGATCAGCTACCCCCCCCCCCCCACCGTGGATTTATTCACAGACTTGAGAGTTCGGAACTCTATTCTAAACCGAACAGGAAACCGCCGCGGGCAAGTCCAGCCGAGGTCGGATTGGGATCTCTGGTCAAACGCGTTGATCATATCTGTACTCGGGAAAGCAATGGGACTCCGGAATCCCAAGACCATGTACCCTAGTACCTCACGAGTCACCAAAAAATTATCTATTTTGTACGGATCACTAGCAAAGTGACAGTGTGTTGCAATGAAAAGACTCACCAACAAATATCAAACGACTGAACACAGGTAAATCTGCATACGGTCAATACCGCAAGATTCGCGGAAATGAAAAAAAAAGAGAGTAAAATCCACTCGCGGTTCTCGAATTTGGCACACTGTGTCGATTAGGTCCCCGAACTTCCGAAACTTAGAAAATGATCCTCTAACTTGGCATTACCGTCTTACCATCCAAAAACGGATTTGCCCAAACCGGATGCTGATGTCGCGTGCCACGCTGGAGGCGGGCACCGAGCCGTGCTGCCGGGCACTCGTGTGCCCAAGGCGCCCAAGCTGCGTCGGGCTCCGCCCACGATGCAGAGCCGTGTTACCAGCCACCGAGCCTAACGCTCCTCAGCTCGCGGCACTGGGCCGTTCCCGCGTCGGGTGCTCCTCTGCTCGCAGCGCTGGGCTATGTCGTCGGCCGCAGCACCGCCAACGGCATTGGGCCGTTCCCGCGCACGGGCGGAAGCGCGCGACGCAGGAGAGCACGAAACATGGAGCTCCTGCCTATGCCGCCGGCAGTCGTGCTTCTGCGCCCCTGGCGGTCACGCTCTCGCCCGCGGCGGCGCAGCTCCACCCGCCCCACGCCCAAGCCCCTGCGGCCACTGCGACTGCTCTGGCATCCCCGACGCATGCACTGGCCTAGGCTTGGGCACCGAGCGGGCATGAGCGCGGCCTCCGGGCGAGCGGGAGCCTGGCCGCCGGCATAGGCGGGAGTATGGCCGCCGGGCACGTGGGAGCATGGCCGCCAGCATGGGCGGGAGCGCGGCCGCTGGGCAGGCGGGAGAGGGGTTGCTGGCAGCTGCCGCGGTGGTCGAGGAACGGCAGCACGCGGACTAGATGGACGAAGGCGTCGTCGCATACTCGCGTGGCCCAGGAGCAGGATCTCATCATCGAACTTGATCTACAGCGTGCCGGCAGTGCGTGAGGAGGAGCTCGAACGGCCAGGGATTGGTGGCTGCTGCGCCTCCCTTGCCGCCGCCTACGGAAGAGGTGCAGCGGCGAGCAGGGAGTAGGCCTACCTGGGCTGCAGCTCCTTGGAGGCACCCACGACTAGGATCTTCACTCCAATGAGCAGCGAGCCCTCGTCGTCACGGGCGGCACGTACGACCGCAGACGCCCGTCTTATCGACCTTGCCGCCCAGCTGTGCTGGACCTCCATGGCGCCACCCACGGCGTTGGCGGCTATGGCCGCCAGCGTCGTCTTCGTTCCCCACCAACACGAGCCCCTATCGGGCTCCCCGTCACGCGCACATGGTGCGGGACACCCGTACACACTCCGTGTGGGGACTCTTTGGCACCGGCACCGGCACGACCTAGAGCTGATGGGGGAGTTGCGCTCCGCCGCACACACGGTGCCATGCGTGGCATGTCCGCCGCAGCCGCCGAGGGGAGAAGGAGAGAAGGAAGGGGAGAGCTGCGCACCGCCATGCGGTTTGGTTGCCGCCGGCCTTCACCGGGGTGCACAGCCAGGCGGCAGGGTCGCAAGACACTTGGTCGAGGTCGCCATGGAGGAGAAGCGCGGCCGGCTGCCCACCACCACCACCGGAGCCGTTGTACTTCGTCTGGGCGGGAGAAAGCTAGCCAGCCATCCAGGCTCCAGTGTGGCAGACACCTAGCTCCATCGTGGCACGCCACGTCAGCATCCAGTTTGGGCAAATCTGGTTTTGATGGTAGTGCCAAGTTGCAGGATCCGTTTTTCTGGTTTTGAAAAGTTCGGGGACCTAATCGACACAGCGTGCCAAGTTCGAAGATCGCGGATGAATTTTTATGAGTATATACATGCACGATGCCGACATATGTAAAAAGGGAAATAAGATAGAAAATGAAAAATGTTGCCCTTTGCCTTATCTAGAAGCTGACGGCCTCCTGCTCGGACGCTCAGCTCCTTGACTCCTCCCATGAGCCGTGACCCGCCGCTCGTGCTCGCTGGTAGCAGCATCGGAGAGTAGCCCAGGCTTGGCCCGATGCAAGGCAAAGGTACATGCGCATTCCCCGAGTTTGACAGGTGCTCGGTGCCCTGGTCATCTCGCGGCACTGGCGGCGCCTCCATCGGTGGTGGTGCCTAGCGAACGGCGGCGTGGCGCACTACATCACCAACGCAAGCCAGCAGCAGCGCGTGGAGCACCCTTCCCAATCCCCTCTCCCTGTGGCTTGTTCCCTCCTCGGTTGGTGGTGGAGATCCAACTTGTTTAGCATCCTTTTTTCCTTTGTCGATCTGGGCAACCAATTTCAAGTTGTTGGCCTATTCTTTTCTTGATTTGTCAAGGCAATGTGGTGGTTGATCTTGCAGCCTCGAGCTCTCTGATTTATATCTTCTTTCTTTGATTTCCTCAACAATATTAAGGTAAGCTCGAGCTTCTCCAGGCAGCGACGCTTTCCTTCCTTGACCCCTGTTCCTAATCGTTTCTAAGTTCATCAGACCGAGTCTTGTTCCAGCATATTATGGAGGAGTCCAGTCTTGTTTGGTTCGATTGTATCTGGCCTCCTCCGCAGATCTTTTTCATCTCGATCTAGAAGTCGATTTCGATTTGGAGTATTCTGGTTCGATTGCATTGTGGTGGGCCCACATATCTGACACGCCAAAGAACGATGGACGAAGAAACCTTTTAGCGCCTCCGCCTCTCCTGCCCCTTTTCGAGACTAAAGCTTTTTCAGCTATTTGTAATTAGCGATTTTGACCCCTACCAATCCTAGGTAGCCCCATCTCTTCTAAAGAATCTGCAGTCTTGACAGGCGTGATCCACCTATCAGGACGCACCGAGGAACCTTATTTACTTTGGTATAGATAAGAAAGCCAACCGAGTCCATAAGAAGGACTCGCTATATGTAATTCTAGTCCTACTAGGACTCCTATCATATAAGTGACTAGGTAACTCTCGCTCTCCCTCTCCGGACTATATAAGGAGGCGAAGGGCTTTCTAATTCGGTAGACCAAAAGTAGACCAATGTAGATGAAACTGAAGACAGCCAAGGAGCAAGGAGGATTGTATCGATCTAACTTGATCAATACGATATACATCCCATACGGGACGTATGGTATATTACACGATTCAGCAGCCCGAATTTGTCTAAACCATGTTGTTCTCTGCGCTCTTGTATAACCATTGTGATCCCATAAACGACCATCCCACATAACTAAATCAACACATGGCGCGTCATGAGCAAGGCTGCCGTGGGGTGGCTTTCTAATTGACGGTCACCACTATTTGTCTATATGGTGGTCATCTTCATGGATCGAGCTCGTCGGGGGTAGTCTCCCTAGCATTACCTGGCAAAGACAGAATTGTATGAGCAACTTTTTCTAGGAGTCTTCTTTTTTACTCCTAGGGAGACATGTAGGATCCGGCCACTGCGAGCATAGAGCCGGGGCGGATCGAGGTGGGGGAAGAGGCCGCGGAGGATAGCGCGGCGGTCAGGCTAGCTGCGGCCATCGCGGGCCCGTGAGGCGGGCAATGAGAGGAGTCGTCGCCGCCGCGGTCAATGCATGGCGTGGATCTGGCCCGGGCCCAGAGGAGGCGGCATCACGTGCGGAGACACGAGCCACACGGAGGGAGGGGGGAGGCGGCATCACTAGCGGGACCGCTGAGTCAGGACAACCGCTACTGACAGGATGGAGTCTTGGGTTTTCTCTTGAACTTTTTAGGTCTTCCTTTGAGGTGTCCAAGTCCACATTTTGCATCCTGGGACTTAAACAAAAACATCGACACACACATGAGTCCCAAAAGGTACGTGTTGTCAACTCAACCACCAAAATCATATTAGGGAACTAAGCAATGGCCCATTTTCCTTACACCACAGAACTAAACCACCACGCTATGTACCCCATGGTGACCGCCGGTACGAAACACCAACACATGGCGCGTTGTGAGAAAGGCTGCCGTGGGGGGATTCCTAATTGACGGTCACCACTATTTGGCTATGTGGTGGTCATCTTCATGGATCGAGCTCGTCGGGTGGCAGTCTCCCTAGCATTACCTGGCAAAGACAGAATTGTATGAGCAACTTTTTCCAAGAGTCTTCCTTTTTTAGTCTTCCTTTTTTACTCCTAGGGAGACACGTATCATTGTCATCCGCCTGTGTAATTGTAAATGACACTTGTGTTTGTGTACTATAATCAATTAAATTTTCATCTGAAGGTGTGTTTGGATTGAGGAGATTAAGGCGTTTAGGAAGGGAAAGAAAGAAGGAATCTATGGATGTGTTGGGTCCAGTGGTTGCCTCCAAAACATTACATGTTTGGTCACCGCCAAGCGCTCAGCAAGACACCAGTTTGGTAGCAATGGCAGAACCCATCGGATTGAATACAAAGTGCTGGAGTACACGTTTCTCAGAGGCTCTAGAACAGAGGTACATTGGGGGTTGAACAACCAGGGGAAGGGGATACTGTATATCGAGCTGCTGCTCGCCGCGAGTTTGGTTTCTGGACTTCTGGTCCTTCGACGCCCTTAGGACGGTGTCCTTGCTGTTAAAGTGTAAACATTATCCCTGGCCCAAGCTCTGGACTCCCTTGCTCGGTGAACGACTCAATGGAGGGCCCATTAGCGAGTTCAAGACACCAGAGAATTGAAGCACTTGCTGCACAAACACAATTGCAGCCTAGCGGAAACCAAATCAACTAAATCGATGCCCCCACTAGATTTGTACAAAACGAAGTCAAATGAGACCAGATCAAGCCAGCCAAACGGGAAGGAAATCCAAATGTTATCAGATCTAGAAAAGTTCTTTAGTCGACTCTAGATTAGATTTCCAACAGAAGATACAGCACAACAGTAACTTCTTCACCCAATTGGCCAGAACATAAGCATACTATCTTGTCAGATGTAACTACAGCAGGCCAAGCAACCTAAACATAGTCCTGTTCGGTGTTTACCCAGAGTTACAGCATGTTTACTACCCTAGCAAGTTTTTTTAAGCAGCAGTGCCATACTATTTTCAGAAGCCCCCTCGTTCTAAACCTCAACTTTGCTAAGGCAGCTCCCTCATTAGTTGATGGGATGTCGGGCAAAAGAACTCAACGTTTGGCCCAAAGTTGAAGTTGACTTCACATTTTGTCTCATTATATACAGCTTGTAAAATGACTCCTGGTTCCTTTCTTGAACATGTCCTTGAAGCAGTATACCTTAATCACTGCATATGCAATAACTATGTAATATTGAAGCTGTCTGAACAAATAACATGCCGCATGGAAGAATACGAATCCATAGGTGTAAAAAGGCAAAATAATTAAATAACCATTACCAAGAGACATGATTTCTGCATACAAAACAATAAGAAAAATACTCTTTTTATTGATCCATGAAAAAAGATAAAGGGGGCACCGATTACAGTGTGTGTGTATAAAAAAAAACAATATCAGAACGTTTAAGACTATGGGGTGACTAAAACCAGTCAATTATAACCAATTGTTATTTCTGATGACTTCATGGTACAAAATAAATATTAAAGGCACAGCTTATTCATTTATGGAAGCAATAATATATAAAGGTTCTACAATGACAGGACATGCAAAATAAGTGCATAAGGTATAGCACAATATCAGAACTTTTCAATTAGCATTCCAGTACCAACAGCAACAGAGTAATAAAGCCATCTTACTATCAATAACCAAGCATATGACCACTGCTATTATTGTACCCTAACAGCAGGCAGGATAAAGCAAGCCCAAGCAGCTTTGATGTCGTGGAAAGGGCCCAGGAGAGTACAGAACTGAGGAAGAAAGGATGTGACCCAAGATTACAACAAAATCATTTCACATATTTTTTTGTTCCTATCATTCGTTATACTTTGTAGTACATGTAGTTAACAAAGTGTGTGTTTCTTTCAACAAAACAGAATGTTGGGTCTTGGCACTACCATGATGCTCAGAGAACACAATACTGAACACGACTCATTCCCTTAATTTGAAATATATATGTTTGCTTTTCGCTACAAGGAAAGGAGAGCACCTGCATACTACTGGAAGTACTTCTACATGACAAAGATAATCGAGTGAAAAAATTAGCTAAGCCCTATTCTCGCTTGAAAGTGCTGGTTCCAGGAGAGCATCACTTGACAGCATATGATGCTGATTGTTTTCCTTAATGCTTTCATTAATGAATGTGCCTCAGCAAAAAGTGTCTCTGACTCTACATTAAAAAACCTCCATAATTCAGATGAAAATAAATGAACATTGAATGGTTCTGCCTGGGTTATTTATGCACTGTGCAACACACTTTTAGTTTAGGTTTTAAGGAATAATTACAAGACAAACAAATGGAGACTACAATCTAGTGTGACATAGTGATACCTTAAACATAAGGAGGAGAAGGGTCTCTACCAACAAGGCTGTGAAGTATGATCAGTACAAGGATGTGCAATTACTGATGAAAACTTAATTAACATAACCTTCTATTGCCTAACTCAACATATCCAAACAATTCCTGCATATGAATATCTGTGTGGTCACTTGTCAGAAGACAATGTTTTACTTTAATTTGTTATACTGAAACCTAAACACTTCATTTACACGATTTGCTAATAGTTTGTCAAAATCATTTCAAATACCAAGCAAAAAAACAATTCACTTTAGCTGTTTTTACAAAGCAAGAATTTATCATTCATAAAATAGATAATTCATACCCATTCATGAAGATTAGTGTCTGAAGGCATGGAAGGAATTCCATCGAGTTCATGGGATTCAGAAAGGGCTTTGTCAGTTCATCAAACCTCAAAGTTAGTTCACATTTATCAATTGTTTGTTTTGAATTTTTTTGGTGTGTCCTTGTCTTTTAGCAAGTAAAACATTTGTATCGATTCTGGACTGATTTCTTAATGAGTTTCAGATGGGTTGCCAATGGACCTAAGTGAGCAAAGTATAATGCTAAACCACAGAGAAGTGAGAACTTGAAGGACTGTGATGCAAAATGACATTCCAGGTAAGTTGGTACTATCTAAGCCTTATTGACATAAAAGCATTACCTAGGAGAATGTCACATGGCAATCTTCACATGTCATTACCTAGGAGTGACAACAGGCAGGCCTTACTGCCTTGGTGGCGTCTTAGACCAAGCTCACCAGCCACACCCATCCGGCCGCCCAAAGTACTGTGTATCACTGTGCGTGCAGTAGACAGAGAGATAAATAGTTAGAACTGTGAATGGGTGGGATTGGATGGACGTCCTGATGAACATAGCCCTAAATAGACTGTCACATAAGCAAAACCACTTACAATGCAACTATAAGGGGAGTTTTGTCCGGTTTATAAATTGTATGATATCCGGTTTCTTGAGGATCGATGCTACGTGTGATGTGTCTAACGTTTGGTACCTTTGGACTTATTCTTTTTTTTTTCTAATGCAGCTTCCATGTGAAGTTATTATCAACTGCCGAGTCAACAGTATGTAGGGCCAAACGTGCCTGAGGACCCACGTGGGCCATAGTTCTGATTTAGACAGGACCAGCCCCTTGAATTTGATCCCTCCTTCCTGTTATTAGAATCACTGGTTCATCAATCCGTGCTCTCGTACGGGGTAGAATTTTATCAGAAGATATATGTTTAATTATTAGTAATATTACACGTGATTATTTTAATTCATCTTTCGTAGCGGCGCTATGGGTGAACGTGCAAATTTAGAAATTATTTTAATTTATCTTTAATGATTGCATATTGGTTAATTTATATGCAAATTTAGGGTTTATTTTAATTCATCTTTTATAATGGCATGGTGAGTAATTTATATGTAAGTTTATGGGTTATTTAATCCATATTTTATAATGGCATGGTGGATAATTTTTATATAAATTTAGGGGGTTATTTTAATTCAGACTTTATAATAGCATGGCGGGTGATTTTTATATAAATTTAGGGGGTTATTTTTATTTTATTTTTCACATAGTGGGTAATTTTTATATAAATTTAGTGGTTATTTTATTTTTCATAATGGCATGGTGGGTAATTTTTATATAAATTTAGAGGGTTGTTTTATTTCATCTTTTATAATGACATGGTGGGTAGTTTTTTAGAAAGCATAATAGATCTAATGGTTATTATTATTAGAGCTGCGTGATGGACGGTCGGATGTTTTTTATTTTTGTGATAATTTCTAAGATTTATCCTTTTTTTCCTAGTGCATCTGGTGATGATTAACATAGAGACTCCAAAAAACCTCCAATTAGTCTACATTATAAAGAGTGAGTTTTCTCAAAATCTTTTTTACCTAAGATGGCCCCACCGTACCCCTCACGTTGGCTCCACCGCGTTGGTTGAAAAAGGTTAGAAAGGGGTGGAAAGGGTCCAAAACCAATACAAGGAAAATATTTTCACCATTTGGTCTTTTATTTTCTCACCTTATTTTGTACCTATAACCACCTGATACTTTTCTTATTTTAGAATTAATGAGAAAAGGGGGACATCAATCAATCAGATCTCAATCCTTTTAATTCCTCTTTCTTTTCTTTCTTATTGCTTAATCGATCATCTCACAACACGTGCGTGTTGCACGTACATCTACGCCGGTAATATTAAGATTCAATGTATGTAAAGTAGATAGGCTTGATTTCAGGCCTTGGACACTATGTAAACTGTATGATATATGAGCCTACCATATCCTGTCTTTGAGCTTTGTACACATGTTTGAGCGCCTGCCCCAAGAGTGCCTAAGTCTGACTTCAATGGAGAGCCTCATTTTCTACTGTTTCGCACTGTTTTACGCCGTAAATGATGTGATGTGCAGAGTAGCGTGGGATTTAAGGAATATGGATGGGGAATACTATTGGAGTGAGCCTAAGACTTCACATTTTCACAAGATTTCTGAGGCTCGAAGGATCTTGCAATTGTTCTATAGATATGTGTTGAGATTGCAAATGTTCACGAGCTGCACCTGCACTGCAATGTTCTTGGGGACAAGACAGAGAGAAGCAGCCAAGGGCTATCGACCCACTTTGGTTAACTGTATCGAGACAAGAGGCCGCTATTGCATGATTGATGATGGCACAAAACACAACCGCAAGACGGAGAGAGGCGAACGAGCAAGGAAGCATCGGGGAAGCTGCCTTGCCGCCAAGTTCCTCTACGCGCTTTTCTTCGTTTCACATTGGACGTGGAGCAGGAAATTAACAACCCGCTGCTCTTTCGATGACCAGGTGCTTCGCCTTCGTCGGACGGGCAACAACTCCCCCGCCGGTGGGCGGTGGCACATTTCGTCGAACGGGCGGCGCGCACTGCCGGCTGCTACGGCAGAGCGAGTGTCGCGCAGCACAACGCGTCGGCTGTCGCCATTGCAATGCATGTTCCCCGGGGTACCCGCCAGCACACAGGCCCGCGCGCCGCGCTTCCCCTGCCAGCGGCGGCGCAGGCGCATCGGCCGCGGTTCCCTCCCATGCCTAGGGCGTCGTTCGTTCGGGCGATTTTTTTCCCTCACGGTCGGTCGGTCACGGGGAGGAGACGCACAGCATCTATATCGAATATTCGGTGTCTCTGGACGGTTCGGTCCTGGCAAACAAACGCTGAAACGCAGTCATTGAGCTGCACAAATGTACTAGTTGCAAACAAATTCATCTAGCCTTCTTGTTCCTAGCATCCCATATTATCCACGTGAGTGAAGATTAATATACATAACCTTTGTCACAAAGGAACAAATTAGGATCTTGCATTTCCATTATGATTTACTAACATATCAACCAATACTCTAGCACGGGCTGAAGATTTATGATTGATGCATATGTTTTAATGTTGCTAGGTATATTAATAGCGGCATAGTTTGATAGTTCAGAAACGCATATGAATCTATTTTTGTTATTTATTTCCTTTCCATAATAGTGCATATGTTGGTGATCTAGATTAGATTTGGCTGGTTTTTTGTTTATCTTTATAAACTTACTTTAGATTATCAATGTCATAAAAATAAATGTGGGTAGTTACTCATAAATTTAAAGGGTCCTTTCAGATTATCTATCTGTTCCGCCGTGGGAGAGCGCCCTGTGACGGAGCCATGAGAGGGAGTCGGGGATCACGCCGCTGCTGCGATCATCTCTCGGCGGGTGCGGCTCCAATCGGCTCCAAGCCGGTGCCGATCAAGTTCATTTCGTGTCGTGGGTGTATAGCGTGCCACCTGGCTTGACCTTGCAGCCAAGAAGGTGACGTGGATGTGACGGTGTTTATCTCTAAAAATCACACACAACAGATTTAAAAGTTAAATTCTTGCCGGATCGCAAGGGATCGGCACCACGACGGATCGTGTTGTTAACAACGGCAAGGAAGAGCCGATGGTCGGACGGTCAGCGAGATAATAACCAAACGTAAACAGAGAGGACATGTCCAAAAAGAGAATAAAACACATCTTAAAGAGCATGATATAACAGATCCATCTAGCCAGATCGGTTTTTAACCAGGACCTCCAAAGAAGTCCACCCGGACAGACAGATACAAAATTAAGACATGTAAAGATAGGGTGCTCGAGCCATGCTGATCTATTAGCAGGTCGCGTGCACACGCTGCAGCGTACATGTCGAGGATTGTAACAAACGATGGGGTAGCGTAGACACGAGCCGCACGGATATCGACTTCTAGGCATGAAAGCATGGACATAGCAAAAGAGCCGATAAACGTACGAGATAAGAGACGGGTCTCGCGATAAGCGGAGTTTAACACGACATTTGTCTAGATAACTAATGGATCCCACACCGAGCCAAGCTCGACGCGAGATTCATCGAGATAGCCAGCAAACCGTACCATCAGAAATGCTTCAGTACACGGTTCACCATATGTCTCACGCCCTAATGTCCTAATGGATCGAAGAACCATTAGAGCAGCATGGCGATTACTTTGAAAACCCTAATTTGGTCAGGGGTGGCGATGCGCTGAGAGATGATGGAGACAACCTTGCCGTGTAGTAACGTGAATTGCCGTCCCTTTTTTACGTAGAACATAGGTACATATTTATAGTCCGTAGATTTGAACGTCAAGTCCGACTCTTTCTATAACTAAAACTTCTAATTTAACTATACTAATTCTAACTTGACTCGGGAATAAAAGATACAAGGCCCATCGGCTTGAAAATATATGGGTTGCCTCTTCTCTGGATGGCCACTTCAACTTGAGACAGCTGATCCGGCCCATGTCCTCATCGGCTAATTTCTGGTGGCAACACTATCATAATAAGAAAGATGATAATTTCAATATAAATTTAGGGTTGCATCATATTATCTTTCATAAAAAAAGAGTCAAGGTAATTTAGACATAGAAATTTAAGAATTACTTTATATTATTTTATATGTCAAAGGTGTAATTATTATTTATAATTCATAATACCTTTAGTGATTATTCAAATTTTAGTCTATCAGACTAATGGTAAGATGTTTTCTATTGTAAGAATTTATGTTATTATTTTAACACTTATCACGATGATTGATTAACTATGGATACTTCAAAAGGAACATCCAATCAACCTCGACACCTCATGCTTTTGCACGGGCCAGTCAATAAAAATCTATATATACATTTGGGACCCACAACTAATCAAAATTGCTAATCTTTCTCTTATGTACTCGTACTATAATAAAATGCTTGTATAAACATTTCTCTATGTTTAGCCATCAGTGATATAACATAGTTAACAATTATAACTTTGATTTTTTCCTCGAACGATGCATGAGAGCTACATATCATTTCATTAATGAAGAAAAATGTACAAAAAAAAAGGGTAGCCTTCCAAAACACAAGATTATAGACACGCCAAGCACACACTAGGGAACACGACCACAACCGAACTGCTCAAGAGACCAGTCAACCTACTACTTTGATTTAGATTTAATTATGTTATATATGGCAAACGTGGGTGATTTAAATATGTTATATATAGTTAGCAATTACTACTTTTATGAGATTTTTAAGATTGACTTATTTGTTTCGTAGCACGTCTCGGGTGAACTAGCATGATGTCTTCATTGGTAATTTGGTCAGGGAAGGTAATGAAAAGAGAGAGAAGGGAACGCCGAGCAGGAAGCATCATGGTTGGGTCGTGAAGCTAATAGAAAGATTAGTCCCTGAAGATGAACATACCATAGCCTCTAACTCACATGCACTTAGGATGGATGACTTTTTGGCTTCCAGCCCTCGTAACCTGACAATAGGAAGAAAAGTCACAAGTTTTATTAGCTAAAAACATGAAAGGAGAAAGTGTATGTGTTAATTGTTGGATAAGAAATCACTGGATCAAGAAAAATCTAAACAGAGGACTTGAGATATCCTGGGCTAAGAAACAAAGTGTATACCAGGATCTCAGATCTGCTGCTTCTGGCTGTGCCACCTGCAATTTCCAGATGTACTCATCCTTTCCTCCTATACAAACCAGAACTTTTAAGGCATAAGGCCAGGGAGCTTTGGTGGTTCTGGTAGCTGAGTTGTGAGACGGTGCTCCGAGCTCAGATTTGTTGTTATAATTTGTGACTAGGGGTATTTAGCATTCAGTTCAGTACCTGAGAAGGCAAAGGGTAGGCAATTGTCCAAAAGATTGCCGTTCAAATTAAAGCAGAGAGCATACAAATGGACGCACACGCACGTAGCATGCAGGAGCAGCGAACAAAATAATATGTCACCATATTATTGGTTAATAGCTAATGACTTGTTAATACCTGGAGCTCAGACATGTCCTGCTTACGCCCTTTTCTGCAATGCAACGTATGCCAATCATAGGTTTCTGGAACTCCGATCTACTGCTTTTACACATGCCATCTCCTCCTAATGCGCCTCACAGTGTGGGCTTGAGCCTAGATCTAGATGGGCAGGGATGAGAGAGCTTGGGGATTGGGAGCTTTTGCTAGCTTGTCACGCTTCCCAGTGAACTAATCAACTGCAGACCAAGGAGTAGTGCAGGCAGTTTAGGCGTCAGAGACGAAATGGATGAACGTGACTGGAGCAAGAAACAAAATGAAGTACTAACGTATGATGCTACATTATTTCATTATTTGCCAGAAATAAAATTAAAAACCTGGAACTCAGGGATCTGCTGCCTTTGCTGCCTTGCTAGTATGCACACTAGAGCTTCAGGGATAGCTTCTGCTAGCTTGTGAGTTGTGACGTCTTCCTTGTGAAGTTATGGAGTGCACTGCCGACCATGGCCAGTGATTGGGACATGAGGATGATTTAGATGACTATTCACAATTCTCACGATACCACCCTGAGTTTAGAAGAATTCAGATTCTTGATCCAGAGAGAGTGAAGAGACTTCCTCCTTTTTTTCAGCGCCAGGTACTGTAGCATTGCTCTTGCCAAGGATCCGATGCAGCAGCTTGGCTAACCATGCTCGGAGTGGCAGTGCCCTCCTGGTCCTGTGGTCCATGGCATCCAGCACCATTGAAAAAACGGTAAATTTAAATTGATACCTCCTGTTAGAAACTTAAAATCAATCAAAGTATGTAACACAATATTATGCTTTCATTCAAGCCTTGTAATTTTTTTTTTTTTGAGGAAACAGGAGGGGTAAAACCCCTACTGATTAGGAATATATTAAGAGAATAAGTTAAAGGGCCTTGTAAATTTGTCAAAGATGAGCAAATAATTCTGTGATTTTTGCTTTTGTAAACTCTACGATCTCAATCTAACGTCTATCCAGATACTTAAGCCTCATATACTATATAAATGTATCTGTGTCTGAGTTTACGGCTTGTGTGTGAAGGATTTGTAAGGCTTCTAGGATCTTGCAATTCTTCCATAGTGATGTGTTGTCATTGCAAATGTTCACGTGCTGAAGCCAGAGAGAGAAGCAGCCAAGAGTGATTGACCCACACTGACTCTTGGTCAAGTGCCAATACGAAGTTTGCGTTCAGAAAAAAAAAAAGTGCCAATTCGAAGTGAGGAAAACAGAAAAGGAGGATGCAGATCTGGGAACGCGTACACGAACATACTCCGTAGTACTCACTGTGCATGCCGAAAACTACTGAGATGGCACACCGCACACGGGCTACTTCATCATTCAGTGTGAAAATATCAAGGAAGATGCCGAGCTCTGGTGCAGTGATACGTACCTTGACGACTGGCGAGGCAGCAGGTTCACACACGCACACTGAAAGCTACTCCCCACCGGCACCGGGTGGGTGTCACATTTCGTCGAACGGGTGGCCCGCGCTGCACTGCCTCCCGGTGCCGTGAGCCAGTGACCACCCTTGCAAGTTGCGCCACCACGCCTTCCACGCCCTTGCTCCATCTCTCCAGCAAGCATCGATTGGCCATGAGAGATTGAGAGGAGAGGACGCGTCGTGGCAGATAGGTACAGAGACGTGAAGCCGGCGGCATTGAGCATTGACGCTTGCGTCGACGGGCAATAGGAACCGGAAAGGCGGAAACTCTTAACAAAAGGCATCGATGAACATATATGGCAATAGAGGCTGCAATGTCTTCTGAAATCTGGGATTTTGTAAGTGGAAAAAAATGGAAGGCACTGTGCGTTTGTGCGTGACCTGAT
Source organism: Paspalum vaginatum (assembly GCA_030272315.1). Lineage (NCBI taxonomy): Eukaryota > Viridiplantae > Streptophyta > Magnoliopsida > Poales > Poaceae > Paspalum > Paspalum vaginatum. The sequence continues at coordinate 59,221,991 of CM059016.1, read as the reverse complement.
GATGGCTTGCTTCGTCTAGGCAACATATATATTCTCGTCACACACACACATTTGCAGTGTCAGAGAAGAAATACGCATCACTTGCAACATATTTGCAATACAAGCAGGCCCATTAGGCTGCAGGAAAAAACAGTTTCTTCTTCTTCTTCTTCTGCAATTTCATATGTAAAGATATAAAGCAAACACCACTTGTTCTGACAAGAATACGTTGGATCCGGCTAAGCAGAGTTATTTGCCTGATACAACTGAATGGTATATGCCTCCACGGAGAATAAACAGCACAGTTGAGCAAATTGTTTCGTGGCATGAGATAGCAAAGGAAATTATTTATAACAGCTTGCTTGTTGAGTACACAGGCAGGCAGGAAGTAGTAAAGCAGATAGTAGTAACTAACTAACGCATTTCTTCATGGCAAAGCATTCAGGTTATTGGAGAAACGGAGGAAGGCTACTCAGGCTATAGCATGACCGGATGGTCAGCTTTTGCAGAGGAGGGAGTTCCCTAGACACTCGGGCAGCTTGTGGATGGCATAGCAAGAGGAAACATCTAGAGACTGGAGGCATTCGAGGCTCCCCAAGCTCTCTGGTAGCTCGGTTAGCCCATCAGAGTCCAATCTTCAATGACTCAAGTGCCATCATGTGTTGCAGCAGTTCCCACCCACGTTCAAATCCTATTCCTGTCATCTGATCTAGCTCAAGCTTCTTCAATCGGTAGCTAAAACTGGTGGATGAAGAGCTCTTGTGCCACTATAAAATGTAAGCAGATGAGAGCTTTTCTTCAAGTGAGATCCACTGCATTTGCTTGTGCAATCTCCCAATGGAAAGCAGAGCTTCAGGGTCTGGGTTGCAGAATAAAAGGCAAGAGCTAACTTGGTTAGCTTGTGGCCCTGAAATGAAAGGAGCAAAATTGCTGCCGACAGTGAGATGGGAAATCATCGTGTCAGCCATTAGTCAAGCCTCCCAGCTCCCCCACCCACTGAGCGGATTGGAGTGATGACTCTACCATGATTTAGCACGACTAGGATTTTTTTCAGTGGCGTCACGTCAAAATTATTGAATACATGACTACAAGGTGATGGTTTCTATCTCGTGGATCTAAGCCCGAGAGCCCACCACTAGTGAGTACTAGGTGTAAAGTTCTTAGCATTCGTATAGATCTAGGAAACGGAGAAAGAGAAGGAGAGCGTTTGACCTTCGGTGCCGGGAAAGGGCGCGGCCGGTGCCGTATGGGCAATGGTGTTGGACTGTTCGCGTAGGTGGAGGTCCTCCGCGTCCTTGGCTTCTTGTTCCTTGAGGCGGCGCTCCTCCGCCTCCTTTGTTTCCCGCTCTCGTCTCCTCTCGAGCTCCTAGGCGTCGCCGTCGTTGCCGTTCACGAGGTCGGCCATGATGTCGGCGGCGAGGGTCGGCGGTGGCGCTTCCAGTCACTTGGTGCGCAGGGAGATCGGGTCCCTCACGGTCTATAGGGATAGGGTTTGCGGCGGCTGCGTTAGCGTTGGCTTCTGTGCCGGCCTCCATCTCCCTCTTTATATGGCGCACTGTGATCGGGGGCCACAACCAAAAGAGAAAGGTCGCGCCCCCGATCAGGGCACGTAATCATCTCCGGATCGGTCTCTTGACCGTTCCCGAGATCAAATCCAACATTCTCCCCCTTTGATCTCGTCTTATCACGTCCTGTCAATTTCAAAATTCATTCTGTGCTTTGTCTCTTGATAGATCAATATATTGAGACCAATGCGTTCAAATTGCCAGTTACGCGCAATTGAACTCATTGACTACAATACATCTCTTTATCTCAACACCAAGCTTTCTATGAGATGGTTGTTTCAACAGCCCTCAATCCAGAATCATATGCCTTTCTGTAAACCCATGCCGGCTAAGTGTTTATCAAACACTTTGGGTGAAACGCCTTTACTCAGCGGATCCACGAGCATTTCTTCAGTTCTCAAATGCTCCACTTCAATAGTGTGATTCTGGATTCTTTCTCTCACAACATAGAACTTAATTTCAATGTGCTTCGAATTGTCACAGTATATCTTGAGTGGTTTTTCAATGCTATCTACCACTCTCAATCCAGGTACAAATTTCTTTAACCACATGGCCTGTCCCGTTGCCTCATAACAAGCAATAATCTCAGCGTACATTGTCGACGATGCAACGATGGATTGCTTGCAGCTCTTCCATGATACGGCCCCTCCTGCCAGAGTGAACACGTATCCAGACGTGGATTGGTGTCTTTACACCCTGCCCAGTCTAAATCTGAATAGCCTACTAACTATAAGGCGTCTGTCTTTCTATATGTCAACATGAGGTCTTTCATCCCTTGTAAGTATCGCAAGGCTTTCTTTGCAGCTGCCCAGTGAGCTCTTTCTGGGTTTGACTGGTATCTTCTAAGCATCCCAGTTGTGAATGCTAAATCAGGTCGTGTGCACACTTGTGCATACATAATGCTTCCAACTGCGGAAACGTATGGAACCGCTTTCATATGATCTTTTTCATATTCATTCTTGGGACATTGAAAATTCCCAAATTTGTCGCCATGTGCTATCGGAACGAGGCATACATTACAGTTATGCATGTGATACATTTTCAAGACATTTTCAAGGTATGTCTTTGAGACAATCCTGGCATGCCCCTTTTCCTGTCTCTGGAGATTTGAATCCCCAGGACATAGGACGCCTCCCCCAGATCCTTCATATCATAATTCGAACATAGAAATCTCTTTGTCTCTAGCAGCAAATCCATATCGCTGCTAGCTAGTAGGATATCGTCCACGTACAAGACTAGAAAAATATACCTTCCGTTTCGAAACTTTGCATAAATGCAATTACCCTCAACATTCTCTTTGAAACGAAACTCTCGAATGTTCTCATCAAACTTCAAATACCACTGTCTTGAAGCTTGTTTCAATCCATAAATGGATTTCTTTAGGTGGCATCCCATAGCTTCTTTTCCTTTCACGACAAAACATTTGGGTTGAGCCATGAAAACATTTTCATTAAGCACTCCGTTCAAGAATGCTGTCTTCACGTCCATTTGGTGTAATTCCAAATCAAAATGAGCAACTAGTGCCATGATAATTCTGAAGGAGTCTTTTGACGAAACGGGTGAGAAGGTTTCATTGTAATCGATTCCCTCTCTTTAAGTGAAGCCTTTCGCCACTAATCGGGCTTTGTATCTTTCGATGTTCCCTTTGGAGTCTCTTTTTGTCTTATAGACACATTTGCAACCTACTTTCTTTGCTCCTTTGGGAATTTCTTCTTAGTCCCAGACCTTATTCGTATCCATGGATCTCATTTTATCCTCCATAGCGGCAAGTCACTTGGATGAGTCGGGACTTCTCATGGCTTCCTCATATGTAGTGGGATCTCCCTCCAGGGCTATATCCTCACTAACATATACCTCGTAATGGTCAGGGATCGTAGTTTTCCTAACTCTTTTGTGACCTTCTCAAGGGCACATTCTGTTCTCCCATTTGAGGCTGCTCTGGTGGTGGGTTGTCTGGCACAATGTCTTGGTCCGGTTCCGTAGCCTCAGTTGTATCAGGAGCCTCGGGCTCAGAAATCGCAACAGGAGATGGAGGCTCGAGGACCGGTGTAATTTCTCGTTCATTCAATGTCATGCTTGACGAACCAACATCCACAGCAGGGGTTGCAACAACAGTTGGTTGAACTGGTGGTGCTACCTCAGCCGGCATCGAGAAGTATGGTTCTTCCACCGTTGGAAATGGGACATACATTCTCTTTTCTTGAAGGTTCACTTCTCGAGGTGTCGTGCTCCCCCGGATCATGTCATTTTCAAGAAACATTGCGTGCCTCATTTATACAAATTTTATGTGTCTATCTGGACAGTAAAATCTAAAGCCTTTAGACTTTTCAGGGTAGCCAATAAAATGGCAACTCACTGTCCTTTCGTCTAATTTACCCTGTGAGGGGTTAAATATCTTGGCCTCAGCTGGGCAGCCCCACACGTGCAAATAATTCAATGTGGGCTTTCTCCCAGTCCATAACTCGTATGGCGTCTTGGTAACAGACTTACTGGGAACCTGATTAAGTATATGAATGGTGGTTTTTAATGCCTCCATCCACAGACTAACCGGAAGAGTCGAGTAGCTTATCATACTTCGCACCATGTCCATCAAGGTGCGATTTCTTCTTTCTGCTGAGGTTCACCAGGTGTAGAATACTGGGCTACTATTCCATTCTCTCGCAGGAACCTTGTAAAAGGTCCAGGAACTTGTCCATACTGCGTATGTCGACCGTAGTACTCCCCCCACGGTCAGATCTGACGATCTTTATTTTCAAATCAAGCTGATTTTCTACTTCAGCTTTGAATATTTTGAATTTGTATAACGCTTCTAATCTTTCTTTTATGGGGTAGATGTAGCCATATCGGGAGTAATCGTCTGTGAACGTTATAAACGAGTCATAACTGTCCACAGTCGTCTCAGGGAAAGGACCACAAATGTCTGTATGGATTATCTCCAATACTCTCGAGCTACGCTTAGCGTTTTTCTTAATTTGTTTTGCAAGTTTTCCTTTGATGCAATCAATGCATCGGTCTAAGTCCGTAAAGTCTAACGGATGGAGAATATCTCCTTTTATCAATCGTTCTATCCTCCCCCTCGAAATGTGGCCTAAGCAACAGTGCCACAATTTCGACGAAGTTTCTCCATCGTTTCTTTTACGTTTCCTTGTCGTAATCATTTCAGGTACAGAATCGGATGCATTAATTTCATTCACAACATTGCATTAGGAAAGCAAATAAAGCATGTCTCGTCGGACGACGAGACCAACATCCTTGTTATTACAGCGAATAACACATCTATGATCCCCAAAATGACAATGTATCATCTCATCATCAAGTCTAGAGACAGAAATCAAATTCCTCTTTAAAGAGGGAACATAAAGAACATCTCTCAATAACAGTACAAAACCATCATCTAACTCTAGAGAAAGATCTCCAATGGTTTTGACTGGGGCTTCTTTTCTGTTAGCAACTCTAACGTTTCTTTTGCCCTTTTCCAGCATCCTCCTTGTTCGGAAGCCCTGTAAAGAATTCGCAACATGCACAGTTGCACCCAAGTCAATCCACCAAGCATTAGTGAAAAAATCTAAGTACAGGGATTCATCAATAAAAGTCACTTGATCTGTACCTTTTTCTTTCCGGATGAGAGACCTCAACCAATCTGGACAATCCTTCTTGTGGTGCCCCTCTTGCTTGCAGTGCAGGCAAGTGTTGTAGGGCACAGGGAAGAACTTGTCAGGATTCTTTCCCTTGCCATGGTTATGATTCACAGCAGGGGGCTTGCTCGAGGACTGTCCAAGATCACCTTTAGGTCCTTTCTTGAAGACTGGCTTGGAGTTCTTGTTCATCTTCTTTGACTGATGCGATGCATAGTCGAGGGAGTCACTCTTGTGACTTTTGAGCCTCTCCTCTTCTTGCAAGCACTGAGCCATCAGCTGATCAATTGTCCATCTGTCTTTGACAGCAGTGTTGTAGTGCACATGAATGGTTTCATATTCTTTTGGAAGTGATTTCATAATCATGTGCACCACAAAGTCCTCAGGCAAATCCTTGCCCAAGTACTTGTTCAGCTTGGCGGCAGAGCTAGTCATCTTTTGGATGTAGGCTCGCACTCCAGAGCTATCACACCTTGTGTTGGTCAAATCATCTTCCAAAGCGCTAGCATACGCCTTGGAGGATCCGGTAAACTGAGTCTTCAGTCTATCCAGAAGCTCCTTGGCAGTAGCACACTCTGGTATGGACCCCTCAATGGAGTCATCAATAAGGTGTCGAATAATCTTCAAACATTTATTGTTTGAAATCTCCCACTTTCTTTTCTCGATACTGTACTGCATCATCTTCTGCTCATAATGAGCATCGCCTACAAGAGGCTCAGTGGGTCTATCAGTCTGGAGTGCATAATCCAAGTCACTCAAAATGAGCATCATGTCAATATTCTTCCGCCAAGAGGGATAGTTGTTCCCCTTGAGCGGATCAATCCTCCCCATCTGAGTGAGGAGCATCGCAGCATTAAGACCTTCATTAGCAATAAGATATAAATCAAATTAGATCATGCTAAAAAATAACATAAAATCCTCATGCATGAAATAAGATCAACGTTGGTCGAAATTAAAGCGTGCATTAAATCAGTTTCTATTCTAGATTCATCGTTGGACAAAAATAGAATAAAATCAAAAGAATAATCATGACTCATCATTAAATTTAACGTTGGTTAAATAAATAACAATAAAGTCATATAATATCTAATAACATGCATGTCTCTAAAAGATTATTCACGTTGGTTTCAAAAATTCAGAGATAATGCACATTAAAAAAAATTCTATCATCAGCAGCGGAAACATGGTCTAGATCAAGAATCTAAATTCTGTATATTTAACTCCAAGCGCATAGATCTAATATATCATGCAAAAAGCATTTATCAATGATCTAGAAATAAAAAAAATTGCAGGGAAAAAGGAAAAGGACCCTGCGCTCGAATCTGGCGGAAGCGGCCCAAAAATTGGCCCATGGCCGGTCTGGCGGGGCGGCGGGCGAGCCAGGCCAGGACAACTTGGGCCTGGGCCGCGCATCTAGCCCTACCCAGCTGGCAGCCGCGCGCGCCCCGCCTTCATCTCGGCCGTCGATCGGGATCAGACGGTCATCATTCATCCGAGCTGGGTATATAAGCCCAAAAAATTCGGCCGGGTATAGAAACCCTAGGCCATTTCTGTCTCTCCCCCGCGCCGCTCTCTTTCTGCCGCCAAGCTCCTCCCCTTTCCCCACCGTCACCGGCGAGAGAGGGAGAAGGAAGGAAGATGGCGGGGTCCGGCAGCGCCGCCCGCGCAGCTTCTCGACGGCGTGCGCGCCCGCCCGACGGTGGACGTGTCGCCGCCGAGCAGCCCTGCGGCGGTGCGCTCTGTCGCCCACCAATGCGCGCACCGGTGAGCCAGCGCGGCGGCCACGAGCGTCTACCCGAACGCCGGCGAGGCCGGCAGAGACAGGTAAGCCCTCTGGGCTTTTTCGATTCGCATGGGTTGGGGTTTTTCTGGGGTTAGGTTTTGAATCCGCCCCCTATTTCTTCCAATTTCCTGTCATTTTCTTGAATCCGAGCCGAAATAGCTCTAGATCAGGTCGATTGCTAGTCTGTTCTTGACCTCGAAAGCCAAAAACACCCCGCTAGGGTTTGGGATCGGGTCTGCCCGAGCTAACTGATGCCAATTGATGGTTTCTATCTTGCGGATCTAAGCCCGAGAGCCCACCACTAGCAAGTACTAGGTGTAAAGTTCTTAGCATTTGTGTAGATCTAGGAGAGGGAGGAAGAGAGGGAGTGCATTTGACCTTCGGTGCCGGGGAAGGGCGCGGCCGGTGCCGTATGGGCAACGGTGTTGGACTGTTCGTGTAGGCGGAGGTCCTCCGCGTCCTTGGCTTCTTGTTCCTTGAGGCGGCGCTCCTCCGCCTCCTTTGCTTCCCGCTCGCGTCTCTTCTCGAGCTCCTGGGCGTCGCCGTCGTTGCCGTTCACGGGGTCGGCCATGATGTAGGCGGCGAGGGTCGGCGGTGGCGCTTCCAGTCACTTGGTGCGCCGGGAGATCGGGTCCCTCACGGTCTGTAGGGCTAGGGTTTGCGGCGGCTGCGTTAGCGTTGGCTTCCGTGCCGGCCCCCATCGCTCTCTTTATATGGCGCACTGTGACCGGGGGCACAACCAAAACAGGAAGGTCGCGCCCCCGATCAGGACGCGTAATCATCTCCGAATCGGTCTCTTGACTGTTCCCGAGATCAAATCCAACATGCACTCTGACTCTGACTTCATCTCCATTCTCCAGCAGCGCTGCTCCTCTGGCCTATCTGCCTGCTCCCTGCGCTTGAAGCCGTGTGTTCACTACATGTCTGGGATAGAAGCTAGTGCATGTTTGAATACAAAGGCCATGCATGCTATTTCACAGGAAATTACTAGTGAAATTGCTTCTGGACTGTATTTGGCAGAAGAGAGCAGTAGCCAAGGCCCGCGGGTGCGGGATGATTGATCCATTCAGAGTCTTGGTCAAGATAAACAGCTCTCTTTTATCTTACTATTACTAATTAAAGACTCATTTTAAGGTCTTCAAGTTAATCTTCACTGGACGCGTTAGAAAAAAAAATAAATCCTAAAAATTCTCACAAAAATCAGAAACCTCCAGCCTTCGATTTGATCCCGGTAACCACTGTAGCCATTTGATATACTATTCTAAAATAACCCCCAATAACTGTAACTCTCAATTCTACCCTACCTCTGCGTGAAAGAACCGCGCGTGATGTATCGACCTAACAGGGCGGCGGCGGCACCTCTGATCGGGCGTCCAGGCTGCAACATGCCAACACCACGTGTGGTGGTGTGGAGCCCTTACCCTTTCGGCATGGGCACCAACTGCTCCCTCCCGGGCTTTAGCCTCACCTGTGATGCCGGCGGCGCGCACAGCAAGCCGCGGCTGCTGCTCAGCTATGCCGTCCGCAAGCTCCATGTCACCAAGATACATCTCCACAAGTATACGTCGTGAATGGCGGCGCCATGCTGAACTACACCTCCAACCCAGACAATCACACAAGCGCCGCCTGGGGATTTCTTGCTGGTAGTAACAGAGACGACGACGACAGGCACGGGCCGTTCGTGCGCTGGCGTACCACCACAACAAGTTCGTTGTCCTAGGATGCAAACTCCAGGCCAAGCTGTTCAGGAACGTTGCGGCGTCCATGCGTTGTCCGCCGCCGCCCACCGGAACAGACGCCCTGCCATCTTATTAGCGTGTAGCAATCGGGGCCAAAAGCGGAGACGGTAAGGCGTCTAGGATTCCATGAGTGCTGGGGCACCATTGCACCTCCAGCCCTTTCTTATCCTACTACTAGATTAAGACTATATTATATTAATCTATCCCGTGTGTTCACTATTCAGCAGGTTGCTAATTCATTGTTCTCTATATCAAAACGGAGAGCACTACAGACATACACCTGGTGGACGTACATAACAGCTGATATCACAATTAAAAAAATAAGATAAGCATCTTTGCTTATGGAAATTTTTTTAGCCTGATACATCATCGGCGATAACCGAATCAACAAAGGTAAACATCTTAGTATCATCTTTGGCAATAGAGCACGGTAGAAGTACACAAGTTCCAGCTTATAGCACAAATAACAAAGGTAAACATCTTGCTTCTTACAAACGTTTCATGTACACATCATCATTATATCGGCAACCTTGCTTTCTGTGGCGTTCGTTTTGGTACAGCAACTTGGACACAATCATTATACATGTGTCTCTTCTTCTGCCTCCTTTGTGTCTCCATTTAAATCAACCGTCTAAGCCTAAAAGCTATACTAATAAATAAAAGAAAGGTAAATCTATTATGTTTCTTAAATTACCTACTTTGGCATTGCTAAAGATGATTTAAACCAATATCTAATTAAAGTTGCATTTGAATCACCTACTCTAGCATTAATTAAAATTGCCCACTCCATAATTATCAAAGTCCATTTAAAATAATTCCCTACATTTATATTTTAATTACAATCCTATAAAATTATATAAGATGATTCGGTTTATTGCACTAATTTATTTAAATCTAAATTACTAACATTTTCTCTTATCCACCTCCGTCGTCAAAAACAAATAAAAATATCTCTCCAAATCTACATCAAGATTATATTTAGCATTGGTTATCCAAAGAAAATGTTTGTTCAATACAAATATACATGTGAATATATGTCTCTAAATTACTTAATTTTTCCTTCATAACGTATAAGGCACAGACACATTGTGGATTCAACAACCTTTACTTTCAGTAGGTACGTCAATATTCTCAAGTCAACTAGATACTCTCCAAATTATATCCTCCTTTCTGAAAAAATATGGTGTGTTTATACCACATAAATTTCAAAATATAGTTTTTTTAACGTCACCAATGAAGGAAATGGGCCTCCGCTTATGCTCTCTAGAGAAGGCATCTTGTGCAGCACAAGCTCCTCCAAACAAGGAAGCTCCACAAGCCCACATAGCTGCTTCAAGTTTGGGAAGTTAGATAGATTCATCACCCTTAAAAATGAGAAGTGAGGAATCCCCTGTCCACCACCAACCTCATTCTGCATCCACTGTGCATATTGGCTACCTGAATACCCATACATTTCCAACTCTTTAATTCCAGGTGGCGGTTCTAGGCCATCAAGTACACCCTGTTGCAGCTCGGTATTCACCTCACCAACATCATAATACCTCTTCCATTCTAGCCTCAACCTCTGTATGTTTGTCTTCTGCTTCAAGCATGCCTTGTGTGCATCATGTGGCTCCATCAAACGCTCAATACCTATGATATTTAGATCATTAATATTCCCACCTATGTTTGCAAGCTCTGAGATTCCTGCAAACTTTTCTCCCTCACCAACAACAAATAAGCCCAATTTTTGCAGTCGACTGAGCTGTCCAATGCCTCTAGGCACACCTCCCAATTTTTTACACCGTTTTAGGTTCAAAACTTGAAGCTTCTCCAAGTTACCAATGCCTTTAGGCAGCTCTACAAGACCCACACAATCTTCGAGGTTCAAAACTTGAAGCTTCTGCAAGTTACCGATGCCTTCAGGCAACTCTACCAGTTCCCTACAACTACACAGGTCCAAACACTCCAGATTTTTTAGCGTTGTTATACTTGATGGAAGCTTCTCAATTTTGGTGCAACTTATTCTCAAAACTCTTAGTTTTTCATTTCTGCCAATAGAGTTTGGCAAGTCTGTAAGCACTTTGCAATTGCAAAGATCAATGCTTGAAAGCATATTACAGTCACCAATTGAATCTGGTAAACACTTCAGCTTCCTACACCCCGATACATTGAGTGTTCTTAACTTCTGCAGCTTACCAATTGATTTAGGCAACTTGATAAGAAGACTATATGTTAGATGCACAGCTTGCAGGCTCCAAATATCTGAAATGGCTTCAGGGAGTGCTTCACATTGCAATCGAGTCATCTCAAGATATTTCAGATTTTTTACCTCAAATATTGCAGTGAGCACAACTGTTGATGTAATATGATCCGCAATAACACTACGCAAGAGTTTTGCCTTTTTCAGTGAATTGCTAGATATTATAGCATCATCGCTATGAACATACATAGCACGTGCATTACCAAAAACCTTTTTGGGTGAAAATTTTCTTGGTCCTTGAATATTACTTAAACAAAAGTATCTGTAACCTTTTGTGTAACTGGTTGCATCCTCTGGCACACTAGTTGAAATTTCCTCAGATAAGATGGACCGGGCAAGATCATGAACCAAGTCATGCATGTTGCATCTCAATCTCCCATAATGTTCATCCACATCATGTAGAAAAGAGACTTGCATGAGTGAACTAAAGTACTTCTCGCCAATATCCTCCAAGTAATTAGTACCAATAGTCAAACAGATCATATTATGAGCAATCCATAGGTCAATCAGTTGTTCTTTATAAATTCCATGACCTTTAGGGAACAGTGAACACAATGTGAAGCACTGCTTCAAATGAGATGGCAAATAGAAATAGCTCAACTTCAAGCATGCTGATACTGATTCTTCACCCTCAACATCTAATAAATTATTGTCTCTCATGGCCTCCCACTCTCCTATCAGTTTCTTGTCACAAAGAGTACCTGCAAGAACTTTAATTGCTAGTGGAACCCCACCACATTTTCCCACAATCTCTTTTCCAACCTGTTGGTATTCATAGCCCAATTCCTTCAGACCAGGTCCAAAGCTTCGATTGAACAGTTTCCAGCTGTCATCCAAAGATAAGAATGGCAGGTCATGCAGTTCTGCTGATTCCATGACTTCCGCAACTCTTCTACTTCGAGTAGTGACTAAAATTTTGCTTCTAGATGTGCTGCTCTTTAGATGTACCATGAATTTCTCCTGGAATTGTACATGTTGACTTCGGTCCTCTATCCAGACATCATCCAATACAAGTAGAACATTCTTTTCAGTCAACTCTTTTGATATTGTTTCACTCATATACTGCAAGGAATAATGATCCGACTTGTCTTTGGTAACAGCTTCAAACAACTTCTCAACAAGCTTTTCCATATTAAATTCTTGTGACACATGGACCCATAGTCTAATTTCAAAATGCTTCTTTATGATCTCACAATCATGGAAAACTAGTTTAGCCAAGGTAGTTTTTCCAGTACCACCAAGTCCAATGATGGAAACTACCTGTAATTCATGTTGGTTATGAGCCTTTACAAGTTTAGTTATTATCTTGTTCTTGTCTTCACCTCTTCCAAGTACTTCTGCCTCATTAACGATGGGCAGTGTTGGCATATCCATAGTTGTCTTGTTTAAAAGGCTAACAGGATTATGACCAACAATTGCAGTCAGGTCAGTTCTTTGCTTCACAATCACAGAAAATCTCTTCTTAACCGCCTTGATCTTGTGGGCCACCTTACATTGGAGCAGGAATGATTTTGTTTTTTTGCTCAGGTGTTTAGAGAATAGGTTGGTTTCAAGCTTTTCTATCTCTAGCTGGAAGTCATCCACAACATCATCAACGGTGTAAGCAATATCTTTCAATGTTTTGAGCCAATTTAAAGATTTAGCACCCCCCATAGCTCTATGTCCTTCTCTATCTTCCAGCCAAATGTTGATCTCGTCAGCTAATTCTTTGAGCTCCTGGAGATCCTTTTTCACACCCACTATAAAGCTGTACTGTTTGATGACCAGTGGAGCTAACTTATTGCCGACGATCTTTAGCATTCCGGTTACTGCAGAAGATAGTGCAGCAGCCTCCATACCAACCATTTTTTTCCTGCAAATTGAATTATGAAATTAGCAGGTGTTTTCAAAGTCAAAAGAGTTAGTAAAGAAAACGACTACAGAATAGGGGGTGGAGGGGGGGGGGGTTACAAGCTGCAAATAATTGGGCTGTATGGTGCTAGTGCTTGACTGCTTTCATGTGTGGTTATCTCATTCCGGTGCCATCAGTATGACTAGTGTCAACAAGGATCTGACAGAACTACACAAAACTGTAGCTGGTTATACGGATACCTGACCTGCGAAACAAGTGTAATAGTTGTAGCCCTTCACCCTTTCTGAGTTGCTGCTTCTTAATTTGTGGACAGACACTTGATTGTAAGGAGCTACAAAGGGAGAGATGAATGCCTGCGGGTGTTTCAAAACGAGAGACTCAGAGCAGATCGAGTTTTTCGAAGAAATTGATCATTGGAAAGTTGTGCATGATGTAAATCAGCCTCCCTTGAATTGAATAGAACATGAAATGTGAAAACAGGTGAATAAGTTAACAAGGGTAAAATGACAATACCACAGCATCAAGGAGAGAAGGAGAGAAGAATCGTCCTTGTAGTTACTATATGATTTATGATCAGGGAGTGTTCGGCTGTAAGTACCTGGGATCAGTAAGAAGAAAGCCAATGTTATTTAGCCAATAAATTATGGGTGGAAGCAGAAAGTGAAGTAGGCAGCGGACTAATGGACTAATCTATTTATTCTTTCCCTACCATCAAACATATGGCTAGTGTAGATATTGAATTTTCAGAAGCGCACAAAACAGTGGTTGATGATATTTATATCCGTCCTCGGAGCACAGGTGCAGTTCTAGTAGCTGTAGCTCTTTGGCCTTCAGTCTTTGGGTTGCTGATGCACTTGTTTGGAAGAAAACTATACTAGAAGGTTGTTCCTAGCATTCAGTTAGAGTTTAAGAGCTTCTCTTCCTTGTGTGTGTAATGTGTGGTGCTCGCCTGCTTGGAGGGTGTAGCCATTTCATCCTAATGACAGAGTCTTCTTGTTATCTTTGTTGCCTGTTTCCTCGTTTTGAGTTTGTCTCCAAGTGTACTGTTCAGTTTTGTGTCTGTATTGTTGTAAGTTTGTTTCTAGTTTGTTTCCCCTTGATTGATTAGGCAGAGCTCCGGCTGTTTTCAAAAAAAAAAAAGGAGAGAAATTTAGAAAAAAAATATATGATGCGATCAGGTAGTAAAGGATATGACATACAGTCCATGAATACTAACTAGATATCTACTTATTAGCGATTCAGAAATGGGCATATCATACCCTCTAGTTCCGTAGAATCTGCACCTATTAATTGATTGAAAAATATGCGTGCTGAACCTGGACCCGAACTACGGGAGGGTTGATGGTTTAATTGATTGAAAAATATGTGTAATCACAAGAAAACACACGAAACACAAAATTGATTTGAACCTGCATAGAAAATTAGTGTTTATTTTTCCTTTAAGCCAATGATAACCATGGCCCAGACCCGCCATGCATTAAGCAAACTATTTGCGGTGAAGGTGCAGCAAAATAGAATAGATAACAAAACCTGAAAGTAGATGAACTATATAATGATGCTAAGTCAACATACCACAGCATGCAGCCTTCAGTTCAGTACATGCTGGGAAGTTAAAGGGTGACTTATTATTATGTTGTTGTTTAGGGGGGGCCAAGCACCCCCAAGATTCCAAAAATTGCATAGCACGTACTCTATTTTTCCTACAAATGATAGATTTTAAATCCATTTTTTCTAATAATCATGACTTTTAAGTGTATATTCTATTAATATGTTGTAGTAATTACTAGTTATTGATCTATACCTATATAGTTGAATGATGTGGTATTTGTTATCTTTGTGAAAATAGAGTATTTCTCTCTACAATTTATTACTTGTCAATATTGGTCCCCCTTAAGTCAAATTCCTAGCTCCGCCCCTGCGCTCTGGTGACGTCAGGCTTAGTTAAAAGCGGAGAGTGCAGAAGGTGGCTGGAATACCAATAGAATGAACAAAACAATACAGTACAATATTCTTGATAAAATTAATAACTTACAATGCCTGGAGCTCAAATCTACTGCTTTTACTACCCAGCATTCCTTTAACGATCGCCTGCAACGTATGGACACCAGAGCTTCAAGAATCTAGGGGTGCACACTACAGGCTTGAGCCAGGGGCGGAGACAGAGAGGGGTGGGCAGGGGCCTAGGCCCCCCTTGGCCGAAATTTTACACTATTTTTCTTTTCAAATTTAAATAAAATTTAAAATTTTAGTACTATTGGTCCCTCCTAATAATAAAAAATTTAAGTTTTTGTTCCGCCACTGACTTAAGCTTATTTAGATCAAGATGGTCAGGGATGAGAGTGCTTAGGATTGGGAGTTTCTGCTAGCTTGTAAACTAATCAACTGCAGACCAAGGGAAACAACCGGGATACAAGGATGGAGTGTAAGTGTCATAGACGAAATGAATGAACGGGACTGGAGCAAGAAACGGCAGATTTAAAGGATGCTTTGTTACTTGTCACAAATAAAATAAATAAATACCTAGGGCTTAGGGATGTGCTGCCTTTGCTCGTCCTATCTCCAAAGGCGGCGTTCCTTTTCTCCCCTGCGATGTTTGCACACCAGAGCTCCGGGATGCATGGCATCTGCTAGCTTGTGAAGATCATTTTAATGCATGTTCCTTGGAAATGCTAATGTCATCAGCCCGCCTATCCTCCACCTATGTATATTTCAAATTCCACTCTGTCTGTCTCCAGTGCATGCACGTTGCATTTGAAGATGCAAAGCACCGTTCATGCACCGTAGACAGAGTGAATGGGATTTAAAATATAGGCGAAGGGATAGGCGGTGACATTTGTCTAAAAAAGAGTGCAAAACTTTAAAAGGTGGGATGGACGTACTAGCTTTATCCCAGTCAGCAGTAACAAAGACGAGAGCATTGACCCACTGAGTCTTGGTCAAGTGTGGAGGCACGCCTGTGCATGCCCAGTAGCTGAGAAAAAAAGGGGACGGGGACCTTCTCCTTCCACGATTGATGATGACACGACACAACCGCAAGATGGAAAAGCTGCCGCCATGCCGACAGGTTCCTCCACACGCTTTTCTTGGTTTCACATTCGGACTTGGAGCAGGAAATTAACCCGCAGCTCTTTCGATGAACAAGTGCTTTGCCTTCCTTGGGCAGCAGCTCCCCTCCCTCGCCGGCTAACGGGCGGCGCACACTGCCTACTGCTACTGCTACTGCTGAGTGAGTGCCGAGCAGCACAACGCCTCGGCTGTCGCCATTGCAACACAGGCCAGCGGGCCGCGCGCTTCCCTTGCCCGCGGAGGCGCAGGCGCATCGGCCGCGGACCGCGGTTCCCTCCCATGCGGCCATGCCTCGAATATTCTATACCGAATACTCTGGATGGTTGGGTCCTGGCAAACGAACGCACGCATTGAGGTGCACAAATGTTTGGCACAAGACAATTGTGTTTTTTTTTTTCCTTCGGAAATGTCGGGGCGAACTCAACGCAGAAGAAGCAGAAAATTTCAACAAAGGTGAGATCCGAACAATGTCTCACCGGCCACACAATTGGTCGAACAGGTGGTGTGCACCGCCGACCGCTGTGCTGTCTCCCTCGCTCGCCTGCGGCGGCTGCAACGCGCAGTCATGACCGTCGCGTGCTCGCCGGCGCACCCACCATAGCAGACCAGCCAGCGCCAACGCACTTGCACGTTGCGGCACCACGCGCAGATGCCGGTGCTGCGCCATGGCAAAGGAGACTTGGCACGGCTGATCTGCCGGCCACGTCTCTCCAGTCCAGTGGGAGGACGAGTGGCAGAGAGACAGAGGGTCGACATGGAGATCGAGGAGAGAAGCAACGATTCAGGAATCAGGAATTCCCGTTCCAGGATAGGAGACAAGCAGAGCTGTGCTGGAGTGCTGACGCTCCTTAGTCTCCAGAAAAAAAAGATTTTACAGCATAAAGTTACAGAAACATTCTCAAAACACATCTGCGCATCTGCCTTACACCAGTACAAAGGCTCAGGTACACATTTTGCCTTACTCTTGGCAGTTGCATTGCATCAGTGTATTTTCGTCACACGTTTGCAGAGTCAGAGAAGAACACAACATTTTTCACCCGAGTTACCTGACTGTCTCCTACGTGTCCTGTTGGCCATGATGAACTAGACTGAACTGATGATAAGCAGGCCCATCATGTTTACTGGACAGCAAAACAGGACATTTTTCTTCTGAAGTAGATCTAATTTCATATGTAAAGAGATGAACTAAACACTACTTGTTCTGACAAATGCGTTGGATCTAACAGAGCCGAATTGTGTGCTTGATACAACTGAATGTTACATGCCTCCATGGATAATAAACAGTGCAGTTCACCAAATAACTTCATGGCATCAGGTACCAAAGGAAGTTTGTAGCAGCGCTTGAGAACAGGCAAGGTGGAACTAGTACGCAACAAGTAATGCGCTCCATGGCAAAAGCAGAGCTCCAGGACGCCCCATAGGCCATAGCGTTTCCGGCTGCCCATTTGATCGAAACAAAGCTTTCTAATTCGTCTCCACAGGTATGGATTATTAGCAGCGCCAAAAGATCGAAACAAAGCTGGCCTCAAGATCTCCATCTACTTTGTGTTTTCACCCTTGCAGTTCTTTCATCTTGTCAGACAAACTAATCAAGGGACTCCCAAGTGCATTGGACCTGCAACAATAATAGGCAAGTGCTTAAAGATCAAAACTACCCGTGGTGCTTGCAGATTGGAACAACGTGCTATTCTTTTTCTCTAAACATTACATCGAGCACACAACTGAATCATATAAAAACAAAAATAGTCTCTACCAAAACTAAAAATTTCAACAGAAAATTACAAGCATTCTGTAATTAGAGAATAGAGGCAAAAGTAAACTAGAGAATACCTTGAAATGTGATTTGCTTCCTGGCAACCACTTGATGGTGTTGTTAGACAGGCGTAACAAGGCCCTTATAAATATATAGAACATCAAATCAAGATCCTCAGCATTATTATGTGCCATTGGAAAGTGGATGCCCATAAGTAAGAGTGAAAACATATGCAAATGCCACGAGCAGACAGCATTGTACGAGCACAGCTGCATGTGGAGCATGGAACCGGACCTGGAAAATTTTGCCGAGAATAAAAAATAATAATCAGGAAATAAGTTCTCCGGTGAATCTACACAAGGAAAAAAAGGGCTCATGGCTAGAGGTTAAAACAGTTCAACAGACTCACCAGGCGACCCTCTACAGGCAGCCACTTAATAAATCAGTACATCAGGGATGTGGGAAATGAGGTGCCAGTCTGCCCCCTTTCCTCTCTCGCAAGAGCTCACCAGATCAGAGCAGCCATGGATCCACAGTTGCTTCAGAGCAGTGAGGCTTTTTATGCCCTTCGGCAAGGTTTTGATTCCCGGGCAGTTGTCGATCCGCAATATCTGCAGACTGGTGAGGCATTTTATCCCCTCTGGCAATGATTTGATTTCTGGAAATTCAGAGATCTCTAGTGTCTGGAGACTGGGGAGGCCAAATATGCCCTCTGGCAAGGATTTGATTCCCGAGCACCATTTGACCTCTAGATTTTCAAGGGAGGAAAGGCTTTTCATCCCCATCGGTAAGGATGTGAGGCCCAGGCAGTTTTTGATCCATAGCTGTTTAAGGGAAGTGAGCCGGCACATGGATTCAGGAAGGCATGCCAGCCTCGGCAACCCAGAAATTTTGAGTTTCTGTAGAGAGCGGGGATCTCCCAGGCATTCAGGCAGCTCTTGAAGTTTATCGCAGTCATAAATTATGAGATCCTGCAGAGATGTGAGGCGCTGCAGCGATTGGGGAACGCTTTTTATGTTGGGCAGGTCTCCTACATGTAGAGTCCAAAGAGAATAGAGCTCGCCCAAGCATTCAGGCAATTGGTGAAGTGCAGGGCAGTCTTCTATCCGTAGCTCCTGGAGGGATGTGAGGTGGCCCATTGATTGAGGAAGGCTACTCAGGCTGTTGCATGACCCGATGTTCAACTGCTGCAGGGAACATAGTTCCCCAAGATGCTCGGGCAGCTCATGAATAGAATAGCAATTTGACATACACAGAGACTGAAGGGGTGTGAGTTGACCCATTGATTGGGGAAGGCTACTCAGGCTGTTGCATGACTCGATGGTCAACTTTTGCAGAGAATGGAGGCTTCCCAAGCTCTCTGGCAGTTCGATTAGCTCATAAATCTCCAATGACTCAAGCGCCGTCATGTGCTGCAGCAAATTCCACTTACGTCTAGACGCTGGTCCATATCCGAATCCTGTGATATGCCATAGATTAAGCATCTTCAGGTGGCTAAAAATAAATGACGAAGAGTACCCCTCACATCGGCGTGGTGACTCCAGTAGCTGCTCACTAACACCGTACAAATCCAATTGCTGCAGCGACAAAGGCAGGTATGACTTGACCTTCAACTTAGGACAACCAATTACAGTCAAATACGATAAGCAGTTGCCAACTCGGAATTCTTGTCCCATGTGATATGTGCAATTGCTAAAGCTTCCTCCCTCTTCTCTATCAGACATGGTCGTCTTTGCTACTATCCATACATCTCCCAACCTAGGCAGGTTATACATAGCTAACTTGACTAGTGAAGGAAAGGGGCCTCCGCCTATCCTCTCTAGAGAAGGCATCTTATTTAGCACAAGCTCCTCCAAACAAGGAAGCTCCATAAGTCCACACAACTGCTTCAAGATTGGGAAATCAGACAGATTCATCACCTTTAAAAATGAGAAATGAGCAATCCCCTGTCCTCTACCACCAACCTCATTCTGCATCCACCGTGCATATTGCCTACCTGAATACCCATGAATTTCCAGCTCTTTAATTTCATGCGGTGGTTCCAGACCATCAAGTACACCCTGCTCCAACTCAGTTTTCACCTCATAAATACCATCATACCTCTTCCATTCTAGCCTCAACCTCTGTAAGTTTGTCTTCTGTTTCAAGCATGCCTTGTGTGCATCATGTGGCTCCATCACAAGCTCAATACCTATGATATTTAGATCTTCACTATTCCCACCTATGTTTGCAAGCTCTGAGATTCCTGCAAACTTTTCTTCCTCACCCACAACAAATATGCCCAACTTTTGCAGTCGATTGAGCTGTCCGATGCCTCTAGGCATACCTCCCAATGCAGAACAACCATCTAGGATCAAATTTTGAAGCTTCTCCAAGTTGTCAATGCCTTCAGGAAGCTCCACGAGGTCCCTACAACAAAACAGGTCCAAACACTCCAGATTTCTCAGTGTATTTATACTTGATGGTAGGTTCTTAAGTTTGGTGCGACCTAGTCTCAAAACTCTTAGCTTTTCATTTCTGCCAATAGAGTTTGGCAAGGCTGTAAGCTTCTGGCAATCACAAAGATCAATGCTTGAAAGCATTCTACAGTCACCAATTGAATCTGGTAAACATTTCATCTTTTCACAGTGAGATAGGTTCAACGCTCTTAACTTCTGTAGCTTACCAATTGATTTTGGCATCTCGAGAAGACCACTGTATGTTAGATGCAAAGCCTGCAGGCTCCAAATATCTGTAATAGCTTCAGGGAGTGCTTCGCATTGCAGTCGAGTCATCTCAAGATATTTCAGATTTTTTATCTGAAATATGGCAGTGAGCACAGCTGTTGACATAATATGATCCGCAATAACACTACGCAAATGTTTTGCCTTTTTCAGTGTGTTGCCAGATATTATAGCATCACTGTTATCAAGATACATAGCACGTGCATTATCAAAAACATTATTAGGCAGAATTTTTCTTGTTTGTTCAATATTAATTAAACAAAAGTATCTGCAGCCTTTTGTGGAACTGGTTTCATCCTCTGGCACACTAGTTGAAATTTCCTCAGATAAGATGGACCGGGCAAGATCATGAACCAAATCATGCATCTTGCAGCTCACTCCCCCATTAGTTTCCTTCACATTTTCCAGAAAAGACACTTGCACAAGTGAACTAAAGTATATGTGGCCAATATGCTCCAGATCATCAACACCAGGAGTCAAAATGATCATATCATGAGCAATCCATAGGTCAATCAATTGTTGTTTATAGATCAGATGACCTTTCGGAAACAATGAACACATTGTGAAGCACCGCCTCAGATTGGATGGCAAATGGAAATAGCTCAACTTCAAGCATTTGGATACTGATTCTTCACCCTCAACTTCTAATAAAATGTCTCTCATGGCCTGCCACTCTCCTATTAGTTCCTTACCACCAAGAGAACCAGCAAGAACTTTAATTGCTAGTGGCAACCCACAACATGTTTCCACAATCTCTTTTCCAACCATTATAAAGTTAGACTCCAAAAATTTTGCAGGCATCCTAAAGCTTTGTTGGAACAGCTGCCAACTGTCATACGGAGATAAGCGTGGCAAACAAAACTGGTATGTGGATCGAACTGCTTCTGCAACTTTTGTACTGCGAGTAGTGAGTAAAATCCTACTTCGAGGTGCGCCAGTTTTCAGATGCCCAATTATTTGTCCCCACTGATTTTGGGACTCTGTCCAAACGTCATCCATCACAATCAGAAACTTCTTTTGAGTCAACCCCTCTTGGATTCTTTTGCTCATATACGGCAAGGAATGCTGTCCGGGATCTTTATCAGCAAAAGCCTCAAACAGTTTCTGGATAAGCTTTACGAAATGAAATTCTTGTGACACATGAACCCATAATCTTACTTCAAAATGCTTCTCTATAGTTTTACTATCATTGAAAACCAGTTTAGCCAGGGTAGTTTTCCCGGATCCACCAAGTCCAACTATGGAAACTATCTTGATTTCATGTTTGTGATTAGTCTCTACCAGATGAGATATTATTTGATGCATATCTCGGTCTCTTCCAAGTACCGCTGGCTCATCACCGACAGGCAATGTTTGCGTACTCACAGCTGTATTGTTTATATGGCTAACAGGATCATGGCCAAATATTGCAGTTAAGTCGGTTCTTTGCTTGACAATCTCAGCAAATCTCTGCTTGATTTCCTTGATCTTTCTGGCTGCCTTGCATTGAAATATAAACGATTCTGTTTTTTTGTGCATGTATCTAGACGTAAATGCACCATCACCATCAGCGCTATGTTTTTCAGCCTTACGCTGGAACTCATCCACAACATCATCAACATCATAAGAAACTTGTTTCAACTTTTTGAGCCATGGAGCATCCCCTATAGCTCTATCTCCTGCTGTTTCCAGATGACAAATGATCTCCTGTGTTAGATCTTGGAGCTCTTTGAGATCCTTTCTTACACCCACTATAGAGCTGTACTCTTTGATGACCAGTGGAGCTAACCTGTTACCCACAATCTTCAATGTTGCAGTGATTACAGCAGACAGTGCAGCAGCTTCCATACCGACCATTGTTTTTCCTGTAAATTGAATTTTGAAATAAGAAGGTGCTTTTTAAATCAAAATAGTATGTAAAGAGAACTATTCCAGAATAGGGGATTTTACATGCTGCAAGCCTGCAACTAATTGGGCTGTAATGTGCTAGTGCTTTCTGTTAAGGCTGTTAAGCCCATATTACTGTTTGCCCATGTGGCCCATCCTAGGCTCTATATATTGGCATCTCCCCTAATTGGATGACTGTTGTTCGAGATCCCCAAGGTTAGTAACATGGTATCATAGCCATGCATTAGGGTTAGGGTTAGCACTAATCATATTTTCTAACGCACCCACGTTCCAAGCCCATCACACGCGCAAGGCTCGCCAGTCGCGCCTGTCCCTCTCACTCGTCGTGGCAGCCGCGCCTATCCGCCGCACTCGTCGCGCGGCCGTGCCCGTCGCCCGTCGAGCGCCCGTCCGCCGAGCCCGTCGCGCGACCGGCGGTCCGCTGCCCCGTTGCCGTCGCCAATCGAGCGGCCGTCCGCCGCGGCCGTCGCACGACCTTCCGCTGCGCCCATCCTTGTTGCCCGTCGCACAGCGTCCGGTGAGCCCGTCTCCGTCGCGCGGTCCCATCGTCCTTCTGCCGGTGGTGTCTCGATCAACAGCATATGTGTGTGTAAGCGAGATGTTATGGGTAAAAAACTTATTGTCTGAGTTGAAGCTAAGTGAAGGTCCCTTCAAGCTCTGGTGTGATAATCAGTCGGCAATTAATATTGCTAATAATCTGATTCAGCATGATAGAACCAAGCATGTTGAGATAGATCGGTTCTTCATCAAGGAACAACTAGATGATGGATCACTCAAACTAAGTCATATAGCTTCGGGTGAGCAGGTAGCAGATTGTCTAACAAAATGATTAGGTGTTAAAGAATGTATGTCATCTTGTAACAAGATGGGCATGATTGATATCTATCGCCCATCTTGAGGGAGAGTGTTGGGCTGTCTTGTATATGGGTTTAGTATAGTGGTCCAGGCCCAAGAGGCCCATGTATGATGTATGTATATATTTGTACCCACGAATCAAAGAAGAGAGATAAATCTCCAGATTCTTCTCCAAATTACTACAGTTAGTAAAGAGAACTACCACAGAATACGGGGTGGAGGGGGGTTTACAGGCTGCAAATAATTGGGCTGTATGGTTCTAGTGCTTTCATGTGTGGTTCTCTCTTTCCGGTGCCATCAGTATGACTACTGTCAACAAGGATCTGACAGAACTGCACAAAAATGTAGCTAGTTATTTGGATACCTGATCTGAGAAACAAGTGTAGTAGTTGTAGCCCAGTAGCCCTTCACCCTTTCTGAGTTGCTGCTTCTTAACTTGTGGACATACACTTGATTATAATACCACAAAGGGAGAGATGAATGCCTGCGGGTGTTTGAAAACGAGACTCAGGGCAGATCGAGTTTTTCGAAGAAATTGATCATTGCAAAGTCGTGCATGATGTAAATCAACCTCCCTTGAATTGAACAGAAAATGAAATGTATGAGCTGCTGTTTTTGAAAAAAAAAAATCAAAATTAGTTGTAGCCTCACTAAATTATGGGTTTTGCATGTTGCGAACTAACTGAATCCTCTTAGTGCTTTCATGCATGAGTGTTTCTTACATGACACAGTAATTGATGATTTCGATGCCTGACCTGGGAGAACGGGTACAATGCTAGCTGAAGCTGTAACCCTTTAACCTTTTGGTCTTTTGAGCTGCACAGATGCGGTTGCAAACAAATTCGTCTAGCCTTCTTGTTCCTAGCATCACATGAAACCAGGAGAAAATATGTGAGGGGATTTGGGAGCACATCATGTGAAAGAGAACTAGTCAGCAGTGTGAAGATTTTACACCGCCTCTCTCACAAAAAAAAAACATAATGCGCTTTTATTATGATTTATGCATTGGGAGTGTTCAGCCTTGTGTACATGAGAGCAGAACGATGGTTGATTAGTCCCTGAATATGAACATACCATAGCTTGTAACTCACGTGTTGTACTTATTAGGATGTAGTATGACTTTTTGCCTTCCTGCCTTCGTTACCTGACAATAGGCAGTAACAGTCACTGGTTTTGTTTGCTGAAGACAGTTGCGGTGAAAGCAGAAAGTGTAGATGTTAATTGTTGGAGAAGAAATAGACGAATCTCGCTGGAGCAAGGAAAAAAAAAATCTAAACAGAGGACTTGAGTTTATCCTTGGTGAAAAGAAACAAACCATATACCAGGAATCTCAGATGTGCTGCTTCTGGCTGTGCCAGCAGCAATCTCCAGATGTATTCCTCATATGCCCTCTATGCAAATCTCACAACGTTTGAGGCCAGGGAGCTTTGGCGCTTCTGATTGCTGAGTTGTGAGACGGTGCTCTGTTTTGTTATTATGATGTTTTTTTTTTACGGTCTTCATCAGTGCGAAATATCGAGGAAGGTGCCGAGCTCTGGTGCTTACCGTGGCGATTGCGACTGGCGAGGCAGCAGCGGGTTCGGATACGCACACACCTGAAGACCACCGGGTGAGTGTCACATTTCGTCGAACGGGTGGCCCGCGCAGCCATGACCACCCTCCTTTGCGCAGAGGCCGCGGCTGCGCCTGGCGCCCGTCTTCCACGCCCTTTGCTCCATCTCTCCAGCAAGCATCGATTGGCCACGCACGACCCGGCCGGCTGACCTGACGCAAGGAGGCTCGCTGGCCGCTGCCAGCGCAAGTCTCTCCAATAACGAGAGGAGAGGACGCGCCGTGGCAGATAGATACAATGAAGAGACGTCAAGCCGGCGGCCGCTTGCGTCAACGGGCAATAGGAACCGGCAACTCTTAACAAAAGAGGCATCGATGAACATATAAGCCAATAGAGCCTGCACTGTCTTCTGAAATTCGTGTAAGTGACCTGATGGAGTTTGCTTCGTCTTGGCAACATATATATTCTCGTCACACACACATTTGCAGTGTCAGAGAAGAAATACGCGTCGCTTGCAACATTTGCAATACAAGCAGGCCCATTATGCTGCAGAAAAAAAGGTGTTTTTTCTTCTTCTTCTTCTGCAATTTCATATTTAAAGAAATAAAGCAAACACCACTTGTTCTGACAAATACGTTGGATCCGGCTAAGCAGAGTTGTTTGCCTGATACAACTGAACGGTCCATCCCTCCACGGAGGATAATTAAACAACACAGTTGAGCAAAGGAAATTATTTACAGCAGCTTGCTTGAGTACACAGGCGGGATGGAAGTAGTAAGCAGATACTAGTAACTAACGCACGCATTTCTTCATGGCAAAGCATTCAAGTTATTGGAGAAACGGAGGAAGGCTATTCGAGGCTCCCCAAGCTCTCTGGTAGCTCGGTTAGCCTATCATCAGAGTCTCTAATCTTCAATGGCTCAAGTGCCATCATGTGTTGCAGCGGTTCCCACCCACGTCCAAATCCTAATCCCGTCATCTGATCCAGCTCAAGTTTCTTTAATTGGTAGGTAAAACTGCTGGATGAAGAGCTCGTGTCACTATAAAAATGTAAGCAGATGGGAGCTTTCTTGAAGGCAATGGAAAGCAGAGCTTCAGGATCTGGGTTGCAGAATAAAAGGCAAGAGCGAACTTACTTAGCTTGTGGCCCAGAAATGGAAGGAGCAAAATTTCTGCCGGCAGTGAGATGGGCAATCAACTCGTCAGCCATTAGTCATGCCTCCCAGCTCCACCACCCACTGAGCGGATTGGAGCGATGACGAGTATACCATGACTTAGTACGACTAGGATTTTGTTTTCAGCGATGCCATGTCAAGAATATTGAATACTTGACTACAAGCCACTCTGACTCCATCAGACTTCATCTCCATTGTCCAGCAGCGCTGCTGCTCTCGCCTATCTGCCTGCTCCCCGCGCTTGAAGCCGTGTGTTCACTACATGGCTGGGGTAGAAGCTAGTACATGTTTCAATGCAAAGGCCATGCATGCTATTTCACGGGAAATTACTAAGTGAAATCGCCTCTGGACTTTATTTGGCAGAAGAGAGCAGTAGCCGAGGCCCGCGAGTGAGGGGGTGACTGATCCACTCAGAGTCTTGGTCAAGATAAGCAGCACTCTTTTATTAAAGCCAGTAATAATAGGGTCTACCTGCTGATCGAGCAGGAACTGTCTTCAAACAAATCTATACCTTTTTTTGATTTGAACATTAGGGAGAAATTAAATGCAGAAGAAGCAGAAAAATTGACTGAGAAACAGGGACAGTAAAACAAAGATGAGATTTGAATTGAATTCGAACGATGTCTCTGTCTCACCGGCTAAACATTTCGTCGAACAGGTGCGGCCCACCACCAGCTGCCGCCGCGGCCACCTCTCCGTCACTTACCTGCGCCGCAGTCGTCGCCGTTGCGCACTCGCCAGGACACAGCACACGCACACGCCGGGGCCGGGGACACTGGGGACGGGCAAGCCAGATCTGTGTCAGTCAGATTGCTGAAGCTCTGTAGTCGGCGGCGACTCCATTAGACTGCTTAGAAGCCGGCGATGAGGCTGACCAACGGGCAATAGAGGCTGTAACCTTTTTTCTATAGATGAAAGCTGCTTAACATCCTTTCTCATCACTGTGTTGCTATCAGCAGCATGACCTTCTCTAAGTTAATTTGGGGCGCCCAATTATGTGAAGCACAGATTTACAGGATAAAAGTTACTCCCACCGTTTCAATTTACAGGGCGTTTGACTTTTTTGGCATCAAGTTCGACCAACTCGTCTTATTCAAAAAAATTACAAAAATATAGAAAATTTTAAGTTACAGTTGAAGTATATTATATGCAAAACTAAACTACAATGAAAACAAAAGATAATTTTAAAATTTTTTGAATAAAACGAGCCGATCAAATTTGGTGTCAAAAAAGTCAAACGACCTGTAAATTGAAACGAATGGAGTACAAACGTATTTTGGAACCTCATCTTTCCATCTGCCATTACACCAGTAAGTAGAAACTGCCATGACGCTGAAACTCTCTAGCTACTGAGGAACCTGTACTATGACTGACCAGGCTCTGCAGGGCACAGCATGTAAAGCTATCTTGCCGTGCACCTGCACTGCATACCAAGACGCATAAGCACAAATGAGCATGCTAGGCCTGAAATCAGAGTTCAAATTAGCCCACTCAGTACTCGCAGATGCATCTGATGTAAGTTGAACATTTGTCATGCAAGGACAAGCCACTCGTCACACATTTGCAGTGTAGGGGAAGAAATATGGATCATGCTTTACAAGCAGGCCCATCATGAAAACTGAACAGCACAACAAAACGTGCTTCTTCTGAAATTCCATATGTAAAGAAATCAAACAAACACTGCTTGATCTGAAAATTTTGGTTGATGTGACGAAGCAGAGTCGTGTCAGACAAACTAATCAATTCAACGACTCCATTCAAAAGTACTGCAGTTCGAATACTTGCTTTAAAACAGAACAGATAATCAGATACAGAAAAGGGAAATTCAAGACATTCTACGGTATTCACATCTTAAATCAAAACTATTCTAGATATTTCTTATCTAGGTGGCAGGAAATGAAAAAAAAGATACATTATAGCTTTACCAAGCAGATTTAGTAATCCAATTCAATAAAAAAAAAAGAGAGGTGATATACTTACTATGAATTTTACACTACGCCGGAATCTCTCCCTTCGCCTCTTTTCTGGGTCATAGTCAAATAGATAATTTAAGAGAGCAGCTGGAGTGGCTACAAGAATACCTGGATGAACGGCTGGCCAACCCTGCCATAAAATACAAATTAATAAAAACATTAAATAACCACACACTACACCAGAATAAGTTGCTAAATCACTGCATGAGGATCATGAGTTGTTCTACTTGTAAGAATAAACTAGGTGATACCCCGCGCATTGCTGTGGAAATTTTTAAAGTGACATGACTTCTAAATTAGTGGACTAAAAAATGACATGGACCTTGAAAGTAGAACAATACTACGATATATTGTATGACAACATTTTTTACCACATTATAGTTGATAACTTATTCATCTTAGTTTAGAGAGATTGACTTTTAAATGATTGATCATCTGAACGTACTATTTCTTAAACACATTATATTTGATAATTTACATTATACTTGATAACTTATTCACCTTAGTTTAGAGAGATTGACTTTCAAAAGATCGATCATCTGGTATGACAACATTTTTTAAACACTTTATTTTTGAACGTATTATTTTTTAAACACATTATACTTGACAACTTATCCATCTTAGTTGAGAGAAATTCTGTGTGTCTATGCCGCGGGATTTTCATAGCGAAGTGATCGCAAGGATAAATAGTTGTATGCATGGATGTTATTAGCCACAGAAGATCGACGAAAAATATTGACAGTGTCCTAGCGGACAGTGACATGGCTTCTAACTTAATGGACTCAAAGATGATATGGATAGTTTGCATATAGAGATATGATCTTAGTAGCCTCCATCTATATAGATATATAGGATCTGTGAATAGGAAGCTAAAAGCCTAAAACAAAGTGCCAGGTTGACCACATAAATAAGACTTTAGAAAATGACTTCTATTACAGAAAATTCGAAATTACAAAAATGGGCATTTAGCTGTGAAATGTGATGTGGATAATTGTATAGTTATCTATAAGTCGTGCAAGAAAAAAATGAGTTTAGCATATTATTAATTAGCAAATGTTGTTCAGATAGAGTATACCTTTGGCCCACAAACAGCAGCAGCACTTTGAAGTGGTTCACCAGACTCGTCAAGCAATGAATTAGCCATGCGAACAACTTGCACACACAGCATGATATTAGGACAAAGGACCATAGCAATGTCATGTGCCCTTGGGGCAGTGTCCTGAGAATTACCATCTTCAGTGGTAGAAGACTTTGAGCATAGCTTTTCAATCAAAGGTACCAGTTAGCCATGGGTTTTGGGTGGTGATCTTCTATTTTTAAAATAATAAAACCATAAGTAATATCTAAAAGATCATAATTAATTCATCTTAAACTATAAAAATATGAAACTTATATCAGTTTTTTTTCTAAAAACATAATCTTTCTATTGGCGCTCTGTTTGAAGATATTTAGAATTGATTCATTACTATTTATAATGTTATACTTGGAGAAATAAATTAAGGTGTAGCAATAAAACCCTAATCTAAAAATCTTAAAATTAAGTAAAAACTGATTGGCTATATTTTAGAAAATATTTGTGCAATGTTCACATTTTTATTTAAAATAAATTAATTACGAATTTATAAATATTAAACAATATTTTATTATTTTCAAAAATAGAAAAATGATCATCCGATACCGCTTTAATGGGTCTGAGGGGGAATTTCATTTGAAAATCGAATAACATGACAATTCAAAGTTGTCCAATAGATTTTTTTTTTGAAATTTAATGAAGTAGAATTTTTGTAGGACGTGACTGCAAAAGACCCACCACTTGACGCCACGTGCGCCCACGCCATCGCGATGGCGCTGCACCACCTCCGCCTCGCGCCGCTCGTGCTCCTTCGCGTCGCGAGCCTCCCGCCTCTCGCCGCGCGCCATCGCCACTACGTTCTGCTCTTCACGCCCCAGGCGCGGTCGTGGAGGCTCCTGTTGGCCGCCGCTGGGCCGCGAGGGCTCACCACCGCCGCGGCTGAGACCGATGACGCCGGCGCGGGCTCCGGTGACGGCTTCTTCGCTGAGGAGAGCACGTCGTGGAGGTCCCTCGGCGTATCCGATCGCCTCGCGTCCACCCTGCGCGATGCCGG
Source organism: Paspalum vaginatum (assembly GCA_030272315.1). Lineage (NCBI taxonomy): Eukaryota > Viridiplantae > Streptophyta > Magnoliopsida > Poales > Poaceae > Paspalum > Paspalum vaginatum. The sequence continues at coordinate 59,192,086 of CM059016.1, read as the reverse complement.
GCTCGCGAGGCCTTCCCTTGTCCACTAAGGCTCACTGTGCTTCGCTTCTGCTGGCAGTTGCGACACACGCCATGTGCTCGATGAATTGCCCGCGCGCGTGTCATTGTCTTATGCCTGCTTAACATCAACGGTTCATTTTGTAGATGTCCATTCTGTACTATTTGCTCGAAATTTACGGGCTCAGATATGATTTGGCCGTGCCTATGTTCATGTGAATTGACTGAGCTTGTCGAGCTCGGCTATTGTTGGGGGTGGGAAGTTAAACACCTTTTTGACCGGTTTGCTTCTTCGGGTGAACAAGGGTCTATTCTAATTCACGTATTTTGTTATGAGATAAGATGATCATTCTTGTATCATAAAACTAAAACTGCATCCACTTTATTATTTAGATAAGTGATTCGGCACCAGAGGATTCAGGGTGGCATGCTTCCTCTCTGTTTTCACCTTTATGGGATTATTAGTTAAATCAGTTGTGTTGTCAATGACCGTATGTCTTTGCCTTTTGCAAACAATTACTCCTTTCATTCCAAATTGTAACGGGTTCTAGCTTTTGTTTAGGTCCATGCAATATTCCATGAATGTGTTTTATATATGTGTCTAGTTTCATCGACATCCATGTGAAGATAGACAATGAAAATAAGGTCCAAAACCTATTACAGTTTGGAACGGAGGGAGTAGAACTTAGATCCTTGTGCTCTAAATTTGCTGGTCTTGTCATCACTTCATGACACTTATTTTTATTAATTTTTGATCTATCGGTGTGCTTGGATTCAGTATTTCACTGAAGCTTTTACTAGTAAATTTTGAAATACATATTTCCCTAACTTCCTTGTTCGGTGCGGTGTCTACTGTTGCATGAATTATACTTACATAAAGTTTCTGATGTTATGCAGGCAGCCTGTGTACCACATGTTCTCACAGCGAACGATGTAATTGTTGCAGCAGAGACTGGCAGTGGCAAAACCCATGGCTATCTGGTACCTTTGATTGAAAAGCTGTGCTCAAAGCCTTCTATCACTGAAGATGATAATTCTCAGGACACTGCCCGAATGACACATGACATTGCTCTGGTCCTTTGTCCTAATGTCATGCTGTGTGAGCAAGTTGTTCGCATGGCTAATTCATTGCTTGACAAGTCTGGTGAACCACTTAAAAGTGCTGCTGCTGTTTGTGGGCTAAAGGTATGCTCTATCTGAACAACTTTTTTGCTAATTAATAATATGCTAAACTCATTTTTCCCTTGTACAACCTATAGATAGCTATACAGTTATCCACGTCACATTTCACAGCTAAATGCCATTTTTATAATTTAAAATTTTCTGCAATGGAAGCCGTTTTCTAAAGTCTTGTTTATGTGGTCAATATGGCACTTTGTTTTAGGCTTTTAGCTTCCTATTCGCAGCTTTACTCTTACAAGTAGAACACTTCATGATCCTCATGTAGTGATGTAGCAACTTATTCTGGCGTAACATGTGTCCATTTAATGTTTTTATTAATTTGTATTTTATGGCAGGGTTGGCCAGCCGTTCATCCAGATATTCTTGTAGCCACTCCAGCTGCTCTCTTAAATTATCTATTTGACTATGACCCAGAGCAGAGGCGAAGGGAGAAATTCCTGCGTAATGTAAAATTCATAGTAAGTACTATCACCTCTCTCTCTCTCTCTCCCCCTCTCTCTTTTGTATTGAACTGGATTACTAGATCTGCTTGGTGAAGCTATAATGTACCTTTTTTTTTTCATTTCCTACCACCTGGATAAGAAATATCTGGAACAGTTTTGATTTAAGATGTGAATACTATGAACTAGCAACTTAGCATGTTTGGTAGAATGTCTTGAATTTACCTTTTCTGTATCTGATTGTCTGTTAGGAGAAAGTCCTAATAATGGCATATATTTAAAATAGGTGTTTGATGAGGCAGACATGCTACTTTGTGGAAGTTTTGAGAACCAGGTCATTCGTCTCATCCATATGTTATGGTTTGATGAAAAGCTACTTTCTAGAGCACAAGATTCTGGAAAGGAAGTACCACTTGGGAGTGTTGGTGAATATAATGAGGATTCAAGCTTTGATAATGCTCAATTTAGCAGTTCTGATGAGGACAATGAAGACAATATTGCTCAAGATAGATCAGTCGAGTTGGAGAATAGTCATGTTGGAGCACGCAGGGACTGGAGGAGGGTTAGAAAAATATATAGACGCGGCAAGCAGTATGTCTTTGTTACTGCCACCCTTCCTCAGAGTGGCAAAAAGACTGCAGGAGGTGTGCTAAAACGTATGTTTCCTGATGCTGTATGGGTTAGTGGCACTTATCTGCACCGTCATAATCCCAGGTATGCATTTTGTTTCACTATAAGCTTTTGAATTCCCTCTGTTGTTGGGGATTCTTCTTCTTAATTTGCCTGATCATTTTCAAAACGAGCAGTATGGGGTTTCTCACTGGAATTACGATAAAATGTTGTTGTTCCTATTATAATCCCAGTTTTTTCTTCTTTACTTCATATTCCTGCCTCAATTTTCACATATTTGACATGTATTGGACCTCAAGTGCAGGTTGGAGCGAAGATGGATAGAGGTTACTAGTGATACACAAGTTGAAGCTCTTCTGGACGCAGTAAAACATGGCCTGAAGAGTGAAGTTCATGATGCAAACGATTTTCCAAGACGCACTATGGTGTTCACAAACACTGTTGAAGCTGCCAATTCAGTCTCTGAAATATTGCGGCGAGTTGGTATTCCATGTATTTTGTACCATCGTGAGAGTTCCTTGGAGGAAAGAGCTAACAACTTGCAATCTTTTCGGGAAAATGGTGGTGTGCTTGTATGCACTGATGCTGCTGCCCGTGGGCTTGATGTCCCAAATGTTTATCATGTCATTCAGGTATCATCTACCTCTGGTGGCAATACTTAAACAGAACAGCTGATTTTTTTTTTCAAAATATTACAAGAAGTTTAGGCATTTATGCATACAGAATTGTTATTTTACATATTCCTTGGGTAATCCGGCTGGACTTTTAATTTATTTTAGGTGGTGTCGTCTCATCATAATATGCTTATCTATTGCTTTTTTCTTCTGTAGGCAGAATTTGCTGCCTGCGCTGTTGATTTTTTGCACAGGGTGGGTCGCACAGCCAGAGCTGGCCGATCTGGTATAGTGACCAGCCTATACACAGAGGCAAACCGTGATCTTGTAAGAGCAGTTCGTCAAGCAGAGGAGTTGGCCCAACCAGTGGTAAGACACTTTTGTCCCTTTTCACCATTTTGGAATGCTACAATATTTCCCCCTGAAGATGCTTATATATACTAACTAAAAGGTTTATGTCTTAACAGGAGAGAGCATTCAGTAGGAAAAGAAGCTTTCGCAACAAACTGAAGAAGCAGGCATTACAGAAACGCGGATCATCGTTATCTTGATAGCAAGACATTTTTTCTAGAGAGGAGAGGCATGCATGTAGTCTTTTCTCCATAATCTATTGTTAGTGATCAGTGATGAATATGGATGGCAACGGGGCGGGTTCGGGGCGGGTGGAGCTTCCGCGGACCCGCCCCCGAAACTCACGGCCAAAACCCGCCCCGCCCCCGAACCACGATGCAGGGGGAAATCTGCCCCTGCCCCCGAACCCGGCGGGGACCCGAAACCCGACGGGGAACCCGCCCCCTGACGTCAACCATGGTCCATGGAGAAGGTGACCTCACCTGGCGATGGCAGCTGTGGTCGCGCAAGTCGGAGAGGAGGCGAACTGGCGGTGACGGTCGCGGGAGCCGGGGAGGAGGCGGGCGCGGTTGCAGGAGCCGGACTGCCGGGGAGGAAGCCGGGCAAGCGCGAGAGCCGGGGAGAGGAAGCTGGGCGGCCGCATGGGATCTCAGGAGGAGGCCCGGTGGCCGCGGTCACCGAATCCTACGAGGAGGTGCCATGGAGGCCAGGCGGCAGGTGGCGCGGGAGCCGGGGAGGAGGATGGGCGGCGGCGGTGGCTGGATCCGGGGAGGAGGCGCCAAGGAGGCCAGGCGGCGGCGGGCGTAGGAGCTGAGGGGAGGAGGATGGGCTCCCGGCGGCGGCTGTCACGGGAGCCGGGGAGGACCGAAGGAGGGAGGTGTGCGGTGGAATGGCGGATAGACTGGAGAGGGACCGAGAGAGTTCGAGCGAGGGGGCAGATATTTTCTCACCTTGGGGCCCCACGGGTGGGGACTGAAACCCACCCCGAACCCGCACTGTTTCGGGTCCCCGAACCCACAGCCCCGCGGGGGAAAAAGCACACCCGCCCTCGCTCCCCGCCAGGTCTGAAACCCGTGGGTTTTGGACCCGAACCCGCCCCACTGCCATCCATAGTGATGAATGCTTTTGTAGTACTATGTAGAGAGCTATTCCTACGGGCATGTTTAGAAAGCCCGGTATTAAACCAAAAACCGGTGTAAAATGCAGGTCCATATATTTTTACAGGCCAGATAAAAAAAATGCTGCTTGGAGGACATGTGAGCCTACATCTGGATTGAACCAAAACCAGTGGGGTGGGGGGGGGGGGGGGGAAACATCGCCTGTGCACGCCTGGCAAAGAAAACGGGAAATATCAGGCGCTTGGCTCGTCGCATCTCCCGTGTCCTGACGGTGGCGGCCTCGGTGTTCCACTGGCCAACGACGACGGGCACCGCGGCTTCCTCGGACTCGCCGTCTGCAACCTCTAGCCAGTCCTGAGCACGATTGGCTGGTGGAGCTTGGCGAGGCCCTTGCGATGGTAGACAGAGCGACATCTTGTGGGACTTGGCGATGCCGTCGGCGACGAGGACCAGCTTGCGTGCTAGTCTTCAACTCGTCGCCATACAACTTCTGGACGACGAGATGGAAGCCGCGCCCCGGCTCGATCCGCACTCAGCAGGAACGGGACGAGGTCCGTGCCTGCATACTGCAGTGTGTCGGTGAGTTCAGACTTCAGAGTCAGATCAGGCCTCTTCTCCAGCAGGATCTCCACGACGACCCCTGTGTAATTAAGGTCGACGATGCACGAATTACTGTAAAGGAGAAGAGCTAGAAAACATACTCCTAGTTTTTTTTTTCTTCTTCTTTTCCAAGTGTGTGGTAGCTAAGCTTACGGTGGTGGGTGCTGAGCACGGCCTGGTGCAGAGCCGAGCCCTTGAGGGAGATGGAGGGCAAGAACTCCTGCTGGCCGACCCAGGGGATATCGACGATCTTTTGGACCCAGGGGAGACGGAGGGTGTGGCCGCTGATGGGATCGGCGTCCAGCAGTGCCAGTGTGCCACCTCCACGGCTCGCCTGTGGTTCGGCACCGCCTCGTGCAGCGTGGTGCTGCCTGCCTTGTTGTTCATGATCAGCGGGCTCGTCATGTCCCCCGGCCAGCCCAGGGCACGGGCGACAAGCAGCTCAGCGACCTCCAGCTTGCCCTCCTTGGCCGCCAGGTGCAGCGGGGTGCCGCCGTTGTCGTTCTGGGCGACGAGCAGCTCATCGCTCACTTTGAGGACCTCGCGGGCGACATTGGCGTGGTTGTGCAAGGCCGCCAGGTGGAGAGTCGTGTTCCCCTGGGGAATCTTGGATCGGCATGTCCCCCTGCGTCGCGGCCTTGTACAGGGCAGGATCCATGCCTCTCTCTTCAGCCGTCACTGCTGCCATTGGCGTGAGAGGAGCAGCAAGAGGTCTATGGCGAAAGGTAACGAGACGATTAGCGTAAGCCGTTACATGTGCTACTATATGAATAAATAAATCTGTCATATAATTCACAACGTATCAATGCAAAACTGATGCTGATAGATGTTTGAGCTACAAGCAACCGATGCGTCCCTTGCAATTTAGGACATGAGCCAGCAGGGCAGTGCTTTAGTGACATAAGGATACTACAACCGTTTTTACTTGCCAAATCTACCTTGGAATATATTCCATCTCTCCTCGTGCTGCTGGCCTGCTGCTGCAGCTGCAGGTGGATGCAAGCTCAACGGAAACCTACCAAACCTGGCACCTCTCTCTCTCTCTCTCCGTGTGTGTGTGTGTGAGGGGAGGGGGGGGGGGTGGACTGTTGGTTATTGGCCTTTTGTGCCCGTTCCGAGCCCCACTCGAGCAATCACTCCTAAAATCGTCCCGCTCCAGCTCGAGGCCGGCTGGTGAAAATGATCCAGAAACTAAAATCGTCCCGGCCGTGTGAAAACATCATTTTGCAATTTAATGTTCTGGGTGCGAGTTGCATTTTTTGATATACTTCCCCCTGTTCTTCATTATGTAGTAATCCTAGCTGAAAGTTTTAACAAAAAAAAACGAAGTTCAGCGCCAATCCAAATAACGATGTATGATTATTTATTGGTACTCACTTTGGCCATAAATATTCGAGACCAAGATCTATGAAGCTTTTAAAACATTGACATCAATAACTTCTTAAATATTTAGTTTGCAAATATAGGTTTTTCTTATATATTTCTTTGTCTGTGTGTGTCTACACACATATTTCTTTGTGTGTGTGTGTGTAGAGAGAGAGAGAGAGAGAGAAACTTGACAGCTAGTTAGTGGTTGGAAATTGAGCATACCATACCCACTAGTTCGGAAGAATACACATGTATTGTCAGTATGAATAATGATGTATTACCTCTGAGGTTTCAACCTTCAGTACCTGAAAATAAGTAGATAAACCACCAATTTTTATTCACTGAAAAAAATGTGCTAATAGCAGAAAGTTTAGATGCAGGAGAAGGCAAGTACGATTTACAGGCTCAACAGGAAAAAAAATGAAGAGTTGAAGAAACAGAGTAATCACCTAGAGCTCAGATCTGTTGATTTTTCCTATGACATGTTGAAAGCAAGCCTGCCTTTTTCTCCTATGTATTGTATGCAAATTGGAGCTTTAGGAATCATGCTTGCAGAAGGCAAGAGAACTTACTAAAGCAAACCAATCGAAACTACTTGTGGTGCTTGTATATATGAACTGCGTAATATTCTTTTTTCTCGGCATGGTAACCGCTGAAGTTCTTTTTCATTAAGTAGCATCAACGCATGCCTTCTCCAGGCTAATTCTGGGTGTTTAACAGAGGAATTCATCAACTAACAGCGGCTTTAACAGCTAGCACATAACTGAATCATCTGAAGCATTCTCCACCACGAATGTTACAACAGAAAACCACAAAGCATTTTTTTTTGTGACATTAGGAGTTAGGATTGCCTCTGTACATGTAACTTACATCAATAGAAGGTTGCCTTGCCATATAATATGATCTGACCAAGCCAGGTGGTAATGTACAAAAGCACAAAGAGCATATAGCATCTTGCAGTACAACTCCAGCCTGAAATGAATCAACACGGATGGCCGAGATCTACACAAAATCAGAGGTAAAAATCAGCCTACATGTACATGCTCTTTGGTGTGGGTTGTACAGTCTTGAGGCAGTGAAACAATGCACCATTTGCGAAATAGAAAAGAATCAGGAATTAGGTACGATGAAACCACCTGACGAAGCAGTCAAAATCCCAAGACAAACAGGGATGTGAGAGATGAGGTGCCAGTCCTCCCCCTTTTCTCTCTCGCAGCGCACCGCCAGATCAGGGCATCCCTGGATCCACAATTCCTTCAGAGAGGTGAGGCCTTTTATGCCCTCCGGCAAGGTTTTGATTCCCGGGCAGGAAAAGATGCTTAGCTTTTCAAGGGAGGAAAGGCTTTTCATCCCCTGCGGTAAGGATGTGAGGCCTGGGCAATCAGTGATCCGGAGCAATTCAAGGGAGGTGAGCCAGCATAATGATTTGGGAAAGGAAGTCAGCCTGGGCAACCCAATAATGTAAAGTTTGCATAGAGAACGGAGATCACCCAGACATTCAGGCAGTTCATGAAGTGCATCACACCCACCAATTCTGAGATCCCAGAGTGATGTGAGATACCGCAGCGATTGGGGAAAGCTATTTATGTTGCGTAAGCCTCCTACATATACAGTCCGAAGAGAACAGAGCTCACCCAAGCACTCAGGCAATTGTTGAAGTGCATGGCACCAATCTACCGATAGCACTTGGAGGGATGTGAGGTGACCCATTGATTGGGGAAGACTTCTCAGGCTATGGCATGACCGAATGGTCAGCTTTTGCAGAGAACGGAGTTCCCCTAGACACTCCGGCAACTCGCATATAGTAGACAAGGACACATCCAGAGACTGGAGGGATGTGAGGCTCGCTAAGCCCTGTAGCCGCTCGGTATTGTAGAAGCTAAGAATCTGCCATGACTCAAGCCCATATCCTAACTTTGTCATCCTCAACAGCCGAAGCCTCTTTAGGTGGCTAAAACTGGAGGACGAAGTGCACCCCTCACATAGGTCTGGCGACTGCAGTAGCTGCTCGCTACTCCCAGATAACTTCCAGTGTTGTAGCGACAAAGGCAGGTATGGCTTGAACTTCAACTTAGGACAATCAGTTATATCCAAATATGTTATACGATTACCAACTTGGACTTGTCCCAAGTGAGGGGTGCAATTGCTACAGCTACCTCCCTCTTCTCCATCAGATATAGTCCTCTCTGTTACAATCCATAACTCTCCCAAACTAGGCAGTTTATATAAAACTAACTTCACCAGTGCAGGAAATGGGCCTCCACTTATGCTCTCAAGAGAAGGCATTGCTCGCAGCACAAGCTCCTCCAAACTAGGCAGCCCCACAAGCCTGTGTAGATGTTTCAAGTTCGAGAAATTACATAGATTCATCACCCTCAAAACTTGGAAGTAAGCAAGCCCTTGTACTCCACCACCAACTTCATTCTGCATCCACCGTGCATATTGTGTGCCTGAATACCCACGAATTTTGAGCTCTTTAATCCCTGGTGGCAGTTCCAGACCATCAAGTACAGCCTGCTCCAATTCAGTGTTCACCTCACCCACGTGATACCTCTTCCATTCTAGGTTCAACCTCTGTAAGTTTGTCTTATGTTTCAAGCATGTCTTGTGCGCATCATCAGGTTCCATCACATGTGCAATACCTCTGATAATTAGGTCTTCACTATTCCTACATATGTGTGCAAGCTCTGAGATTTTTGCAAACTTTTCGCCCTCACCCACAACAAATAAGCCCAACTTTTGTAGTCCACTGAGTTTTCCAATGCCTACAGGCATGCCTCGCAGTTTTTCACAATCTTTTAGGTTCAAAACTTGAAGCTTCTCCAAGTGTCCAATGCCTTCAGGTAACTCTACCAGCTCTCGACACTTGTTGAGGTCCAAACACTCTAGATCTCTAAGCATTGTGAAACTTGATGGTAGACTCTCAATATGGGTGTTACCTAGCCTCAAAACTCTTAGCTTTTCATTTCTGCAAATAGAGTTCGGCAATGCATTAAGCTCCCAGCAATTGCAAAGATCAATGCTTGAAATCATTTGACAATCACCAAATGATTCTGGTAAACACTTCAGCTCTTCACACAACGATAGCTTCAGGGTTTTTAACTTCTGAAGCTTACCAATAGAGTTTGGCAGAACTGTAAGCTTTTTGCAATGGTAAAGATCAATGCTTGAAATCATTTGACAATCACCTATTGAATTGGGTAACCTCTTTAGACTTTTACAACCTGACAAATTTAGTGTTCTCAACTTTTGTAGCTTACCAATTGATCCAGGTAACTCGACAAAATTACGACAATCTGTTACATGGAGTGCTTGCAGGCTCCAAGCATCTGAAATGGCCTCAGGAAGCGCTCTCAATATCCATGCTTTGGAAATGCTAATATACCTTAGGCTTTTTATTTGTAGTATGGTGGTGGGTACTGATACTACAGGGATATCTTCCACCATGATACTGCGCAAGTGTCTTGCATTCTTCAGCTCCTTGCCAAATATTGGATTACCACAAGCAGCAGCATACACAGCACGTGCCTTTTCAAACATATTTTTAGGTAGAACAATTGTTGTTTGATTAATTAAAGAGAAGTATCTGTATCTCTTTGTAGATTTAGTCGCCTCCATTGGCACTACAGATGAAACTTCATCACCCAAGATCGATCGGGCAAGATCATGAACCAAATCATGCATCTTGCATCTCACTCTCCTATCTTCTTCTTCCACATCTTGCAGGAAAGACATTTGCACAAGAGAATTAAAACATTTATGGCCAACATAATCCAAGTAATCAACACCATCCTCGACATTGATCATGTCATGAGCAATCCAGAGGTCAATCAGTTGGTCTTTATCAATCCTGTGGCCTTTAGGAAACACAGAACATATTGTGAAGCACTGCTTCAGATGAGATGGCAAATGAAAATAGCTCAGCATCAAGCATGCAGCTACTCTATGTTCTTCACCCTCAACATATAGTAAATTGCTATCTCTCATGGCCTTCCACTGATCTATATGTTCCTTGCCACGAAGAACACCTGCAAGAACTTTAATTGCCAATGGCACTCCGCCACATTTACCCACGATCTCTTTTCCAGCCTTTAGAAATTCAGAGGCCAAATTGTTTGCAGACATTCCATAACTTTCCATGAAAAGTTGCCAGCTGCTAACCTCAGATAACAGCGGCAACTTAAATGGATCCGTGGATCCCACTGTTTCTGCAACTTTACTACTGCGAGTAGTTAGTAAAATCCTGCTTCCTGGTGCACCAGTATTGATGAGAAACTCACTGATTTTTTCCCAGTGAAATTGGGACTCAATCCAAACATCATCCAATACAAGAAGAAACCTCTTCCCAATCAACTTGTCCGAGATTGTTTTTTTCATATATGGCACGCCATGCTGCCCTGGATTACTGTCAGCAAAAGCTTCGAACATTTTTTTGACTAGCTTGTCAACATCAAATTCTTGTGACACATGAACCCATAGAGTAACTTTGAAATGTTTTTTAATTTTATCATCATTGAAAACCAGTTTAGCCAAAGTAGTTTTCCCAGAACCGCCAAGCCCGAGGATGGAAATTATCTTGATTTTCTGCTGAACATCATTCTCTTCCAGCTTGGATATTACTTGCTTCTTGTCTTCAACTCTTCCGACTACTGATGTCACATCAATGTCAGGCCATGATGGTATCTCCCCAGTTCTCATGTTTCTAGGCCGAACAGGAGGATCCACAGATATACTGTTTGCCACTGCAGTGAAGTCTGTTCTTTGCTTCACAACAGCAGCAAATCTTCTTTTGATTTTCTTGATCTTGCTGGCCACTTTGCACCGACTATAAATGATTTTGGTTTTCATGATATATTCGGACATAATGCCAACACTAGAAGCAGAACAATGTTTCTCAGTCTTCAGCTGGAATTCATCGACAATATCATCGACATCGTAAGCAACCTCTTTTAATCTTTTGAGCCAGTTAAATGACGTGTCACTCATCATAGCTTCATATCCTGATGAGTCCAACCACCTTTTGATCTCCTTAACTAGATCTAGGAGCTCCTGGAGATCTTCTGCCACACCGTCTACAGAGTTGTACCACTCAATTACTGGTGGAGCTAACTTGTTGACCATAACATTCAACGTTGTCGATATTGCAGCACGTACTGCTGCGACTTCAATACCGGCCATAGTCATGAAAGCATCTTTGTTGCAAAAATTTCCTACAGATTACACTGCTAATAGGCTGTTACTTTCAATATAGACAAAAAAAATTAAAATTACTCCTCCATTACAAATCATAGGTCACTTCAGATTTGCTCTAAGTAAAATTTCTCTAACTTTGACCAAGTTTACAAAAAAACGCTAACATCTACAACATCAAATTAGTTTAATGAAATTCAGCATGAAATATGTTTTGATAGTGCTTTGTTACTGTAGATGGTATTTTAATTTTTTTATAAACTTAGTCAAAGTTAGAGAAGCTTGGCTTCGACATTACTAAAATGATCTATAATCGCTTGAAAAATATGGTTTCCCAATTTGCAAATTCGTCCATATTTGTTTATTATTTTCCTGCCATCAAAGGTAGTACTGATAGTGATTTTTAAGAAGTGCACAAAACAGTGGTTGATGATATTGATATCCGACCTCAGAGTACAGGTGCAGTTGCAGTAGTTGTAGCTCTCTGGCCTTCGGTCTTTAGGTTGCTGAAGAACTTTGCAAGCAAAATCTACTAGCCTTCTTGTTCGTAGCATTCAAACAGAGATTCAGAGCTTCTCCTGCTTGTGTGCAGGTTGTGTGGTGCTCGGAGGGCATAGCCATTTCACCCTAGTGAGAGACTCTTCATGGTTTCTTTGGTTCCTGTCTCCTCCTTTTGAGTTTGTCTATGAGTGAATTGCTCAGTTTCGTACATGTATTGTTATAACTTTATTTCCACTTAATTAATTAGGCAGAGCTCCTGGCATTTTTTTAAAAGAACCGAAGTAAGCAAAATATATGGCGGAATCAGGTAGTAAAGGCTAGCATGAATATGGTCTAGAGTCTAGACAAACTAGTTAGTGATTGGGAAATGAGCATACCATAGCCTCTAGTTCAGAAAAAATCCATGCCGAATTGCTGTAATAATGATGTATCACTTCTAAGGTTGCAAGCACCTGGAAAAAGTGGGGAAAAACACCAGTATCATTAACTGAAAAAAGGTGACAATTGAATAAAGTTCAGATGTCGGAGAAGACATTGGCGAAAATTGAAGCTTCAAGAAACAACAAGAGTTTGAGAAATGGAGTAAATACCTAAAAAGCTCGGAACTGTTGGTTTTGCATATGCCATCTTCGAAAATTGTAGCCCTCCTTTTCTCCTATGTACAGATGAACTGTATGCAAATCGGAGCTTTAGGTGCTTCTGCTAGCTCGTTGGCGTGAGGCTTCAGTGAACAATCATTTTCTGTGACATCTGTTCTGTAGTAGGCTACTAGGGTAGTAGGGTGTCGTCCTTGCAAAATGTCTTGCGCGTTGAATTGTACTCGGCAGGCAGGAGAGACCAAGAGTGATTGCCCCACCGAGTCTTCGTCAAGACAATCTGTCTTCACGGGTGTGTATGCTGGGAACAGGAAGTTTCACGGTTGGTTCGTAAAGCTAATGCAAAGACTATGTAAGTAGAAAGCCGATCATGTGGTTGAAAACTGGTTGTCGGAAATGTCGGGGGGGAAACTCAATGCAGAAGCAGCAGAAAAAGTCAAGATAAACAGAAGAAAGAAGTTACATAGAAAACAAGGATGAGATCCGAACAATGTCTCTCACCGGTCAGACAATTGGTCGAACGGGTGGTGCGCACCGCCAATTACAGCAGTGACCATGTCCAATCATCACTTGCCTGCGGCGGCTGCGACACGCAGTCGTGACCATTGCGCGCTCGCCGGCAGCCCGGCACACCCACCATACCATGGCCGGCAGCCACCGGGCGCACACACACCAGGGGTGCTAAGGAGGAGAGTCGTAGGCTGGTCGCTGCTGCCTTGCTCCATCTCTTCCGCAAGCATCGAGACAGAGAAGAACAGGGAGGCCATACAGACGCGGCGCTGTCAGGCTCAGGGTAGAGGGCGTAGAGACGCGGTTTTCGCAGCAACCGGAGCCTGACCTGATGGGTTTTTTCTTATAACAGGCAAATATATTTTTAACCAATGAAAGTGCAGTCTAAAGTATCAGGCTGTACTATTTCCGTTCACAAATGTATAATGTGGCTGATTTTTTTCAAAACTTCAATCATTCAACGTGTAAAAACATGGCTCATACTTAAACCATGTTCGGTGATAGAATAAATCACAGGAAAATAAATGATAAATTCTAAACTGTAGTATCAGGCTGTACTATTTCCGTTCACAAATGTATAATGTGGTTGATTTTTTTTAAAACTTCAATCATTCAACGTGTAAAAACACGGCTCATACTTAAACCATGTTCGGTGATAGAATAAATCACAAGAAAATAAATGATAAATTTTAAAATTTATTGAATGAAACGAATGATTGAAGTTATAAAAAAATCAACCATGTCATACGTTTATAAACATAGTTAGAGGTTAAATATTGAGTTTGAAATAAAAAGTAAGATGAAAGATGGGATATAGAGGCCAGTGAGGATAGCCTGGATGACCGCAACGGTCACTATCTGAGCTTCTTGTCTATACATATCCTCGTTTTGCATTATTCATATGCGTGCATCCGACTGAGGGCCTGTTTGGTTCTTTAGTATAAACACAAACTAGCTAAATTTTAGTACAAAACTGACTAAAATTACCAAACACTGTGTACTAAATTGCACCAACTAAACTGGACTAAGGGCCTGTTTGTTTCTTTAGTACTATAAAAAAAGTGACTAAACTTTAGTCCTAAACTTTAGTCCACCCTGTTTGGTTCTAAGGACATATTTATTACTAGACAAAAAGACCTCAATACCCTTCTCTTTTCTCACCCTCCTCTTTCCTCTTCCTGTGTCGGCCAGCGAGGACGGGCAGGATGGGCACGGCCGGCGACGGCGAAGGGCAGCATGACGGCCGGAGGGTGGGGCCACGCTGCGGGAGGACGTCGCCGCCGCCGTGTGCTTCTGCGGAAAGGGCACCGACGTGACCTCCAAGGCCGGCTATGGCCCGGATCTAGCGTGGCGTGACCTCCAGGGCTGGCGGCGGGAGTGAGGCCGCAGTAGGGAGGAGGGCCTCGCCCAGGAGGAGGAGAGGAGGAGCGCTGGGGAGGAGGTTGCGTGGGGGAGGAGGCTGCGCCGGGAGTGGCAGCGGAGGAGGAGGGTGGCGACCGGGAGGAGGTGCCGAGAGAGGCACCGGCGGAAGAGGGCGGCGCTCGGGAGGAGGCGCCGGGAGGGGCACCGGCGGAGGAGGGTGGCGCCCAGGAGGAGGCGCCGGAAGGAGGGCGGCAACAGGAGCCGAGAAAGGAGAACGAAGGAGCAGGGGCACGTAGTGGGAGGGGGATCAGGGGTAGTGGGAGTCTTTCCCCCACTTTTTAGTGAGTTTAGCCCAGTTTAGCTCCTCCTTTGGAGCTAAATAATTTTAGTCAGTTTGTCTATTTTAGTACATGGTGTTTGGTAGTTTTAGTCAATTTTGTACTAAAGTTTAGTCAGTTTCTGTTTAGTACTAGAGAACCAAACAAGCCCTAAAGTGTACTAAAATGTGGGAAAGACTCCCACTACCTCTGGTCCCCCCTCCCACCCCCATCCTGCTCTCTCTCTTCCCTCGGTCTCTCTTTTCTCTCTCCCCCGCCGCCGCCGCCTGGCCCGGTTTGCCTGCTCCTTTCTGCGTGCCACCTCGCCGCCTCCACCGGGCCGCTGCCTCCCCTGCGTCGCCGCCGCCTCCTACCCCTCCGCGTCGCGACCGGTGCGCCGCCTCCTCCTCTTGGCTGCGGCGACAAGGCAGCGGCGGATTCGGCGCGATGGAGGGAGCGGCGCGCGGATCCGGCGAGGGGGGGGGGCTCCGGTGCCGAGACGGAGGTGGGGAGGAGGCCGCCGAAGCGGAGGTCGTCGCCACGGTGCGGGTCCTTGCCGTCGTCGGGGTGGTGGCCATCGCGGCCGGCGTGCGCTGCAGGGGCAGTGCCAGAGGCAGGGCGTGGCGGCGGCGGCGGCGGACGAGGAGAAGTCGTCATCGGGGAAAGAGAAGAGAGGGTTGGGGACGGGGTGGAGAGGGAGGGAGGGGGTGTTGAGGTTTTTTTAGTAATAAATGCTTTAGTCCCTGTTTTAGTCCTTAAACATGGTTTATTCACATTTTTTAGTGTTAAAGAACCAAACAGGCCATGACTACGACAACAAACAGGCCGGATATTTAAACTGACTAATAAAGTAGTAGCATCGGAGCATGCGCTTCCTTCAAGTTAATTTTGGGTGCTCAATTTACGGTAATTTCCACTGCTCACAGAGGTTTTTACAACTAAGGACATGATCACTGAATAACATGAAGGATTCTCTATTACAAATTTTACAAATGGGAGCTTATTACAAAACATTCTTTGATCACTGTAGCGGTATCATCTCTGTACGTGTGAGCGCCTGCATTGTACTGTGTTTCTAAAAAACTGTGACCACAGTTCTACGGAGGTGCTCATAGAAATAATGTTCATAGGGATGAATATTTAAACGCCTACATTGTACTGTGCTTCTTAAAAAAAATATGACCAAGACAACATGCCACGATAGTCCACCAAAGAAGCAAATGTGCAGAACTGCAGATGAGCCGTCCTGCTGTGCACCTCCATACCAAGGTCAATCATCGCATATGGGCTTGCCCCCCCGCCCTACTTTTTTTTTTATTTAGATTGAAAACTTGTTCCAGCTTCATCTCTCGAAAGAGAAAATCAGATCAGGGTTATCACAAACCATATAAATGATTCATCCTACTTCCTAGCCATTCTACTTAGTACTAATTAGAGGCTAAAAAACACGGATTGCAAAGTACACTAAAAAAAAGATAAATTATGGTTCCACATTATTGGTTAAAAATTAACAGTTCACGATACCTGGAACATAGGCATATCCTGACTGTGCCCTCGTTTCCTCCAATGCAACATGTGCAATTCAGAGGTTCGTGGAGCTCAAAATGTACTACGGCCTTTGCTCATGCCCATCTCCGATCGAAGCCATCCTTTTCTCTATAGAACTTCTGGAATCTTGGTGGCCCTTCTGTAGTTCTGCTAGTTTGTGACGCTTCTTGGTGAACTAATAATCAAGTCCATACCAGGGTACAAGGATGCTACGTTACATGTCAGGTAAAAAGAGCAAAGGAAAAATCCATTTTACAACTTCATACTGTTACGGTCATCCGATTTTTAACCTTATGAAACCGGGTAACCAAGACCCCTGAACTAACCAAACCGGACGAACCCCCTGACTCAGTTGAAAGTGGTTTTCTATTTTTTTAAACAAGAAAATATTATTTTGTTTCTAAAAATTCATAATTAATTTATTGCATACCAGAAAAATATAAAACATGTACCAAATTTTTTCTTAAAGTATGATCTATATATCGGTGCTCTGTTCGAAAAATTTACGCTCAGAGGAGGCGGCGGAAGTGGGCCGTTGTTGGGCCGAATTCGAGTGAAAAAAGGGAGAGGGTGGGTGGCTTCCGGTCCACCCTGGTAGGAGACCCGCAGGCCCGAAGATGGTACGGAGTAGATGGCATCATCTTCCGGCCGGTCGACCCAATCCATCCAGGGACCAGCGCCGCCGCCGCCTTCCTCTCCGACGCCTCGTCGTCCTCTCTCTCGCTCTCTCTCTCTCCCCAGCTGGTTTCGCTTCCGACTCGGACTCAGCCGCCGCCGCCGCCGCCGCCTATATAGAGTAAGTAGTGCAGTCATCTTGGCAGGGTTCATTTGATTATTGGGGGAAGGGAAGGGAAGAGGAGAGAGAGAGAGAGAGGGAATTCAATTGGAGGCGTTGGCTCGCGAGCTCATCCATCCATCCCCCAATCTAATCGTGTTCGTCTTCTCCGACCCATCCATCATGAGCAGCAACAGCGGTAACTCATCATCATCATCATCATCTCCTTCTGCTGCTGCTGCTTCTGCCCCATCTACACCCACCACCAATCGCAAGCGTGGTCGCGTCCCCGCCTCCAACGACACCATCCTCAGCCTGCGCCGCGTGACCGCCGCCGCCGATTGCTCCTCCAACGAATGCGCCATCTGCCTACAGGATTTCGATTTCGATTCCGACGACATCAGGGCGCTGCCGTGCCCCCACGCGTTCCACAACCGCTGCATCTCCACGTGGCTCCGCAGCAACGCCATCTGCCCTCTCTGTCGCCACCAGCTGCCGGAGGAGGAGGAGGAGGAGGAGGAGGAGTGGTGGAGGAGGAGGAGGGCCGGGGACATGCTCCCGTCGATTCCGTCGCACCAAGCCAACCAGGAGGGACCGGACGAGGAGGTCTGGAGGATATTGAACGCGGAATCCATCCGTTGGATGAACGACATGGCTGCGCAACACAACATAAGGCTCAGCTTCTTCTGATGGATGAATGCCTCCGATCAATCCTGGCGCACGCGGTCCATTGCCCCCAGCAGGGATACCTGGATCATCTACCTAGTGTCTTCTTCTTTCTTGATTGAAACAAAATGTATGCTCCTCCTATTTATTTCCTGGCCTATGTATGCGTAAATAAAACCAAGGAAAGGAATCTGAACTTGTGCCTTGTATTTCCCCTACCCTAAAACCGTAAGAGTTGGCAAAAACACGGGTATATGTATGTCCGTACTGCTTTGCTTTCAGGAGAGGACGTGTGAGGGGGAGGCGTGTGGGAGCGGCCGGTTCTGTGCAAATTTCACAGGCACAGTTGGGCGCCGATCGTCCATGCTGTGCCCCCAAGCCCCAGGCAGGGCCCGTCCATGCTGCCGACCCTTCCAGCACCTCTGCTTTTCCATGTTTGTGTGTCATGTATCAGGTTTTGGGCCAAATTGTTTCCCTATGTGTGTGTGGTGAATTGCCAAAGATCATTTGTTGGCCTTTCATTTCATATTTTCGAGGTGAATCCCCGCCCGTCAATCAAATAGCAAAAGTCAGTTCATTCGTTCCTAGATGATGACCAAGTATTTTAACTTTGGACAGGATTGCAGCGACGCTAAGGAAGTTGTTTCCAAGAGAGAAACTGAGTTTCAACCTTCACGTGAAGGACACGCAGCAAAGATCAAGGAGCTGAGCACTTTGGTATAATCAAATACTATCCTTGAGAAAGCTACCTCCCTTTCCTTGACGACATTTTCATCTGTTGTTTGCAGATTGACCAATATAACAAGAGCTCAGAATGAAGTAGGTCCAGATCCAAATGTATCACACCTGACCTGCAGTTAGAAGATGCATGCAGAGAAGACTGAGATGGAGCCCTGCATTGAGAACAAGTGCACATAAGAGCTGGATGACGCTCTCTAACGAGCAATGCTGTATAGCAGGCAGAGAAGAGCACAAGGAATAGTTTCTTCTGAGCAGAGAAGAGAAAAAAAATCAGACATGACAGTTAACGGAGTATCTGAGGGAGGGACTTAAAACAATATTACTCTGTCGAGAAATAACTCTCCTACTTTCTGTTTGGGTATCAGAATTGCTAAGAGGGTTATCTGTTCAACAGGTGGGCCTTTTTTGTACGTAGTCCAATGCTATGCACTTCACTCTCAAGAAACACACAATTTACAATTGTGTTTAATCTCTTCCTTTATGGAAATCAGATAGGCATCGATATAGATCCCTGTATTGTATAGTTCTTTGATGTGTCCACTTGCCCGGTGCTTTTCAGCAATTGGATGGTTTATCCTCTATCCTCCATCAATATGAGATGCTTTGCTAGCTGTTCAATTTTTCGTTAATCCTTATATAAGACTTTTGGTTATCTCTATGGATCTCTGTAAGGCCCTGGCACCTAGGCAGAATACCTATTTTACGCCCTGAACTTGTACATTTACTGTTGTAGTCTTGTAGAAATATTCCAAAAGCGTTGTTAGTCCTCGGTAGGACATGTCACATATGTTTCATAGTGAAAAAAGTATTCAAATAGTAATAGATAAGATCATAAATTGATTGGTTCTCTTAGCAGCTGCCGCAGCAAGCTGTGTACCATGAAGTGCTCTACACCTGAATTTGGAATCATGTACCTGAATTTGGAATCCTGTTCTATTGTTTCTAGTTCTTTAGAAAAATGAGTAGGCAGGTCCTAAATTTGGTGCCAAAGGAACAAGATGTGGAGAAGTTTGAGGATGCCCTTGCTCGTGTTCGTCGCTGTGATGTGGTGGAGCTGAGAAAAAAAAATGCAGATAGTGATATTGATATTGAAGAAGTGGGTTTAGATCCAAAATTATTCAACTTGTTATGATCGAAGTACTAGTCTATATATGTTTTTAGTGGATGGTAGAGAAGTATTACTCAACCTGTTTTATTGTTTCTACTTCTTTTTTTAAACAGACTTGAGGTTGAGCAGGTCCTTGTAGTGTGTTGATCCACAGTGCAATGTGCGGCAACATGTTGGTTGTGTTGTCATACCTGATAATGAGAAGCCTGCAGTTAGCATTTCTCCTGGCTTGCCTTCCTGCTTTCATTGTGAGATGTGCCGAATTAGCAGGGCTGATCCGTAAGTTCTTTTAAACTTCAAGTATGGTCCTGAACTCAACAAGACTGAGTCACTTACTCGTACTGCGGTCTGTGATCACCTAAAAACTTATAGTTTGTGACCTTTCGTCATTATATTGTGTTAACTTTTCTGTGGCATCATTCATTTATGAAAATCTCCTTGCACAACAACTTAACAACCGATCAATCTGTATCATATGCATGCATTCTTTTTCCATATTTTCGTGCCCTTCCTTTCTCTACTTTTGTATGTTATAAGCACTATTTTATTAGTTCTAGTATCGGATGACCTATTATTTCTGATATAGTTTCCTACTGTACTTCAGTTTCTGGGTCACTGTCGAATTGTCAATAATGTGTTGCTCCCTGTAATAGTAGGACCCTCTTCCATAGCAGCAGTTGAGTGAGTTGTCAATTGTTTCATGACCAAAGCTCATTTATTGATGTTTGTCATTGAACAAATCACTTCTTTTTTGGATTCTTGAATACTTTTCTGAAACTTTTTCAATCACTAATATCTCTGCTAGACCATTTTGTTGTCTGTTTTTTAAGAAGTAAAATAAATTCCCTCTTTTTTATAAAGTTACTTTGATACATCGTGTAGAAAAGGTAGCTGTATCATGATTGGGCATGTATGCTCTAATTGCAACATAATTCTTGTAGAATTTTAGTCAGGATGGCAATTTTAAGAAGATCAATATTTCCATAGTACAACTTTGTTAACTCATCATCAGTTTATTTGCTAATTGGTTGCTTTATCTTTTGTTTGTGTCATTATTATTATTTTGCACTAGGAGATCTTTCTTCAGCAAGCAGGGCTGAGACATTAATTTGAGCTTTAGTTTTGTTTGTGTAATAACATTACAGCGAACAGCTAGCTCCACATCTTTTGCTCTTTTCATGGTTTCTTCAATCATCTGTATTCCTTGTATTTTTTATACAAAAGAAGAGATAATTTTACTTTGGATAGTCATGTTGGTATTGATAGTCTTGAGCAACAATGGCTGAACGAAATGCTGCATTTCGTTATACAAGTGAACTAAAGCATGCTAGTTCTGCAATATGCATAGCTTTTGTTTGTGATTATTGCTTATGTTCAGGTCATATACTGTGCAGTATACTGCGGAAAGTTTTCAGCTATCAAGAGCCAATACAGAAATGCTGCAGAAAGCTGAATATAATATCCAGCTTAGTTCTTTTTCTTTTTTTTATATAATATTTTTCCTTGGACTATTACGCTAGTTTAGGATTGTCATGGAATAGTCACCATTTAGTCATTTACTCATGGTATTATTGGAATACCTGCATGTATTGTTGAACTTGCTTTTATGAGTTTGGATTGATTTGTTTTATGCTGGTTTGGTGTATTCTTCTGGATGACAAAGTCCCTTTTAGGATGCACTGGCCTTTAAACTGGTCTCCGCAAGTTAATTGCATGTATTATGTACAGTGAGCCAGTATTTTCTGATAGGATTTTTGTGCAAGTTGTTTTATTGAGTTAAAAATAACTTGGTCAGGTGCCACCTGTTTGATTTCTAATGACACATACTTTCTCAACTTGCACAAGTAAGAGTGGAAAATGCTCTTACTTTCTATTCTTATTATGAGTTGATATGTAATATAATTTGCTGAATACTTGGATAGTGTGTTATGTCAAGTAACGTGGTTGGCTTTGCTAAATAACAGTGTGTGCAGATCAGCAGTACTATTTTATATCCTTCTAGCTGTAGTGATTATATAAATTGGAAGAAGTTCTTTAAGATTGAACAGTAATTTCAATCATACTAGATTAGAAGTTACTCAAGTTGGCAACTCTCTCTGTCAGGCATTCATATTAGGGTGGTCAACAGGCAGCCCATACAGAAGTTAGGGGCCAATGAAAGACATGATGGTCCCCTAGTAAGTATCTTTTCTTTTGAAGCTTGCTATTCTGTTTATCTTTTGTTAATTATTGGTCATTATTTTACAGTATCTTCCTGTGTTCATCAGTTATAGTTTTTTATTGCATGTCTCCTATTTTCCTTTTTTTTTCTTCAAACAACGGCAGGAGAGCTGCGTGTCATTTTATTAAGGAAGAAAAAAGAACCAAATACACAGGGAGGGGTGAGACCTCCCTGAACCCACGACACACTAACACAACTTCTCTAGAGATACAAAAACAAAAACAAAACGACCACGACCACACACTAGGTAGCAACCAGTTAAGGGGGCTGCGCACTCCTTAAGAGGAGTTCTCGCAGTCCGGCGGCTCCGGCTAGGCACCACAAATGGCCCTCAGCGGCCACTTGAGAGAGAACTGCTTGCACTTGAGGTTGGTCCTATTCTCCTTTTGACCCTAAACATTTCTATGTACTCAGTAAATAGATTATCTGGAGGAGGGAATTAACAAGATTACGCTGTCGAGAAATGACTCTTGTACATTCTGTTTGGGTATCAGAATTGCCAAGAGGTTATCTGTAGGACAGGTGTGGCTTCTTTGTACGTAGTTCATTGCTAAGCACTTCACTCTCAAGAAACACAATTTACAATTGTATTCCATTTGTTCCTTTATTGAAAGCAGATAGGCATCGACAAATGCTTTTAGATGCTTGTGTAGTTCCTGGGTATGCCTTCGCACTTTGGGAGAATACATATTTTACGCCATGAAAGATTCCACTTTGAAGTTGTACATTTAGGCCCCGTTTGTTTCATTGGAATTGAGGAGAATTGAAATGTGACTAAATAGTTAGCTAATTATGCATGTGGATTGGAATCCATCATTCCACTTCTATCTAATTCCACATATGTATTAATCTAAAAGAAAGTGATTCTTCTCATCCACCTATGAATTGTTTGGAATTGTATCATGAAGTTGTGAACCTCTACCTCTTTGCTCTCTTTTTCCCCCAAGGCTCTCAAATTAGCTATTTTCTTCTCATATTAGTGGAGAACAAATGAAATTCCAATTCTAGAGACCCAAACGGGACCTTAGTGTTGTAGAAATATTCCAAAGCCACATTGGTCCTTGCTGGGATCTGTGTTTCATAGTGAAAAAGTATTAAAAGAGTACCCCCCCCCCTGCCCAAGACATTGCAAGAGAAGATCATAAATCAATTGGTTCTCTTAGTAGCTACTGCAGCAAGCTGTACCTAGAAAGTGCTCTACACTTAAATTTGTCCCTAATTTGTTGTTTGTAGTTCTTCAAAACTTTGAGAGTGGGCAGGCCCTAAATTTGGTGCCAAAGGAACAAGATGGGGAGAAAGTGAGAAATTTGATGATGCCCTTGCTCGTGTTCGTCGCTGTGTTGGTGGAGCCGAGACAAATAATGCAGACGGTGATAGTGATATCAAAGTTGTGTCTGATTCTGTTTGAATCTATGATGCCCTTTAAGCTCTCTGGCTTTTACTGTGGATGCTTTCAATGCACTGCTCATATAATGGCCAATTGCTCTGATATTTGTATATTAAACCCAAGAAAATGTCCATTGAAAATTCTTCAAACTAAATCTTTGTTTGATTTAGTATTTCGCAACTATAAGTTATTCTCTATGTTGCAGCAGTGGGCTCATGACCCTTTAGTCTTTAGAGTTACCTGTTCTAGGATTACCATATATACTTATGGTATTTTCCTTAACCCACAGTTATTTTCTGTAACCCTATCTTTGAGAAATATGTTTGATGTATAGTATTCTTTGCACTCCTTCAACAGAGTTCCCTGTTTTGTTCTTTTATGGCCTGTTCTGTAAAACATGCCTTTGTTGTATACAGTCGGTTTTATCTTGTGACAGATGGCTGCTTCGAGGATCCAGATTGTGGTAGGTTGAAGCCCGATGCTCACATGGGTTGTTTTGATTTAGAAGCTTTTATTGAAATAAATCAGCATTCCCGGAGGGTTTGACTATTTTTACTTAATGCAACTTGACCTCAATGTCTTGACAATGTTAATTCAATTTTGGCTTCTCTTTCTAAATGAAGCTTTCTTCCTTTTTCAAGTGGCAGTGTCCGATTTGCATGAAGAATTACTCTCTAGAGAACATAATTATTGAGCATCGCTTCTTTAGTGAGTTTATAGTGGATGTGAAAACACTTTTCTGGCTACTTTTCTAGGTGTGCACTGTTGCTGATTTGTTGCATTTTGGTGATCCAGATCAAAAGATGTGGAGATGATACATCTGCAATTGATATCAAGCCTGATGGTTCCTGGAGACTTAAGGGCAGTGCATTGTTTCTGATTTGTTGCATTTTGGTGATCCAGATCAAAAGATCCGGAGATGATACAAATGAAATTGATATCAAGCCTGATGGTTCCTGGAGACTTAAGGGCAGAGCTGAACTGAAGGACCTTACACAGTGGCATCTTCTGGATGGTAAACTCTGTGTGCCTGCAGATACAACAGACAAACCGTAAAGCATGAGAATAAGAACTGTAAACCGTTATCTGAAGGGGTTTTGTCTTAAATTTGGGACTAGAAAAAATAGCAACGGCCAGTGGGAAACCAGCAAGAGGGGGGATACTGATCTGGCACTGTCTTCTGATAATTAGCATGCAAGAAAACAAGAACTCTTCAAACAATATTGATGATACAAACATTGGAGACGAAGGCTGTGATTTAAAACCAGCAAAAATTATTATCCTATGGCCCATATCCATGATCTTGATTCTTCAGCCTCAGATGAAAATGCTCCTCCAGCGTCAACAGAGCAGGATATAATGGTTTTGAGTGACTCAGATGATGATGCAATCATGTTCCTAGTGCTCTGAACTGTGGCTCAACACATGACACTGGAAATCTGTTTCCAACGGACCCACCTGAAATTTCAGGAGTGTCTAGTGAAAACCTGGCAGATGTCCTAATGAAACCTCATTCCATGCATTAAAAGAAGGTTTTGGTAATCTGGGATTGTCAATTTTGAGTATGCCCTCTGTGTCCCAGAGATGATCCTACATACCAAATATTTGATACCAATACACGGGTAACAGGCAATCAAGGTGAAGTGGAGAACTACTCTTCAAATTATAAACCTGTGCATGAGGCAGTTTCTGGGGGTGATTTGGGGGCAATAAGCGGAGGATGGGCATGATGGCACATTGGAACCTTGTACTTCAAGCGAGAGAGACAGTGCCATTGGACTTGCTAGCCTGAGTGACTTGACACTCAAACATGTGATGACGGCCATTCTGACAAATGGACAGCTGTCAGCGTCAGTGGTACCAATGAAGGCTTAATTAATGGCAAAAAAGCGTCTCAGAAAAGGAGGAACCCTGGAGATGAAATAGCAGCTTTAGATGGTATGTGATAGAAGTCTTGGCTCCTTTTATTTTTGTATATGATTTGTTACTCTGTCCATTACAAGTCTTTTTGAATATGGTTGCCTAGATGATTATTAGAATCACAACACTTTAGGTACAGTTTTATCGGTGCTTTGCCACTGCCACTGCCATTGTATTGTATCTGAAACTGTACCTTTGAATTCGGCTGATAATTTTTATTTGGAAACCATGCCTGTGGTTTTTGTCCCAAGAAGATGTATTTTTTTTAAATTCCTTGTGTGCAGCTTCAGGTGTAGGAAGCAGAAATGTCGTGGCCCCTTGTCGGTACCTCCTCAGAAGCAACTTTGAGTTCGACTGAGATTGACACTAATTGTTGACTTAGATTCTGATTAGCATAGCATTTTTTTTTTTGTTTTCTGGTTGCTGGTGCCCAGTGTTGAAATCGTATCGGTCTGATACCTACCAGAAAGGAGTGGACGGGATGATGAATGTAGTGGGCGGACGGTGTCAAATGGCATTAGAAATGAAGTGGCGAGCGGTGAATGAAGCAGGTTGTTTTTGTTGGCCAGTTGCATTGGCATGTGTGGTCTCGGCTGACTACCCCTTGGATGTTCCAGCCGACTGCGGCCAAGACAATGTTGTACTATACCATTTGTGTGCGGATTGGGGCTGGAGTTGTATATATAATATATACATGGTGTAAACATGTTTTTTTGTCTCCATTCCCTTAATTAGAATCAGGTTTCCTATGTTCCTACGGCTGAATGGCTCTTCCTTTTAGGACTAGTTTGGCAACCATATTTTCTTGAGGTATTTTCATTTTTTCAAGGGAAAATGAATTAATTTTCCTTGTGAAAATGGGAATCTTTGAGGAAATGGGGGTGTCGGGAGAATGTGCGTAGTGGCCTTGTCTATGCTGCAACTAAATATAGTGTCTGAGGAAATGATGGAGGGTTACCATCATGGTAATTTATATCTAATGCAATTAAAGTTTCAGTGTTACCATCATGATCATATATATGGTGTCTGAGGAATTGATGGAGGGTTACTATCATGATCATATATATTCATATGTAGAGTATGGATCGGGGTTAAAATTTCCGTCTCCGGTGCGGTAAGAGAGATGGATTCCGGCTAAAGTTCAGCATGTTTTGTTCTAGAATTTAAAAAAATTCAAAAAATAGAGGAAAATATTATTAAAAACTAGACATTTTTACAAGTCTTTTGCACTAGTCCTTGTTGAAATCTGACATCATGTACTTTATCAAATATATGGTTTAACGTTAAATCTGTTAAGGGCCTCGTGGCCGGCAGCGGATTTCCATGTATTCTGGCCGGATTCTTCAACGAAGGTGACAAATCTCTTGTGTAGGAGAAGCTCTTTGTTGTGGATCTAAGTTTATTATGACTTGTAGTGCTTAGTGAACATATCGCTGCGGTACCTGTATTAAGGTTTGGGTGAATAGTGAGTGGATGAAGTTGTGAGATAAATTGCCTAGAAGGGATGTTGATTTTTTGAAAGAAAATGTCTATATAACTCCATGAAATATGTATCATAGAATACATCACTCCCTAATCTTTAAAACCAGATTTTATACACATCAAACTATCCGAAATCGATCAAATTACCTGCTGAGGCGATATTGGAGAGTGGTTTAGCCACATGGCACTCCATGCTGGCACTAAGTCACTGCCTAGGTCCACCTGTCGGCCTCCCAAGTCGTCTTCAACCTTCCACAGCCCCTTTCCTCACCTCTCGTGTTGCAGCCATGGCCACCGGTCTCTCTTTCCTCTCCCTCCCATCCATGGCCAACGTCACCTGTGGCCCGCCGCCTGCAGCTAGCTGCTGCAGCCTGCCGCCACCTGCAGCTCGCCGCTGCGGCCTCCGTTTGTGGTCTGCCACCGCCGCCTACTTTTCCCTGCTACCACCGCTGCCCACGCTGGATGCGCCCCGCCGTTGCTAGGGGCTGATGGGATGGGTAGGACCCATGCCATGTGCCATCTGATGTGGCGTTGATGTATGTGCTATAGTGGCACCATTCTCCAAAACTGGCTAGAGGTGTTTTGTCTGTTTTTATAAAATTTAATGTGTCAAACATCTATTTTTTTTTAGTTTAGAGGTGAAGTAGACTACCGATTATAAATTAGAGGGTTATGTAAATTTTTTCTCAGCGCATACAAGAGCACAAAGGCATTCTCCCCAAGAATCAGGGCAACCGAGTGGCCCACTACCTTCAAGTGGTAAACATCAACAAGTATGACTCTAAGGAAAACCCGGACGAGTGGGTGGTGTCCGGACAGCGGGAGGCAATCGCGACGTTATGCTAGCCTAGGTCCCAATTATGCTGGGGCTCAGGCACTGCACTGGCACGTCCCAATTCAGTGTTGTCATAACCTCCGCCTAGATCAGCTTGGGCTCGCCATTTCAGAAGCAGGAGTTTTCAATGACTTGGCTAATTGTTTTTTCGGGGGAGGAGGTGTGGTCAGTGGTTCACAGTTTACCCGACGACAAGGCGGAGACCTGATGGAATGACATGTTTATTCTATAAATCAGCCTGGCCGGTCATCAAGGTGGATATCATGAGAGCCTTCAACGCTTTTTGGTCCTTGGATTGCCGTAGTCTCTTTCTCCTCAATGATGCATACATTATTCTGCTGAAAAAGAAACAGGATGCTAGGACAGTCAAGGATTACCAGCCGATCAGTTTGATCCACAGCTTCAGCAAACTGATCACGAAGGTCTTATCAGTTAAAAATGTATTCAAATAATAATAGAGAAGATCATAAGCTACCGCAGCAAGCTGTACCATGAAGTGCGCTACACCTGAATTTGGAATCCTGTTTTATTGTTTTGAGTGGGCAGGTCATAAATTTGGTGCCAAAGGAACAAGATGGGCAGAAATTTGATGATGCCCTTGTTCGTGTTCGTTGCTGTGATGGTGGAGCTGTGACAAATAATGCAGATAGTGATATTGATATCAAAGCTGTGGCTAATTATATATGTCTATGAATCCACGATGCCCTTTAAGCACTCTGTCTATTACTGTGAATGCTTTCAATGGACTGCTGACTGCTCATATAATGGATGATTGGTCTGATATATGTATACTAATCCCAATAGAATGTCTATTGAAAATTCTTCAAGCCAAATCTTTGATCGATTATTGTATTTTGCAGCCAGATGTTATTCTCTATGCTGCATCTGTGAGCTCATGACCCTTCAGTCTTTAGAGTTACCTACCCTAGGAAAACCGTATGTGCATATGATTTTTTTCCTTAACCCACAGTTGCTTCTGTAATCTTATTTTTGAGCAATATGTTTGATGCATAGTATTCTTTGCAATGCTTCAAGGATGTTTATCTTGTGACATATGACTGCTTCGAGGATCCAGGTTGCTGAAAAAGCCCTGTACTCACATGGGTTGTTTTGATTTAGAAGCTTTGGTTCAACCAAATCAGCCTTCCTAGAAGGTTCGACTATTTTGACTTAATGCAACTTTACTTCATTCTCTTGCCCATGTTAATCCATTTTTGCCTTATCTATCTAGATGAAACTTTCGTTCCTTTTTTAAGTGGCAGTGTACTATTTGCCTGAAGAATTACTCTCTAGAGAACATAATTATTGATCCTTACTTCAATCTCATCACTTCTTTGGTGAGTTTATAGTGGATATGAAGTGCTGTTTTCAAGTGTGCATTGTTGCTGATTTGTTGCATTTTGGAAATCCAGATCAAAAGCTGGGGAGATGATACATCTGAAATTGATGTCAGGCCTGATGGTTCCTGGAGAGTAAAAGGCAGAGCTGAACTGAAGGACCTTACACAGTGGCCTCTTCCAGATGGTACACTACTCTGTGTGGCCGCAGGATGCAGCAGCCAAACCCAAAATGTGTATTGTAAAGCATGAGAATAAAGAAGAAGCGTTGTTTGAAGAGGTGGGTTGTCGTCTTAAGTTGGGAACTGGAAAAAATAGCAATGACCAGTGGGAAATCAGTAAGAGAGGGGAGATACTGGTCTGGTGCTGTCTTCTGATAATGAGCATACAAGTCACATTGAAAACAAAAACTGCATCACTCTCTCAAACAATAGATATGCAGGCATTGGAGATGAAGTTTGTGGATTTAAACCAGCAAGAAACAATTATCCTATGACCCATGTTCATGATCTTTGATTCTTCAGTCTCAGATGAAAATGCTCGCCCAGCATCATTGGAACAGGATATAATAATTTTGAGTGACTCGGATGATAAACCCAACCCACCTGAAATTTCAGTAGTGAACAACCTGCTGGATGTGCTAACGAAACCTCGTTCCATGCATTAAAAGAAGGTTTTTGGTGATTTGGGATCGTCATTTTGGGAATGTAAGTCCTAGAGATGGTCCTACTTACCAGTACATTTTTTAGAGACAATCAGGTGAATCTCCAAATTACTATGCACGGGCAGTCTCTATGTTTGATAGAAGTAGTAGCGAACTCATAAACTAGACAGATGAACAAAAGTTTGATGTCACTCTTCCCCCTCTGCAGACAGCTCAATAGTGATGTTACATGCCGAGCGAACTTTGGAGGCTTTCTTCCTCAAGAATTTTATGGCCTCGTAGACTGAATCGGCGCAACTTTTCTGGCCGTAGATGATCACTCGTTTCAAGTTCTTTGCCACGCTGATCACTCTGTATACAAAGTTCTTCTCCACCTCCAATCCTCGGAAGAATAGAACAGTGAGCTCTTCGAGGGAACTGCGCAAACAAGGGACATCATCTTCATTTCCGTCATCACCAACTTCGCCACAGTGGCTGCCCAAGGACTGCATGGCCATTGATAGATACAAACATGAGATCAGAACAATACACATTGGCAAACCGTCAGTCTGCATATAGATGCATGGGTCAATGCAAAGGACATACCCATAGCTGGAGAACTTTGAGATCAGGAGACCTCCGCAACAAACTCATCAAACTATACAAGTGTGCATTGGATGAGAAGCACATCTTTATGCCAAGAGTGTGGATCTGCACAATTTAATTCGTTTCAAACTCAATTCAGCCGTAAGACAGGCAACCATGCACTTTTAGAAATAAAATACAGTACTGGTGGTAGTAGTACTCATCAGCAGGGGGAAGGATAACCGTACACGTACCTTTGTATACTCATCAGCTCCCCTGAAAATTAACTGGTGGTGCTCCAGGTGGAGGTACTGGATGCCAAAAAGAGAAGCACAATCAGCAGAAGAGATCTGGATTGATATGGCACCTTTGCCTTCATCAGGCTCCACTTCCAATGAAATACTGTGCAGACGTGGAGCAGGTCCAACGGTCAACTTCCCTCTTGATTTGCACTCCCACATTTTGACAACCTTCAGAGTCTTGGAGCGCATTATCAGTTCTGGGGAGCTCTCACACTCGCCCCAACTTGGTAACGATAAGCTACAGAACCCAAACTGAAGCACTTGCAGATTGTATAGCTGAGAAATGATGTGTGACATGTCAGCCGCGACGAAGGCACACGCAATCAGGCTCATATCAGATAAACAACACCAAGCAGCACCTAGCGCATGCCTTAGCCCTTCTCTTATGCTGAAAAAACCCAGTGCTAGCCTCTTCAACCTCTGGCTCTCACTGTTGTCGATGTGTTTCAGAGGGAACTCCAAGTCAGCCGAGCGTGTCAGATTCAAGACCATAACTTCTTCTGCGCCTCCTTTCTCTGACAAAAGCCTCATCAGGTTGTCTAGCTCTCGAGGATCTGGGCACAGTGATGAATCAATTCTGAAGCAAGATACTGGTCCTGGGTGCTCAACCAGCACACGAGTGATAGAATCTGTCAAATCCACCAATCCTTCCTTGTCTGAATCACACCAAAACTTGTGGAAGGACGATTCTCTTCTTGCTTCCACCAGTGCTTGGTCGTGAAGGGCGAGGGGGGTACGACTCCACACATCGTGCCAGAACATGTCATCTGGACGTCCGTATAGGAGCAGGTCCATCCATGGATCGTGCCAATTTCTTGGAAGTATGCCCCGGCCGTACAGCGCCCACCCGAGGGCATCCAGCTCCTGACGCTTGCCGGCGACGACGAACCGCTCAGGCGCCGGCGGAAGTGCGTCCAATGCCCGTCGGATCGTCGCTGGTGTCCGACAAATTACAGATTGGATGTCGGTCCCTGCATTAAGCGTGCAACTATCACAGCTAGAACAGTAATAATCAAATGGAACAAACAAACAGTACAAGGAAATGCAACTATCAGGAAACAACAATGTGCAATGCGAAGGGAACACAATCACAAACATGTGAGAGTATGTAAGTTAGAAAGGACAATCAAAAACATGTGAGAGTATATAAGTTAGAAAGGACATGAACAAAAAAGTTGGAATAGTTCAGCGAATTCATAGAACAATTCAGCACAACCACAGTACAACTTTTATTATCACACAAGACAGAACCACATTGTACTGCTCACACTTCCAGAAATCCATCTAATAGCTGACCTCACAACATTTCAATGCGAATATTTGAAATGACCTCACAACATTTCAAGACAAAACTGAGATAATTGAAATGTGACTAAATATTTAAGCTAATGATATATGTGGATTAGAATATATCGTTCTCTCCTACGTGTGAATTGTTTAGAATTGTATCATAAAGTTGTGGGCTCGTACCTCTTTACTCTCTTTTCTCCAAAACTCTCGAATCATCTCTTCTCTTTCCATATTACTTCTCAAATTCCAATTCAAGAGCAACGAAGGAACGTACGTACCTCTGGGAGGAGGTGCAGATGACGAGGAGGTCGTGGCGTGGCAGCCTCCAGGCGTGGGTGATCACGACGGATCGTCGAGCCAGGTCCTGAGGAGGGTTGTGGCTGCGGGCGCACGCCACCAGGCGCCTCTGGCGGACGTCGAGCAGGGAGACAACGGACGACGAGGACCTCTCCTCCCGGCTCCGGCCCTGCTGGTTCTCCTGCATGATGTAGAGGACGTAGCGGTCGTCGGGGTCGATCAGCGTCACTCGGAGCGGCGGCTCTGGGGCGGCGAAATCAATGGTGACGCCGTAAGCCAACACCCACGGGTTGAGGCGGTTGGCGGCGGCGGCGTCGTCGAGCGTGGAGAGGGCGCCGCGGGCGGTGACCTGGACGAAGCAGAGCCCGCCCTGGCTCACCTTGACGCAGCGCCGCTGCTCGATGCGGTTCTGCGTCTCGCCCGGCGGGAGCGGTGGCAGCTGGACGAAGTCCATCTCGGCGGGGTGTGGAGCGCTAGGATGATGTCGTCCGTGACGATGCGGCTCCTCCGCGGGCGGTAGTCGCCGTCGGCGAGGACGCCGGGGAAGGAAGCGAGCGCCACCCAAGGCAGGCGGCCGCGTGGCACCACCTCCGGGTCCGTGCGGGAACGCGAGGAAGAGCACTCGGCGGCATCGGAGGACGACGACGCCATGCCTAGCGCTGTAGGCAGTGGTGGTACGGTGCTTGCTCGCTTGCTCGCAGTCGCAGCAGGGGGGATCGAGGGTTTATGGGTTTTGGTTCGTTTCGCTCGCTCGCTCGCTTGCCGGCCGGGTTGGTGAAGAAGAATCTCGATCAGGGTGGTTGTTGTGTGTGTGTGCAGTGTCGTCGGGGCCGGGCATTTTTCTTGATTATCAATCTAGTGTTAAAGGTAATAAATTGTGGAACCCACAAACTCAAAATGTTGTATTCAGTAGAAATGTTATCTTTAATGAAACTCTTATGTTATCTGACAAGCTGTCTAGTGATGCTTCTATTGGGAGACAGCGAAAAATAGGTGCGCAGATGGAGCATTTTAGAGAATTATAATATTGCTGTCCAGAGCATTCGCTCCGGCCGGCCGATGAGCCGCGATCGATCGAGGATGTCGTCCATATTTCTGTAGGTTGGGGCTGTCGTCGGCCGGCGGGCCGGCGGTAGCGGTGGGATTTGGAATTGAGAATAATGGAAGTGAAATCATCTATGATCAGATACTAGTTTCACAACGGACCGGGCCCCACCGCATCCGACAGAGCGGGCATCGCATCGCCATCGCTATCGCGGAGTCTCCCCCCACGTGCGTACGCACGCACATTGCATTGTATCGTGTCGTGTGTCGCTGCTGCTGCGTGCGCGTCCCGCCGGCCCCACCTCCGGCCGGGCTGGTGCGGCGGCCCGCACGCGAGCGACGACCCGGTACGTCCGTGCCTGCCCAATACATTATTAATTTTTTTATTAAAAAAATACATTATTAATTTATTATTATTTATCGACCGACCGCATGCATGCATCACAACATTTGCATCAAACCAAATATAGGAGCAGCTAGCAGCCTATTCGATTTTATTTCTAATAACTTATGGCGGGACCGATCGATCGATGGCCTGGAATTGAATCTTTACTGCTCCGGTCCTCTGCCCTAAATTTTTTTTTTAAAAAATCTGGCCTAGTACATGTACATATATACATATATATATATATATATCTCTTAATTTCCTGTGTCTACTTAATTTCGTATATATACTGATACTCCTTCCGTCTCAATTTATAGGTCGTTTGATTTTTTTGGCATCAAGTTTGACCGGTTCGTCTTATTCAAAATATTTGCGAAAAAAATCGAAAATTTCAATTCATAGTTAAAGTATATTATATGTAAGACTAAACCACAATGAAAACAAATGATAATTATGAAATTTTTTGAATAAGACAGACCGGTCAAATTTTGTATCAAAAAATCAAACGAGCTATAAATTGAAACGGAGGGAGCAGATGATATATATGTGCTCTATAGTATGTATGTTTTACCGTCACGTCACGGATTGGATGGCAACGCATCATTCTTGTTTCTTCTTCTTCTTTTGTGTGTTTTTTCTTTTCGCGGACGTGTGCAAATTAAAGCACGTACTGTACGTTTGACATGAAAATGAGATGCTGGTAGGTTGCCGCGTGTACGAGGCCCGGCCCGCCGCCTGCGCATGCAGCAGCAAATTAAGATGTGTACGTGGCGCCTGCATGCATCGCCTGAGCTGAGCTGATGCTTGTAGGGTTGCCGCGCGCGCGTCTGATGTGTGCAAAGCACGCACGTTTCACCTCAAAAAAACGTCTGATTTACCGTACGTCAATTAATATTGCAAGCAGCAGAGCTAGACTAGAGCGCATGCAACGAACTAACGGCCCACATCAGGGCAAGGGCAACGACGTACGATCAACATGCATGTATGCTGCACCACGTACGTACACCGTACCCCAATTCAACCTAGCTCGTAGCTAGCCTCCGATCGATCCTTATTGGCTACTGCGCCGATGATGGCGGCAATGCAAGCGCCTGCTCGATAGATCTATCGTCTACGATCAGTACACATGCATGCATGTCGCTCGGCTTCGGCCGGGCTATTGCCTGCATGCATGGCGCGTGACAATATATATCAATATATATATCATCCGATCCGCTGGCTGCCCCTGGCGCACCACCGGGCAGGATGAAGATTTCGTACGCACCTGCATGCAGGGGCGGATTCAGGACCGGGGCTGGGGAGGGGGGGGGGGGGTGGGCGCTGCAGCCCCGGTCCGGCCCAAGTAACACTAGGTAGTCTACGTACTGGCCTGCTTCCTGCTACTGGCTTGTTGTCCGGCTGCTGCTCATCTCTGAAGTCTGAACGGCATTGCATCTGCCACAATCCTAACCCCAGACAGGCTGGTTGCTGTGCCCCGTAGCCCATTCTTGGCTTGCTGTCTTGGTATGCAGCTGCTATTTGCATTTTTCAGTTTAACCACTGTCCACCGATTTGCGGTAGATTAGTTTCAGAAAAACAATTTCAGTTGCCGACCATAAAATGCAGGGTGCTAGGATAGATAAGCTTTTGAAGAGAAAAGAAGTTTAGAAAAATAATGCTGAGAGGCTTAAATCAAACTAAACGGATTCATGTTCAGCAAAAGATACATGTCGTGTCTCTTAGTACACCTACATCATATAGTTTCATGCTAAATGATCTTTTGTTTTGTGTTTATCAGCCCACCCCCCGCAGTCAGTTTCTGGATCCGCCAGCATACATGATATTATAATGATGATGTATGTAATCAATCAATCAATCTACCGTACGTACGTGTACGTGGCCTGCATGCTTAAGTCCTCCAACATCGATCCTCCGTACGTCCTCGACGACGACTACGTACGTACGCCGGCTCGATATGATCCTCCTCGTCAAGCTAAGGCGGCGTCGGTCGAGCAACAAAGTGATGGGCACCTATGGGTATGTACGTACTGATCTGATGCGCTCGTTATGGTTCGTTTCGCTCGCTCGCTGGCCGGCCGGGTTAGTTCATTGAAGAAGAATTTCGCGCGCCTGCCTGCCTGGCCGGGCTGGTGAACGAATTAAGGCTAGCTGGTCGGTCGGCCGCGCGGCGGCTTCCTTGCTTGAGAAGAAAGTTATTGGTGCACGGCCAGAACGAAACGAACGGATTGGAACAAATCATGCATATCGTGTCATCCAATAGCAGAGTACCTTCGCGTTGTTGCTACGTACGTATTTAGTTCGTTGGAGAAGAATTCCGCCTGCCTGCCTGGCCGGGTGGGAAGAAGGGGGCTTAGAGGGCTATTTTGATCCATACGGAAGTCAGCGTACCTGCAGGTGGGTCCAAATGCTCTAAATACGTACATAATAGTGTATTTCAAGTACTAGCGAAATTGTAGTGGCCTACGTCCTATTTTAGAAATTGTAACGGCAGATCTCCAGCCCATCGTATTTGTAATAGCTTGTGTCCAATTAACCCAATAATAATGAAACTGAAATCATCATCTACCCATCATCAGATCAGACAACGGACCGGGCCCCACCCCTATCCGATCGACCGACAGGTTGGCAGGATATATACGATGCTTTTTCATGCGGTTGATCCTTGGAAGGAAAAAAAAAAAATCTCAAGCCCTGCGACGCAGCACCGGCGCGCGACCGACCGATGCATCGACGACTGCATCGCATCGCGGCGTGCACATTGCATATATTGTGTCGCGCTGCTGCTGCGTGCGCGTCCCGCCCGGGCGGCCAGCGTGTGCTGGATCGAGCTGCATATAATTAAATTAAACCCTAGCTAGATAGCTACTTGGGCACCACCTCCGTGAAGCCCTCGGACCATCCCGGTGGTCAGGGTGTTTGGATCCGAAGACATCGGATGTTTGATGCTAGTTAGAAGTATTAAATATGATTTAATTAAAAAATTAATTAAACAGACGAGAACTAAACTACGAGACAAATTTATTAAACCTAATTAATCTATAATTAACAAATGGTTACTGTAACATCAGATTTGCCGGAGTCGGAGATCGGAGCCAGAGCCGAGGTACTGTACCAACAAGGAGCCAGAGCCGGAGGAATCTCCACCAAAGAGGGCCTAAATGTAAATGAATAATGGCATACACAAGCTAAATCATTTAGTTTGGTGGGATCAGAACAGGAAGCAAGCGTGATTGGCTCTTTTGAGAAGTAAAAACACAAAAAGTACATATGAATGTCGTTGTAACATATATAGACCAAAGGCCAGCGTGTATAAGCAAGAGGATCAAATGACAACGGCCGAACACATAATTCATGAGAAACACAATCTTCTTCAGGATTCCTAGAGAAAAATGACGGGTTACAACTGTCGTGAAGGGCAGCGAACAAGAATGGTTTGGTTCCTAGGCCGGCGGAGCGCACGCCTGACTTGTGGGCCCACCCGCTTTTTTTTTTTTACTTCTCTTCCCTTTCGTCTCACTCTCATCCGCAGGCAAAGGCGGCAAGCCGGCAAAGCAGATCCCGACCGATGACGCATATGCAGCAAGCAGCTCTGATGAAGAGAATAATCATATAAACGAAACCCCCACAAGAGTACAAGGAGTTCACATTCCCACTTAGGCCTGGGCGTTAGGGTTATACGGGAAATTCGGGTCCGGTAATTCGGGTTTTCAAAATTTCAGGTTTTGGAAAATGTTACCTGAAAGAGTTCCAAAATTTATGTTACCCGGAATTCCGGGTATCGGGTTTTTCCGATTTACCCGGTCAACAAACAATGGCTCATAATAATTGGAAAAAAACAGCCCGAGCAGTGAGACCGAGACCGGGGACCAACTGACGGGACGGGGAAGGAGGCCAGGACCAGCTGAGCGCCTGAGCAGCGGAGCGGGAGCGCCGGTAGCCGGAGCAGGGAGGCCAAGCAGGAGGCAGGAGCACCGGAATGGGAGGCGGGGACCGAGAGCAGGAGCGTTGGGTGCCGCTGCGCGTCGTCGCGCCGAACCGCCGATGCGGGACAGTGGGAACCGGGACTGGGAGGCCGTGAACGGGATGGAGCTCGCGAGCACTCGCGGTGGGCAGTGGCCGTCGCGCACTCGCGTTGTCGCCGTCGCCACGCGGGCCGCGCCTCCACCTCTGGGTCTAGAACCTGGATCGGATCGGCAGCAGGGCCTTGGCTGGCAGCTAGGGTTTGGATGGGGATGGAAAATGATTGCTGTTGCCTGTGTGGGGTGTTATCGTGTGCCCGTGTTGGCCTGTTGGGATTAGGGCGCGAGGGGGAAGTGGGCTGGCGAGCTGCCTGTTTGCTTGCTGGAGTACTGCGCCGCTTGTTTTTTTGGGTCAAATCGCAGTTCGGGATGTTTGGAAAAATCGGGTACCGAAAGAAGGAACCCGAATTTTCCGAAATAATTTCGGGTTTTAGAAACCCTTACCCGATTATCTCGATCTAAATTCTGGGTCTGGGTTGTTTAGATCCAGGTTCGGGAATCGGGTTTTTTGCCCAGGGCTATTCCCACCGACGGTGCCGGAAATGGCGCTGATGAGGGTAGAGGTGCAGGACTACGACATGTCGGAGAAGCACGACTTTGGGGCGCAGACGGTGCTGCCGGTGTGGGAGCTGAAGCAGGGCATCCGTGCTGTGCCTCTGCACGATCGCAAGGGCGTCAGGTACAAGTCCGTCAGGCTCCTCATGCGCTTCGATTTTGTGTAGCCAAGCGGCCTCTTGCTTGCGCCAGAGACATTCAGATTCAGTCAGTCAGTCAGAAATTTTCTCTCTCTTGTTCTTCTTTGTTCCGCACCTGCTTGTGTGAATGAGTCGACAGAGAAATGAAATCAAGCTATGTGTAGCAGTAGTATGTAACTATACTCCCTTCCATCTTCAACGTATATGTGTAGTGTGTATGTAATGATTTTTGTCGGAATAAAAGCTGTATGGAAGGAAGGAGCAGATCGATTGAGCAAGTCTTCTGTGTTTTGTTTTTCTTCTTCTGAAACGTGTATTCCAACTGGTTGTTCAGTACGGGTGATTCAGTTTTAGTTGCTGACATGTCGTGTCGTGGTACATTGTTTGTTACTGTACTGGTGCCAGACTATGTACCGGAGCTTGATTATTGCTCTTCGAAACGAATATCCTTAGCTTAGGTTCAGGCTCACATTCTTTTTTCTTCCTTTTTATAAAAAAAAAAACTCAGAAACACATTCTCTTTCTTTAAAAAGGTGACACGTAACCATCAATCTTATCGCTGTGCCTATCCATATTGTTGATTTTTTTAGAATGTGTGGGCTGTGATGGAAAGATTGTTATACCTAGTTTTGGGCTTTTAGCTATAAAAAAAGAGTCCAATCAATATGGTACCAAACTACCAATCTATCTATATAATCTATATAAACACAACCCACCGTGTATTTCTTTCATCATGCAATCTATCCACGTCAACATCCACTAAGCCCTTTATTAATGTCTTTAGTCGATTTCTGTAACTAATAGAATTCATGCATGCGAGTTATTAGAAAAATGAGTATGTTCAATCATTTAAGAGCCGATACTTCTCAACCATGATGAATATGTTATAAGTTATCAAATATATCGTTCTTAAAAATATCATTATGTAATCACACAAATATCACTCTAAAATAATTTTAGAAGTCCCGCAGCAACGCGTGGGGTATCATCTAGTATAACCCAATAAGATCATTAACTTCTATTTCTCTCAACTCTCAGCCTAGCCACGTCATCTACAAATGGTGTGCATCACATTTGGAGCTGAAGTTTAATCATGTTCGCCCATTCCCTTAGCCCTCCCGAAGCTGTCACCACTCACCATTCAACCAGGACACTTCAACTCACCATTCAACCAGGACACTTTAATTGTGAAACCAATAGACGAGGGGCACAAGCTTTAATTATGTGAGATCCTTTCTCATTCCATTACTATGCATGCAATAATAAATCTAGCTAATTAGTTTTCAGCTT
Organism: Paspalum vaginatum; assembly: GCA_030272315.1. Taxonomy (NCBI): domain Eukaryota; kingdom Viridiplantae; phylum Streptophyta; class Magnoliopsida; order Poales; family Poaceae; genus Paspalum; species Paspalum vaginatum. The sequence goes on along the minus strand of CM059016.1, from coordinate 59,152,741 downwards.
ACCACCGCTAATTAGTTTTCAACTTACCACCTCTCATAAAAAGCATCCATTCCTCCACTAATGCAGGGGCATCATGTCTTCTCCTTTCTACCGTAATAACTACATTTCAGTTTTGCATATATGTATGCTGCGGTCCATACCGTGGAATGGGCACAGGCCCTAGGAAACAGAGGAGATCTTATTCATGTTCTTTTCATTATTTTTCCTGGTTGAATTCTGATGGTGTTATTTTGCAGGTTGATTTCTGTTGGTTGGACATCTGGCTACTTTCATGTTTATTGTGAACTTCCTAGAATCAAATAGATCATGTGCTCCTACCATTTAGGTGGCAAGTCCCATTTATTCCTAGATTTCTAGAGAAACTATCAGTATGTTTCTTTGTTATTCTAAGAATCTCTTCAGAAGTATATAGACAAGCTTCTTCTCGTGTGGATCAGGCTTAATGATATTATGTGGTTATTTTATTTGGACATTTCACCCTATACTATTTTTCGTATCAATGCGATCTGCCATGTAGGAGATGTACCACGCCTTGCATCTTGCGGCATGTACGAAATATTGCCATACAGAGAAGGTTAGTTGTCAAAGCTTTCAAAAGTTAATTGTTCATTTTACAACATGTACATTAGTCATGTTCAAAAGTTATTCCATGGCTAATACAGCAAAATAAACATTGATTCCTCATGTATTGCTTTTGTTGGATATAGAACAACTCATCCAAAGTTTGTTCAACTGTATCAAATTGCTATTAGTCTTTCATATTTTTGGTACAAATTAAATCAAGCAATCAGCTCCATCAATATTGATATTTTTCAATTATTTCAGTCCACCATCATGTTACATTATACACATATTCTAATTTTTCATTTTAATTTCATAAAGTCATGCAAGATTTCACTTTCATCTGCTTTTGAGGCAACAATAGTACAAGAACTCTCGCTGCAACGCACGGGTTTTTCAACTAGTATATTTTAAGTTGTCATGCAGAGATCCCGGATATTGTCGTGCAGAGATCCCATATATAAGAGATGCATGTTATCTAGGTGATGACCGCGCAACTGTGCAGATTCCAATCACTGGATCGCTTCAAATATGCAGATTTAGGACATGCCATTCGTGTCTACAATTTACAGTTAAATTTGTTCTGGTATTATCCATTATTGTATTGTACCACTAGATATATACCTATCAGACATTTTCATTAACCCATTCAAGAACAGGCCATCACCATCATTTTATTTTTCTAGTCAGTACATTCCTTGTCAGGCTATGCTCTCTAGTCTGTAATCTATCATAAAATTTTCAAACTGGGTTTCTAATTGATGCATCAGCAATTCAGCAGTGTGTATAGCGTAATGTGATGTTAAGTATGGGGAAGTTACTCTTTCATGTATGTTAGTATGTATTGTGAGGTGATATTTATAATTGATGTTATGCTAGGTAAGCAATTCTTTGAAGAGTTAGGGGTTGTTTGGATCCCGGGGCTAAAGTTTAACTTATATCACATCGGATGTTTCGATACTAGTTAGAAGTATTAAATATGGTTTAATTAGAAAACTAATTATACGGTCGAGGAGGAAACGGCGAGATGAATTTATTAAGCTCAATCAATCTATGATTAGCAAATGTGATGCTACAGTACTAGTAGTTAATTACGCCCTAATTCAGCTTAATAAATTCTTCTCGCAATTTAGTCCTTATCTGTGTAATTAGTTTTATAATTAGACTATATTTAATACTTCTAACTAGCGTCGAAACATCCGATGTGACGGGCTAAATTTTAGCCGGGGCATCCAAACACCCCCCTTAGATAGAGATGGTGATGGCCAAGTCACTATAGAAGATCTCGAAATTGTAATGAGGAAGAGGCGGTTACCAAGGAGGTATGCCCGAGACTTGTTCCGGCGTACAAGAAGCAACTTTTTTTTTAAATCAATCGGGTGGAAGCAATTTTTATCCTTGATGGAACAGAAGGAGCCAACCATTCTCCGAGCATATACTACATCATGTTTGAGCAAGTCTGGAACGCTTCACAAGAATCAAATTTTGACTTCCTTAAAAGGTGCTGGCCTTCCAGCCAATGAAGACAATGCCGCTGCCATGTTACGGTATCTGACTACTAGGGCCGCATCACCTCCGAAGTTACGCCTTTGCCAAAAGACAACACTGACAACCGTGGAGGGCGGTAGCCGCAGCCATCCTCAAAGCTGTCCAAGCCCTTGGGGATGGCGATGCGGAAGCATAAGCCACCGCCACGCAAGAGGCTTTCCTCCAAGGCATGAATGGTCTTTGTGGATCCAAGGATGCGACCGAGCGCATGGCAGACCTTCCCAGAGCGCTAGATGGCGCGCAAGAAAATATCAACCGAATCGTCAGCCCGTCATTGTGGACGTCAAACCATCAGGAGTGCAAGGACCTGACCATGGCCGGGGAAAAGTTGATCAAGGCCATCTGCAGCGTCATCAATGCCATTCCACCTAGGTCTAGGTCGGAGAGTCCTGCTGCCTGCCTGTCCTGCCTCCAGCCGTTCCACCTCCCCATCTCGCTCTTCACAAAAGCCATTGATGCCATTTCAGAAGCCAATTTTAGCTTCCATGGCCCTAATGCCGAAGAAGTCCGAATGTCTAAAACCAGTGACCCTGCCCACTGGGAGCGCCTTTAGGATTTCCATAGGGACTCACCTCTTATTAGTGATTGGCCTCTCTGGGACACTCTCTAGGATATCAGTGAGCCCGATGTTCTGGAACTGAGCATTACAGGTTGATTTGCACAGTTGAGGGCACTGATTTCAACATCAAGATGCTTGGAGAGTGGTGATCTCCATCATCAGCATGTGGGGTGACCTGCTCTTAATTTTGATGGCTTCGTTCCTAGCTACCCCCAACATGTTGCTGCTGCTTATAGTCCTGTTCTAGTTAGGAGGCAAAGAGTGAAGGTTGTTGATCAGGCTGAAACTTATCCACATGTTAAGTAGTAGTAGTGTTATATCGTCTGTACAAAGGTGTTAGGTTTACTCTGATTTTCGATGTGTCTGGCTATTATTCCTCTTCCTCTGTAGAAGGTTACCCTTATTTAATTTAGGTGTGCACATTATGTTTCTTTGTTTTCTAGCTATTTAAATCACTCTGCTGCCAAAAGGCTGCAAAAATATTGGTTATTAGTTACAAAACCTATTATAATAACAGGTACAAAAAAAATTTGAATCTATTTTTATTTATGGACAGTCTAATACTATATTTGTCTTGGATTCATGTGCATGCCACCGTTATATCTAATGTCGGCTTGGCAGTCGAAACTGACTAGCGACAGCATTGATGTTATGGCCACGATATCAAATAGTGATGTCTATGAAGAAAAATGAGGATTATCTAGGAAAGTTTTAATCGGATCATTAGCAGGAGGAGGCCATCGTCATCCCAATTTGAAGACGGTGCTCATCAGCGGGTTTTGCTCTGCAAAAGGCATGATTGAGCTAACAGGCCACATCCTTGACAAGTCAGCATCCTTGGAGCTCCTCGTATTGGACACCTCCTATGGTCGCAACAGGAGGAGTCGTTGTAAGAGGATCTACAGCTGCTCACCTCTAACAATGACCGCCCTCATGGAAGCCCGAAAGGCCCTACAACTTATCAAGAGATACATCCAGAATAATAAAGTCCCCTCCACGGTAAATTCGGGGTTGTTGGGCCATGTACCAAGTGCCACACTGTCAAGGAATGCACCCCCTCTCGTCGTAGATCTACCGTGGATTATTAACTAAACTATCGATATATAGACAGGTGCCTTAGCATGAAACTTCAAACTTATGTATCTAATACTAGTATCATTATTGTCCTTTCCTTAGTTAATATCCCGGTGCAGAGAGTTAGCCTCACTTTGGCACTGTCAATCAGGAAATAAAAAATAAAATAAAATAGGTTCCTTCGTATCTACTCCCTCCATCCCAAAATAGATGTTACTGTTTTTGAACTCCATGCACGCTTAATCACTCGCCTTATTCGAAAATTTAATCAAAAAGATTAAAAAAATAAGTTTAATTGAAATTACAAATGTAACTATAAAAAAATAATATTTATAAAAGTGTTTTCTTGAATAAGACGAATGATTGAAGGTAGTACACTGAAATCAAGAATGACTAATATTTTGGGACAGATGGAGTATATACATACCGTCAGAGATTGAGGGGAACATTTGTTTGTTTTTACTCCAATTAACGTTTCTCAGGAGATAGATGTTTGTTTATATATCAAAAGTATCCTTCATATTTTTTGTTTGAAACAAATTAACGATATTTTAAAATGGGCTTATAAAAAGTGGGTTGGGTTCTCTGATCGCCTAGGGTTTAAAAGTAGACTACAATATTTTCCAATCCCAATTGGATTTTGAAATACTGAAATTAACCAATTTTTAACTGCCAAGACAGAATCAAACATCACATTTTTGTAATTGCAAATGAAATGCACTACATGTTGGTGAAAATGTAACCAAAACCAAAACTAAGTCTACAGTTGCAGTCATAACTTTTTTTAACCAATCATACACTACCCTATACTCCCTCCCACCTTGAATAAGTAATGTTTTCAGTTAAAAAATGAACTAAAACATTATTTATTTAAGGGAGAAGGTATTACTATCATTGTTCTGCAATTCCGTTTAACTAATAATTTTGAGAAAAATGCATGGAACGTGCATGAACTTGTCTGGTTGTGCTTAGACCATATTTTGCTTATAACCCTAGATCATATTCCTCTGTTTAGACCATATGGGTTCAGCAGGCTTCTATTGTAACCTTACATTATGTAATCAATGAGAATCAAATGGAAAAGTAAACTGCCAGTGCTGCCAAGGTTACACAGGACACACATGGTGATTCAGTAGTAGGCCAAATTCACCTAATCCCTGCAAAAGATAACCAACACAAACTGATAAAACAAAAAAAAATCATTTTTCAGCAATAATCATTTAAGTTCTATTCTATTTAGGTTCACCCAGAAGAATATACTCCGTGTCTATCCGAAGGGTACGAGGGTTAATTCTTCGAACAATGATCCAATGAACGCCTGGACCCATGGTGCTCAGATGGTTGCATTCAACATGCAGGTGAGATTTCAGTTGTTAACTGTCGAGCCACTAATTTGCACCTCCTTCACAGTTTTATTCTTGCTTAGTGTTAGTTTGTGTGACGGAGCAGTAAGGCATAATCTGTTGTGCTTTCATATTACAGGGGCACGACAAAGCACTCCGGTTGACGCAAGGATTTTGCAGAGCCAATGGGGGCTGCGGATATGTTAAAAAACCTGACTTCTTGCTAAGGACAGTTCCAAATGGCGAAGTATTTGACCCCAAGGCTAGTTTGCCAGTGAAGAAAACTCTCAAGGTTAGTCTACTATTGTTTCACAGACCCCGACAACCGAGTCTGCTCAAAATTCCAGTCGAGCTGGTCCAGCCTATAGGCTATCTGATATGATGTCCAACCAAGCAGGTAATAGTATATATGGGAGACGGGTGGTGTGGAAGTTTCTATGTAGAAAGGAAGAGAGAAGAAAAATTCAGGGAATGAGAATCACCTGACTGAAATGTGCTTTGCTTTCTTCAATCAGCTGACGCCATTAGTATGCAGGCTTGACAAATAACAACAATGGCATTTGGTAGTTGGCACAAAACTCACCAGTGAAGCTGCAAACTGCAGATGTATGTACCTTGAACACCAGCAATGAATTTATTGCATGAATTAGTAAATGGGTTCACCAGAATTCACCAGGTGGTTAGAGGTTAATAACAAACTCACCAGATGAAGCGCTACCAGGCAAGCCCCTAGCCATCTAGATCCTCGATCCATATATGAGGGATGTGGGAGATCAGGTGCCAGTCCTCCCCTCTTCCTCTCCTGCAGCGCCATTCCAGATTGGGGCACCCATGGATCTCCAATCGCTGCAGAGCGGTGAGACCCTCCATCCACTCTGGCAAGGTTTGGATTCCCCAACAAGACGAGATCATAATCTCTTCAAGAGAGGTGGTGAGTCGGCATAAGGATTGGGGAAGGCAAGTCAGGCCCCTCAAATCCCTGATCTTCAGTTTGCGTAGGCAGCAAAGCTCACCCAGGCGTTCGGGCAGTTCGCACAGCGCATCACACCCTCCTATGTGGAGCTCTTGGAGGGACATGATGCAGCACAAAGACTGGGGAAGGCAAGTCAGGCCTGGCAAGCGCCAAATGTCGAGTTTGCGTAGAGAGCAGAGCTCTCCCAGACCATCGGGCAAGTGGGCAAGTGCTTTGCAGTCTCCTATGTTGAGCTCCTTGAGGGACGTGAGGCGGCAAAATGATTGGGGAAGGCAATTCAGGCCCCACAAATGGAAAATCTTCAACTTGCATAGAGAGCGGACCTCTGTCAGGCCTTGGGGAAATTGGACAAGTGCATCACACATTTCTATTTCGAACTCCTGGAGGGAGGTGAGATGACGTATTGATTGTGGAAGTCTGTTCAAACTAGCGCAGTCCAGGATTCGCATCCTTTTCAGGGAGCACAGTTCCCCTAGGCACTCAGGCAGCTCAGCTAGGTCATTGCAGGAGAAAATCTCTAGGGACTCCAGAGCTGACATGTGCTTGAGCAGCTCCAACCTACACCCATATATTAATCCAGGTGGTGGCGGCGGTGACGATGATGCTTCTATACACCATAGTATAAGCACCTTCAGGTGGTTAAAGGAGGGTGAAGAATTGGAAGACGAAGAGGACCCTTGGCCTTGGCATGGAGATAGCAGCAGGTTGCTGTTGCTTTTGTTCAATTCCAAGCGCTCAAGTGAAGTTGGGAAGTATGGTTTCACCTCCAATTTAGGACAACGTCTTATATCTAAACTTTTGAGACGGCTACCAATTTGCACTTGCCCAAATTGATAAGGATCGTGGCTGCTGCTGCTGCGGCCTTCTCCCTCCTCCCTGCCAGACAGGGTCATATCTGCTACCATCCACACCTCTCCCAGCCTATGCATTCCATTCAGTTTTAACTTCACAAGAGAAGGAAATGGGCCTCCACTTATGCTCTCGAGAGCAGGCATGTCCTTCAGATGAAGCTTCTCCAAACTAGGCAACTGCACAAGCCCATCCAGATGCTTCAAGTTTGGGAAACCGCATAGGACCATCTTGGTCAAAAATGGGAATTGACAAAGCCCCTGTACTCCACCACTTGCTTGCTTTATCATCCACCATGCGAGCCGTTCACCCCCGTACGCACTTATTTTTAGCCGTTTAATCCCTAATGGAGGCTCCAGACCAGCAAGTACATCCACTTCATGTTCAGCATCCACCCTGCTATGTAGAGATGACCACCATGAAAGTTCCAGATCATGTAACTTTTCCTTCTGTTTTAACCAAGCTTGGCGTGAATCATTCGGATCAGTCAAGCATCTAAGAAAACAGATGCTTAGTTTCCCACTTATCCTAGATAGAGTTGCCAGCTCTGAGATCCGTGCATATTTCTTGTCAAATTCCACACAAAATAAACTCAACTTTTCTAGACGAGTGAGCTGCCCAATGCCAGGAGGCATTACTATATAGTCGTCTAGGTCCAATGTTTTAAGCTTAGTCAAGTGCCCGATGCCTTCAGGTAACTCTACCCGCTCTTTACACTTCTTAAGTTTCAAATACTCTAGATTTTCTAGACTTGTGATACTTGATGGTAGCATACAAATCCGAGTTGAAACTAGTCTCAACACTCTTAGTCTTTTATTCCTGCCAATAGAGTCTGGAAGCTCCTCAAATGCAAAGCAACATGTAAGATCCAAAGTTGAAAGCATGTGACAATCGCCAATAGAATCTGGTAAACACTTCAGCATAGAACACCATGATAGATTCAATGTTCTTAACTTTTTTAGTTTCCCAATGGATTTAGGCAATTTGAGAACATCCCCCGATGTTAGGTAAATAGCTTCCAGGCTCCAAATATCTGAAATAGTTTCAGGGAGCGCTTCACATTGCAATTGAGAAATCTCAAGATATTTCAGGTATTTTACCTGAAATATGGACATGAGCGCTGCCTTTGACAAAATAGGATCCTCCACAATGATACTGCGTAAGTGCTTTGCGTTCTTCAATGCCTTGCCAAATGTTATACCACCAACCTTATCAACATATATGGCACGTGCATTATCAAAAACCCTTTTGGGAAAAAGTTTTTTGGGATGTTCAATTAAAGAAAAATATCTGTAGCCTTTTGTGGAACTACCTGCATCTTTTGGCACATTAGTTGAAATTTCCTCACGCATGATGGACCGGGCAAGGTCATGAACTAAATCATGCATTTTGCATATCACTCTCCCATTATATTCATCTACATCTTGTAGGAAAGACACTTGCACAAGGGAATTAAAGCACTCATCGCCAATATCCTCCAAGTAATCAGCACCAATAGACAAATGGATCATATTGTGAGCAATCCATTGGTCAATCAGCTGTTCTTTATAAATTAGATGACCTTTAGGAATCAGTGAACATATTGTGAAGCACTGCTTCAAATGAGATGGCAAGTGGAAATAGCTCAACTTCAAGCATGCAGATACTCTATTCTCTTTATCCTCGATATCCAGTAAGTTACTGTCTCTCATGGCCTTCCATTCTTCTATCCGTCTCTTGTCATGAAGGACACCTGCAAGAACTTTAATTGCAAGTGGCACCCCACCACATTTGCTCACAATCTCTTTTCCAATTTCCAGGAATTCAGAGTCCAAACCTTTTAGAGCAATACCAAGGCTTTGACTGAACACTGCCCAGCTATCAACCTCAGACAATAACCGCAAGTTGAATGTATCTGTTGAATCAACTGCTTCTGCTACTTTTTTATTGCGAGTAGTTAACAATATACTGCTTCCAAGTGCTCCATTCTTTACATGTACCATAAATTCTTCCCATTTAAGTCGGTCTTCAGTCCAAACATCATCCAATACAAGCAAATACCTCTTTCCAGTCGACTTGTCTGTTACAGCTTCAGACTTTTCACGAGAAATAGCTTCAAACAGCTTCTTGGCAAGCTTCTCAACATCAAATTCTTGTGACACATGAACCCATATTCTAACTTCAAAATATTTCTTTATAAACTTCTCATCATTGAAAATAAGCTTAGCCAAGGTAGTTTTCCCACAGCCGCCAAGCCCAAAGATGGAGACTATCTTGATTATCTCCTGGTTATTAGTGTCTACCAGTTTAGATATTATTTCGTGCTTCTCTTGATCTCTTCCACGTACTGATGACTCATCGACAATTACTAATGATGGAATTGCCCTAGCTGTCCTGTTTATGTGCGGAAAAGGATGACCATCTGGTAAACTATTTACTATTGCACTAAAGTCAGTTCTTTGCTTCACAATTGCAGCAAATCTCTGTTTAATTGCCTTGATCTTGCGGGCTGCCTTGCATTGAAATAGAAATGATTTTGGTTTTGAGTAAAGGTATTTTGACACAGTATGCTTGCTACCACCAGTTTCATGCTTTTCTGCCTCTAGATGGAACTCATCGACAATATCAACAACATCATACAAGACATCTTTCAATTGTCTCAACCAACCACTACCCATAGCTTTATCCCCTGCTTTTTCCAGGCAGAAGTTGATCTCCTGAACTAGAACCTGGAGATCCTGAAGATCCTTTGTCACACCCACTATAGAGCTGTACTGCTTGATCACCAATGGAGCTAATTTCTTTGCCAAAATGTTCAGCATTCCAGATACTACAGCACCTTCCATACCGACCATCGTACTTTTGAAAGGGTCTCTTTTACTCAAATACCTGCAAAGCGGATTCAATATGAGCTGGGTTATTTATTTATTTGCAAAAGGTAGCTGTGCTATCAGTGAACTATGGATTTACATGTTAATGCATGATTGTTTCTTTCTTCTTTTGCTTAAAAAGTTATATGACTAGCGTCATCTGATAGAAGCACATGAAACAATAGTTGATGGTATTGATGTCTATTATAGGAAAACAGGTACTTCCTCTATCCTGAAATGTATGAGATTTTGAGTTTGTCCTAAGTGAAACAATTCTAGCTTTGACCAAGTTTATATACAAGAACAATAATGCGTATGATGTCAACTGATCATAATTAGATTTTGTATGCACTATATTTTTTATGGTCTACTTCTTTGATGTGGTAGATGTTAATAGTTTCCTCTATAAACTTGGTCAAACTAAAAATAATAATATTGACTTAGGATACACTCAGAATCCCTTATAATCTAGGATGGAGTGATTATACTGCTAGCTGAAGCTAGCCTTTTGGTCTTTGAGCCACACAAATGATGCTGCAATCAATTCCGTCTACGTTCTTGTTCCTAGCATTAGGTGAAACTAGATCAAGCGTTTGTGTATGTGAGGAAATTTCTGAGCACAACATGTGAAAGAGAACCAGTTAGGCTATCTCCAGGGGAGCCCTCGTCCTGCTTCTCCAAAATCAAACGTTGCACTGTTTTATGCTGTAGACAGAATAAGAGGTAGTTGGAATAATGATATGGGATGGGGGATGGGAGACCCTTGGGAGACAGCCTTAACACCATAGCCTCTATTAGGCTATCACAAAGGGACAAACGGGGATCTTGTACTTTGATCATGTTCTATTTCCTGTGAATTGGAGGGACGATTCTTCCATAGGTACATGGGAATTGGCAGGACAATGGTTGATTACTCCCGAAGAAACTATATTCTGGTTAAAAGAGAAAATAAAATAGATGAACATCTCCAGAGAGCGAGAGAAAAAGGGAAAAGACAACTTTTAGTTGTCCATGGTAAAATCAAAGGAAATATATACCTGAGCTCAGAATATCTGCTTTTTCTGCGCTTGTGCCATCAGTGCCATGCATCTGCAACCTTCGGACGTTCCTTTTACTATGCAGAGAGTGGAAATCAGAGGATTTGAGGCAGAAAGCCAGGGAGCTTTGGTGCTTCAGGTAGTAGGCAAAAACTAAGAAGCCAGGGCTACATCTCTTCCGAGAACAAAAAAAACAAACCTGGACCGGCCGGTAGCATCCCCCCATCGAGTAGAAAATGAAGTGCTGAGCTGGAAACGCGTACGACGATGAACTTGTCAACATCCACCGCTTTCTTTGAAATTCATGAAGTGTACGCAGAAGTTGGTGGCAACTTCCGCAGCCACACAATTCCCAGACCACTCTAGCTACAGCCCCCACCTTATTCCGTTTTGAGTATGTGGCCGGGAGCTGTTGGAGAACAAATCCGCCCATTGAGAGAGAGCCTTGCCAAACAAACACGGGAAAAATCCAATGTAGAAGCAGTAGACAAATACAATAAAAGAAGGGAATGTTGAAACTCGAGCAACGTCTCACCCACCGGATACACATTTCGTCAAACGGTCGGCGGGCACAGCCAATCGTTGCGGCGGCCACCTCTCTGCGACGCGCGGCCGTCACCGTTGCGCATTCGCCGGTCCCATACACAGCATACCCACCATACAGAAAATTACAAAGCATTTTCACATATATGCCAATAGAGGCTGCGAATCAGTGAAAAAAGAAGGCACTGTTTGTTCTGAGGAGTTGCATCGCGATACAAATCAACCACCTGGCGGTTGCATCAGCAATCTGTGCCTCACCTGAGGCTGATCGCTTTGGCTTCATATTTCCATCACCTTTTAGGCCAAAAACCATATGAAAACTCATATCACCTGCTTCCCGGCCAAAATGGTGGGTGATGGGAAAAACGGCGGTTCAACTAAAACGTACGCTATAGCTTATGAGCGGTCTAAAGTTGGTTAAAACATCATCCGGCACCCCTCCGAAAAATATACATCACTTGCGAAATTTGCAGTACACAAGCAGGCCCATTATGTCAAACTGAACCTCAGGAAAGAAAAAAAAACAAGACATTTTTCTTCTGAAATTTCATCTGTAAAGAAATAAAAGCAAACACTCGTTGTTTTTACGAATAAGTACGTTGGATCTGACTAAGCACAGCCTCCATGGGGATTAAACCGCTAGAAAGGAGAAAGATTTTTTTTAAAAAAAATTTGAGTTGTTACTTTCAAACAGGAAAACAAGGGTTTTAGAAGATTTTGAAAAAAAACACAAGGAAGAGCCTAATTATAATTAAGGTTCAGGCACGTTGATAGCTGCTTTCCAAGCAGCTCTATCAAAGGTTAATTCTCTCATTATATTCTAATTTTTTAGATCTCTCTTAACTGTCTCCTCCCATGTCAAATAAGGCCGGCCTCTACCTCTCTTCACATCATTGTTTCGCTTTATGATACCACTATGCACTGGTACCTCTAGAGGTCTTCGTTGCACATGCACAAACCATCTTAGTCGTGTTGCACGAGCTTTTCTTCAATTGGAGCTACCCCAAGATGATTCTGTATCTCGTCGTTTCGAACTCGATCCATCCTTGTATGCCCACAAATTCAACGCAGCATACGCATCTCCATGACACTTAATTGTTGAATATGTCTTCTTTTAGTGGGTCAACATTCTGCTCCATATAACAAGCACTATTGTTGACAAAATATGATTTATAATGATACGCACATGCTTTGCATGCTTCAGTGCCTTGCTAAATATTATATCATTGCCCTTATCAACATATATAGCACGTGCATTGTTGAAAACGTTTTTGGGCAAAAGTTCTCTTGGCCGTTCAATTAAAGAAAAGTATCTATAGAATTTCGTTGAATTGGTTGAATCATCTGGCACATTAGTTGAAAATTTTTTTGAACGAACGGCACGAGACTGTGCCCATTTCTATTAAAAAAGCAGAGAGTTAACTTGGGAAAGCGCCCAAGGCAAAGTTACAATGGAATTAGAAATTTACAGATAGCGGCAAGAGCGCAAAAAGGTGCTTAGCACCAGCAAAGCCCATAACCTTGCCTCCTCCTTAATAACAACAAGCATATCTGGCACCGACCTCTCTTTCCTTCGGAAAATGCGGGCGTTTCTCTCCAACCAAATTTGCCAAACAGCCAGTAGAAGGGAGCGCGTCCCTTTCTTTGGCACTGCAGCAGAGCCTACCATGAACCACCATTGTATGACTGAGGCCGAGGTTGGCCAAGAGGCAGGATCTAGGGGGGTGATGGAGAGCCAACGCGCTATGGCCTCCCAAACTCTCCTCGAGTAGCGACAGTCAACGATTAGATGAAGGGATGTCTCTGGGTGCCGCCTGCATAGCGGGCAAACCGGGTTGTGAGGCCACCCGCGGGTCGCCAACTTGTCCGAGGTCCAAACCCGGTTACGAATAATGAGCCAAGCGAAGATTTTGCACTTGGAGGGGCCCCATAGCTTCCAGATAAGAGCTTTAAAGTTGAGTGTCGTGTGACCCAAAAACTGAACTATATATGCAGAGGCCGCCGAGTATGTTCTAGAGGCATTGAGCCTCCAACAGATGCGGTCTTTGGTATCCTGAGTTAGAGAAACAGATTGGATGAAGGACCACAGATCCACAAATTGTCTTAGGTGGTCAGTCGAATGGATCGCCTGAAAGTCAATGCTGTGCACCCAAGTCTGGTCAGTTAAGGCCTCCCGAACTGAAAGCTTACGGCCACGAGAAGCAGCAAAGATGTCAGGTGCGATGTCCTTAGGGCACCGGCCCTTAGCCCAAGCGCAATGCCAGAAGGAAGTTTTAGCTCCATCGCTAATTTCGATTCTTGTGGCGGCTGCGAAGAGAGGTTTGTCAATGTTGTTACAGGGGATTTCCTGACCCGCCCAGGGAACTTCTGGGTCTTCCCATTGCCTCCAGAGCCAACGGAGCTGCAAGGCCCTAGCGAAACGGTGGACATCCAGGACACCCAAACCCCCAAGGTCCAGAGGCCTTGACACTGTCGGCCAATTAACCTTGCACTTGCCTCCAGTGAGAATCTCATTTCCTGCCCAAAGGTAACGCTTCCTGAGCTTGTCAATTTCTTCAAGTACCTCTTTGGGCACGTTGATAGCAGTCAGAGTGTGCACAAGCTGAGATGATAGCACGGATTTAACTAAGATGAGTCTTCCTGCTAAAGTGAGGTTGCGACCTTGCCAGCTAGTCAATTTACTGTGGACCTTGTCGAGCAGGTATTGGAAGTCCACTTTTTTTAGCCTCACCACCGCCAGCGGGATCCCAAGATACCTGATAGGAAAGCTCGTTCTTGAGGCAGGGAAACCGCCCAAAATATCATCTAGGTTTAGTCTAGCGCATCTAATAGGCACGACTGAGGACTTCTGGATATTGGTTCGCAGGCTGGTGGTTTCCCCGAAGAGATGAAGCAACGTAGCAAGAGCATCGAGTTCTCTTTTTACCGGTCTAGTGAAAATGATTGCATCATCCGCATACATCGAAGTCATGAGTCGCGTTCTAGCCCTGGCAACTGTGGATAAAATGCCGGTCTCAGTAATGTGGTGGAGGAGGCGTTGGAGTGGGTCAATGGCAAGCACAAACAGAAGTGGAGAGAGAGGGTCTCCTTATCTCAGTCCTCTACCATGGGCGATCGATTGACTAAGAATTCCATTTAGGAGCACTTGAGAGGTAGAGGTAGCCAACGTAGATGCCACCCAATTCCGCCATCTGATGGGGAAACCCATGTGACCCATGAGGGCAAGAAGGTAGTCCCACCTAACAGAATCAAAAGCCTTTGAAATATCAAGCTTGACTAAGAGCATGGGGGTTCCATTGCGGTGGTACCTCCTAGCCATGTTGCGGACAAAGAGGAAGTTATCATGTATGCTTCGGCCTTTGATGAACGTAGTCTGACTCTTGGAGATAATGTTCCTCATGGAGGGTGCGAGCCTCAGCGAGAGAAGCTTAGTGAAAAGTTTAGCGATACTGTGAATGAGGCTAATGGGCCTGTAACTCGCCAAGCTTTCGGCACTGTCATGTTTAGGCAGAAGGATGACGTTGGCCCTATTTAGGAGATCGAAGTTCAGGAAGCGTTGGCTGTGTAGCGAATTCATGACCTCCATTAGATCTGCCTTGATGATTGGCCAGCAAGTTTTGTAGAAAGCACCCGTAAACCCATCTAGGCCAGGCGCCTTGTCTGGAGGTAATTGTTTAATTGCCTCGAGCAGCTCTTCCTCAGTGAAAGGGGCGTCCAGATGGTTAAGCTCAAAACGTGGGATGTTCAAAGCGCTCCAGTTAAAGTCAGCCCCTCTTGGGCCAAGAACTCCCAACATAGCACTGAAATGGTTGAACACAATTTTCTCCTTATCGTCATGGTTAGTCGCCCAAGTACCATCTTGGTTAAGTCTTTGGATGTAGTTTTTCCTTCTCCTGGCATTTATCTTCGAGTGGAAAAACTTAGTGTTAGCGTCGCCCAGCTTTAGATTTGTAATTCTGGAGGCCTGTCTCTTACGGGCTCGTTCAATGACGGCTAGTGCGGTGACTCGGCGCTTGAGGCCAGCTCTCAAATGGCGCTCAGCATCAGAAAGCTCTCTGGACTCTTGTGCAACATCGAGACGGTGGATCACATCTAGCGCCATTAGAAATTTTAGCTTCGCGTCAGAAATTATCGAACGGGTCCAGGATCTAAGTGCCTAGCAGCAGCAGCAAGCTTGTGATGAAGTGCCTGCACCGGCTGAACGTGAGCTGTAGGCATGGCCCAAGCCTTCTTGACCTCATCCTGGAAACCAGGAAGTTTGGTCCAAAAATTTTCGAACCTGAACGGGCGCGGCCGGTGGGGTCCGGCCAAGCTAGAGAGGAGGAGGGGGCAATGATATGAAATTGAAGTGGCTAACGCTTGCAGCCCATGCGAATCAAAAGAGAGGTCCCAGCTCTTGTTACAGAAGACTCTGTACAGCTTGACCAACGTGGGCCGACGACGCTCATTGCTCCATGTAAATTTTCAGTTTTGCAGGTTTATTTCGCGTAGCTCACAGAAATTTAGTGTTGCCTGGAAAAGCCTCATACGACGAAGGTTCAAGTTCCGGTTGTTTTTGTCGCGCGCCCGGTAAATGAGATTAAAATCTCCGAGAACAAGCCATCTCTGTCCCTCGAGCGGCTTGAGCCGACGTAGCTCACGAAGAAAGGTTGGCTTTCGGTTATCCTGCGTTGGCCCATACACCATAGTGATCAAGAAGGAAGTGTTAGAGCTCATCACTGTTACAGTTGCCGAGACCGAGAACCGCTGAATGCTAATATCATTGAGGTCAATAAAATTATCATTCCATAACAGCAGAATGCCGCCCTTAGTACCATTGGCCGGCTTGAAAACGAAGTTGTTGAGACGGTAGCCTCCTAAAAATGCAGCAAGTGCACCATCTATATTTGCGAGTTTGGTTTCTTGGAGGCAAGCCAAATGACAGGGAGTGGCAGAAAGGAACTCATGCACTGTGGCACATCTTGTTGCAGAATTTAAACCTCTCACATTCCAGCAAATTGCATCAAAATTTTGATTCATTGGTAGTGATAATACGTTCAGCAGCAGGCTGACAGCCGTGCACGTGAAGTATGGCAAAACAAGAGGGCAGCCACAACACAGACATGAACATTGCATAGCAGCGCCGAAAACATGTAATACAGACCCTGACAGCAGCAAACAGTGACCTCAACGTAGTGCTGATGAAGGCAATGCAGCTTAAATTAAGTGAAGTGCCGTAAAAGAAAGTGCCCAACAGTAGTACAGGCCTTAACATTACATGCAGAAGTTCAGCTTTGGAGACACACCACACAGTTCTTCCTGAACGCAGAGAAACAGAGTGAACAAACTACATGCAGGTAACTAGATTCATGGATACTTGGACATCTCCAGGGGGTGGGGCAGCAGGATCACACAACCACTGCATCCCCCAAGCCACCATCAGCGGCATCCAGGCCTTCAACACCTTGCCCCACCAAGCCGATCAGTGTTTCGTCAAGCTGCTCCATTTGCTCATCATCGGTGCCCAGCAAGTTGACGAGTGCTGCAATAGCGTAGTCTGGCAGGGATGTATCAAACATGGCAACATAATCCTTCAGCACCTGTTCCAAGGAGGGATGGCCGTCATCATCAGCGTCAGCAGGAAGCCCAAGCCGGCGGCAAAGGGTGATTTGCGCCCGCTTCATGGCCGGCATTGTCGGGCGGTTGGCCAGCCGCACGCTGCGATGGACGTTCTTCATGTTGTACATCCTGCGATGTCTAGGTTGACGCAGGGGCGGGGCCGTCTGCAGCACCGGTGAGCTTGGGGTGGAGAAGAAGCAACCAATCTCTTGCGTCGGTGAGACAGGAGGCATCAAGCTCCCGTCCTCCTGCACCGGAGACGAGGGTGCAGCCTCCTGTGTTCGTGAAGGCAGTCGGAACTTGGCGGCATCACATCCTCACTGCCTACCATGTCGTACAGAGCAGCATCCACCGGGATGTGGTCGCTGCCTAGGCCGCCTGAGTCGGCAGCAGCTTCACTGCCTGGAGGAGCGAGCTTTGAGTCGCTCGGAGCAGCCTCCGCCAAAACGTGGTCGCTGCTAGGGCTGCCAGCAGTGCGGGCGGGGAGAGCACATAAGATACACCCCACCGCCACACTGATTGGGACGGTAGCGCCACCGGACGAGGCTTCATTCCCAGGAAGCAATGGCGCCGTTGCGATGCTGAGCTTGTCAGCTAGATGGCAGGCCTTCTCTATGTAGTGTTCTGCCTGTTGAAGCCATAGTTTCTACTTGGTTGACGCGTCGTCCATCCAAGCACGTGCAGGAGCCAGAAAATCTTCTATAGATTGCTGGACATGATCAGTTAGGAGAAAGTTCAGGTCAGCACGCAGAGAAGTAGCATGAGTAGCAAATATCTTTTGGAGCCCCTCTTTGTCCCAAGCCTTGAGCTCATCCAGAGATGGGAGCTTGAACTCGCAGCCGGCCGGAACGTGTAGCTGTCGACGCCGGTAGCCGTGGCGGCTTGAAGTGTCGCGCTCTCTACGGCTAGGTGATCTAGAGCGCGTCCTCGCACCAGTGGCCATGGCGGCCAGGGCCATCTTCGTCGTCATCCCGATCGTCGTGGCGCCGGTGCAGCTGCTGGAACCCCGGATGGTCATCACTAGGGCTTCGGCGAGAAACGCTGTGGGAGCATCCCTCCTGGTCCTTCCCGCGCCCGCGCATGGGGGGGAAGGATGCTCGTAGACACGATTAGGTCCCGGTTCGCCGTCCCCCTTGCCCCAGTGCCATACGAAGGCGTGGCGCGCCGGCGTGAATGGCGGCATGGCTGTAGCACCTAGGAGCAGGGATGGAGCTGCCGTGAAGTCCTCCATCAAGTCAAGATACACCAGCACTTGGAATTGGGCGCCAAATTGCCACCTCTCCGGAAAGTCCTCCGTGACCTGCCAAGAAGACGTCGCATCTCCCATTGCACGGTTAGTAAACGTCAGCCATATTTTCTTGGGGATCTTGCTCGGGTTGCTTGTCTAAGCCCACAGAAAAATGCCACGGGTGTCATCAGGGTGCAGCAGGTCAGTCTCAATGTACTGCATGGAGCAAGAAGACCTAGAAGCGGTAGGGGCGGAGATAGAGCACAACGACGTTCTGCTTGATGCATCGCCTCCTGTATGCCGCTTCGCAGTGCTTCTTCTTCTCGAACTTGATCATGAAGGCCTCCGGAGAATGCTTGGAGATGGTGACCTCGCCGCGGAACAGTCGCAGTTCATCAAGGATTGTTTCCTTGATCTATCGAACCCCTGCCCCCTAGGGTAGGCTGAGGGCCCAGGGGACAAGAGCAGTGGTCTCCCACTCCTTTACCTTGCTCTCGATGTCGAAGGAGGTGGGGACGACACAGGTGTCCTCATCAAGGCACGTACAGGGATCTCCCAGGACCACCATCTTCACCGAGGCAGCCTGGACAATGGGCCGGTGCAGGGCAGGCGGCACAGACACCACGCGGCCGCCCGAGGGGCGCTTGAAGTCTCGCAGTCAATGACCGTAACGCCGGTAGCCAAAGCAATGAACGGAGTTGAAGCAGGAGGATGAACGGTGGTGTGGAGCGAGGCACCCAAAGCAGCGGCCTTGATTGCGGCAGTGGAATAGTTGCAGCGCGGCGGATGGAGGCCGTTGTGGGGGAATTGACGATCTATTGGAGACGCCCGTCTGCTTTCCGTCCCGTCGAATTGAATTCGGCCAACGTCGCCACCAGTACCGTGCCTTGACCGTGTGCCAGGTCGAATCCCCCTTTGGATTTGCAGCAGGGGGAGTCATACCCGAGGGGCAGTGAGGCCTCGGGTCAGCGCCCCGCGCTTCTTCAATGCCCGGCCACGGTGGTTGGGGGTGCGTAAGAGCTGTAGGTCTCTGCCGGACTGCGTCCTTGTAGGAGCATGTACGGCGATGGACAGAACTCTTAAAGACATGCGGATCTGTTGCAGGGGAGGCTCGGTGAGGACAGCCATGGCCGATGGAGGCCGGCGACGAGGTGGATCTTGGCGGTGCTCCAGAGGGCGCAGAGGCAGATGCGTCGCTGGGAAAGGAGAGATTCGGGAACAGCTGGTGGAAGAGGCTAGGCAGCACGCGTAGGGGTTGGCGGGCTAGAGGGCTGGGGAGAGCGACCGGCGGCGGCGGCGGCGGGGTCGGGGGGAGGGACGGGTGGCGGGGAGCCATCCTCAGGGCGTTTTAGTTGAAATTTTGTCATGCAAGATGGACCGAGCAAGACCGTGAACTTTGTGTGACACTATCCCATTGTATTCATCCACATCTTGTAGAAAAGGCACTTCCACAAGTGACCTAAAGTGCTTATCACCAATATCCTCCAGGTAATGAACACCAAGAGTCAAATAGTTCATATCATGAGCAATCCATTGGTCAATCAATTGTTTTTTATAAATCCGTTTACCTTTTGGAAACAACGAACACATTGTAAAGCACTGCGTCAGATGGGATGGCAAATGGAAATAACTCAACTCCACGCACGCTAATACTCTGTGCTCTTTTTCCTCAACATGTAGTAAACTACTATCTCTCATGGCCTTCCATTCTTCTAGAAGCCCCTTGTCACGGAGGACACCTGCCAGAACTTTAGTTGCAAGTGGCACGCCACCACATATATTCACAATCTCCCTTCCAACCTCTAGGAATTCAGAGTCCAAACCTTTTATGGACATACCAAAGCTCTGATTGAATACTTCCTAGGTATCAACATCAAACAAGACCAACAAGTTGAATGGATCGGTAGATTCCACTACTTATGCTACTTTTCTATTGCGAGTAGTTAACAAAATCCAGCTTCCAGGTGCTCCACTTTTTATATATACGATAAATTCCTCCCATTGGATTCGGTCCTCAGTCCAAACGGCATCTAGTACAAGCAAATACCTCTTTCCACTCACCTTATCTGATATTGTTTTAGTAATTTGCTGCAAGGGGTAGTGTCGAGACTTTTCACCAGAAATGGCTTCAAACAGCTTCTCGACAAGCTTCTCAACATCAAATTGTTGTGACACATGAACCCATATTCTAACTTCAAAATGCCCCTTCACAATGTTACCGTCATTGAAAACAAGCTTAGCCAAGGTAGTTTTCCCATAGCCACCAAGCCCAATAATGGAAACTATCTTGATTACTTGTCGGTTATTATTGTCTACCAGTTTAGAAATTATTTCGCGCTTCTCCTGGTCTCTTCCATGTGCTAATGCCTCATCAACACTTGGCAATATTGGAATTGCCCTGGTAGTCTTGTTTATATGTGGGACAGGAAGACCATCTGGTATACTATTTATTATTGCATCGAAGTCAGTTCTTTGCTTCACAATTGCAGCAAATTTCTCATTTATGGCCTTGATCTTGCAGGCAGCCTTGCATTGAAACAGAAATGATTTTGGTTTTGTGACAAGCCAGTTTGATACAATATGATTGCCACCATGAGATTCATGTTTCTCAGCCTCTAGATGAAACTCATCGACAATATCATCAATATCGTACACAACATGTTTCAATTGTCTGAGCCAGTTAAACAGTTGGCCACTATCCATAGTTTTTAGGTTCAAATAGTACAGCAAATCAGTCACTTCAGGCTTTGGGAAACCACTCCGCTCACGTCGCCTGCCTAGGGGCAACACGGGCGGAACCTGCCGCCGCCACCCCAACCCTTCACTGCCGGCCCCTCCTCGACCTCGCCGCCGCTCGAGCCCGCAGCTGGGATGCCCGCAGAGGGGGCAAGGACGGCGGCGGTGGGGCCCATCCCTCTCCCTCCGCTTCCTCCTCCTCCTCCCCCGCCCCAACCCCTCTCTCTCTCTCTTCTGTCTCCGGCGTCCTCGGTCCTCGCTGTCCAGCGCCGAATCCACACCCCCTGTGGCTGGATCTGCTATCCCCCGACAAGGTGCGCCTCCCTCTCCAGCGTCCGAGGAATTGGGGTTCGCTGCGTTCGGGCCCTTCGCTCTCGCATGGGGGCTCCCTAATGGCGACGGCACACCATTGCCCCCACCTAGGGGCTCCTCACTGGCTGCAGTCGGGGGCTACTGGTGGCCAGATTGGGTAACTCGGCTCGGTTCCATGGCAACGACGGTTCGGGCCGGACCGCCTCTATTTGGGTGCTCCTCGTCGGCGGCGTCGGCTGGAGGGTGCTGATGGCTGATTCCGATGGTGCAGCACCAGATCCATCGGCCCCAACCCTCCTTCCTCGGTTCTGTCTTCGTTGCTCGTGTCCCCCGCCAGGTCTCCTGGCCCGAACCGCCTCAATTTGGGTGCTCCTCGTCGGTGGCGTCTGCTGGAGGGTGCTGACGGCCGATTCCGGTGGTGCAGCACTGGATCCATCGGCCCCAACCCTCCTTCCTCGGTTCCGTCTTCGGTGCTTGTGTCCTCGACCAGGTCTCCTGCGTTCAAGGTTGGGCCAGATCCTCTGTCGCAGCGTTCAAGTGGCCTTCGCGCCGTGGGGTAGAGGTGCCGGGCGAAAGCTGAGACTAGCTACTGCCAGAGCCGACGATGGCGGCACCAGAGGTGTCGCATTCTTCCTTGGGAACGTCGTCATAAGCACCCCCCCTCACCGTGGGGATTCTCTGAGGGAAACCCCTGCCTAGGTCAGCCTGGGCTGGCAGGGATGGCATGCAATGTCATTTTCCTTCATGGAAGCATCACTTTGGAGCCCCTCGGTGCCCTGGTGGTGTTCGGCTACCGCTGTTTGGGCTGAGGTCGTGGCTCTTTGGAACTGCTGCCTTCCTTGCGTGCACCGCTCCCCTTAGCCTGAGTTTCTCAGTCGAAGTCAGAGCTGCTCACTGTAGGGTCAGTGATGCTTGGCAACGATGCCGTGCCGCGGCTCATTAGTTTTGGACGGGGTGGTGATCGTTGTGCGTTGGTGCAGATGCCTTTGAGGTTCTGGCCGAAGCTCGTAGTGAGTTCGAATCCCCCGTTGGCGGTGTCTGGTTTGCTTGGAGGCAGGCGCTATGGTGAAGTCAGAGCTGCTGCATTGCAGGGGTGCAACCTAGCTCGGCAACGATGACACCTTCTGTGCTCGTTTTGGCTATTGCTGATTTGTGGCAGATAGTGGAGGTCCGGTGGAGGAAGTCGGAGCTACTTGCCTTGTGGTTGAGCTCGACAATGATGACTTGCGCCGGACTGCAGGGTCCGCCGTCGTGTTTTGTGTGGGTTATGTGTGGTGCGGCATATGTTAAAGTCCCAATCCAACTGGCCGGTATTGTGTGTTGTGCGGTGCGTGTTGATGATCTAATCCAACCGTCTGTTGTGTGCTGGTTCGTCTTTCATGCCTCTGTCCTAGGCTGGTCAGCACTGCGGCCTCGCTTCGTCTCCCCATGCTCATGACTGCCTCAGTGGCATCACTCAAAATAGTTCCCACACAAGCGCCCATGCGTGTTTCAGTTAACCGACGACAAGCAGGAGAATCATGGAAACTGAAGAGCAGAGCAAAACGTTTTCCCCACTACTGAAATGGATCTGAAACCTCATTTCTGAATAAAACCAAGCAAACACTTGCTTGTTCTGAAAAAATACATTGGATATGACAAAGCAGAGTTGTGTGATTGATACAACCAAATGGCCCATGCCTCCATGGAGAATAAACAGTGTAGTTTGGCAAATTACTTCACGGCGTCAGCCATCAGGTAGTAAAGGAAGTTCGCTGCAGCTTGCTTGACAACAGGCAGGATGGAAGTAGTAATAAGCAGTAGCTAGCTAATGCATTTCTTCATGGCAAAGCAGTGCAGAGCCCAATTGGCCAATAAACTTACTTGTTGCTTGTCAGATTGAAATGAGCTAGCTTGCATCATACAGGGACAAGGTCTCGATCTGCTCTTTCACCCATGCAGGTCTTTCATCTTCGTCGATAGGCTAATCAAGGACTCTCGCTTAGTCCTCCTACAATTTATAGACAAAAGTTACTTAGAAGTCAAGGCCAATCGGAAAGGGGATGCCAAAAAGTAAGAGTAAGAGCGAACACATAAGCACATGCCGTGAGCAAATGGAACCATTTGCAGAGAATGAAAAACAATAAATAATCAGGAAATCGGTTCTCTGATGAAGCTACACAAGGAAAAAGGGCTCATGGCTAGAGATTAAATAGTATTACGCACCCAAGGAATCCGCGCATATGAAAACATGGTGCATGACTCACCTGATCAATCTGCAAATGAGGGATGTGGGAGATGATGTGCCAGTCCTCTCCATCTCTCTTGCAGCGCATAGCCAGATCAGGGCAGCCACTGATCTTCAATTTCTTCAAAGCGGTAAGGCCTTTTATGCCCTCTGGCAAGGATTTGATTCTCGGACAGCGGTTGATCTCCAATTCCTTCAGAGCGGTGAGGCCTTTTAAGCCTTCTGGCAAGGATTCAATTTTCGGACAGGATCTGATCTTCAATTCCTTCAGAGCGGTGAGGCCTCTTATGCCCTATGGCAAGGATTCGATTCCTGGCGACGAGGCCAAAGATTATTGTCAACAATGTTTTGATCAGGGGTAATTTATCACCCCTAGACAAGCCTGCGTGCTGCGCGAGCTAGAGCGTAGCTCCAATGGTTTATGCAGTTTGAGTAGACAGTAGTTGGGGTTTTTCTTTGTAGCCAAAATTGCTGAATGCTGACGATGCTACATGTCCCTTGGCAAAGGGACCATACATATCCTAATACAGGACGCAAGAGGATGCATCGGGCAAAGCTACGATGGTTGGGCCGGCGGCCGGCAAAGGCTCCTACGTCGTCTACATCACCCTCAGCCGATCTACGGCTGGCCAGGCGACGTTTATCGGAGGAGATTCGAAATGTGGTGGAGGGTTCGCCGGACCTCCGATCACACGGTCCTAGAAAAAGAGCAGACACCGACACATCATTCATTGATGTGGGGGAGATTTCGACAGCGCAGCTCATCAAGGAGGCAATGGTGGCTGGTTTCTCCATGCATGAGCTAATGAGGGCGGAGCAAGAACTACAGGTATGCAAATCGAATATCACCCAAACCCGGCGATCTGGCGGACAGAATCATCAGCGCTATGGTTCACAAGAGAATCCATGGTGGCTTGGCGAGTCGAGATATGTCCTGTTCCAGATCATCGGCGCCGAGGATCCTAAATCCTTCGAGATGAGTGCAGCATCCGGTTCCCGTCGTATCTTCGGGCGCGAAGCTGCCGAGGATGTCCGACGATGGCGCGAACGGTGACAGAGATAGGGGGGAGTCAAAGTTTGAAATTAGCGATATCCTGGGGTCAAAACTGTCTGGGGAGGTAGGGCGCCGGGATTGCCATTCGATGGTGAAAGACGATGCGGCAATTCAGGAACCGGATCGGTTTCCAAACCTGGCAAGCAGAAGACCGATTCGCATTGGGCAAAGTCGCATGTTCTGGCCCACCATAGGGCTGCGAGCCTTGTTCAGCCGTACCGGCCTGAGACCAATAACTCCAGCACCGGCCCTTGGTAAACCTAGCGACAAACTAGGTAGTTCGCATCTCAGAGCCGCCGGCGGACATTCATACGCGCAGGTGGTATGAGAGGGCGGCAACATGGCATCGCATGGTGGTCGTGGCACCTTCAACCCTGGCTTCCGACCGGCGTTCAATCAGGGGGCCGGAGATCACACTAACTCCAACGGAAATGGCTCGCGCCTAGGTTACCAGAGGCGAGGCAGCTTTGGCCGGGGTCGGGGGGGCGCTGGTCGCGCCCAGTCCACGGCGCCAGGAGGAGCTGCAGTTGCGCCACAGTGACCATTGCAAGCACCTCAACAGCAGCGACCGGTGGCTGCGGCAACGGCCCCAACTAGGGGCGCAGGTATGGTCACTGGTCCTAATTTTGATTCCGCGGAGAACATGGAGATTGACACTAGTATGACACAAGGGGCTGCGGATGAGAGCCAAGAGAGAACAAAGAACAAACCCTACTGTTTCAGGTGCCTAACAAAAGGGCATACCGCAGTAAACTGTCGGGCCAACATCTGTGACATATGTGGCTCGGAGGATCATGTGACAAAAGCGTGTTCGCCATACAAGAATTTGAAATTCATGGCAATACCGAGTGGGTACGCAGTCGAAGGGCTGGGTTTTTATGATATCCCATACTCGGGCTCAAAGAAGGGTGATACAACATCTACCCTAGCAGAGATTATGGTCCTGGATGGATCCATGTCAGCCACAAATGTTGAATCTGAACTTAGACGTCTAGTTCCAGGGGATTGGGACTGGAAAGTTGTGGATAAGGGTACCTCATTCTATGTTACCTTCCCCTCCACTAATGAACTCAATAGGCTAGTGGAGTGGGGACCAGTAGTGGCCAAGTGTGTGAAAGCGACACTTACTGTCCAAGAAAAGAAGGATGGGGAGTATTTTCGTTTTGAAATTCCTAAGGTCTGGGTGCAATTCAGAGGCTTACCTAATGACCTGCTAGTGAATTTTAATATCCTTTGGGCAGTAGGGTCGGCTCTGGGGGTCAGCCGGAAAGTGGACCTCAAATTCACTAGAGAGCACAAGATTGCAAGGATCAAGGTGGGATGTTTAGACCCTGACCTGATCCCAGAATTTTTAAGCATGCTCATTGGTGAACATGTCTATGACCTCCAATTCAAGGCCAAAAAGAATATTGACCCAGATAATCTGGTACCCATTGACATGGATCTAGACCCACAAGAGGAGAATGGCAATGGCAACTCCTAGGGGGGTCAGAGATTCCTGAGAGTGAGAATACCAATGGCAATAGTGCAGCGGATAGCGGCCCGAAATTTGCAAGTAAGGGCAATGCTGCACTTCATGGAAAGCAATGTGCATATGTCCTGACAAATGAGCCAACTGGTAGCGGCCTTAATAAGCAAAAGCAGGGCCCGGCAAATAATAAAAATACTGTGTCATCTCCTAAATCCAAGGAAAAAATGGGCAAACTAGTGACTCCCCTGAGGGCGAGTAAAAGGTCTGCGGTAGTGGCGGATCAAAACTTGCTGGAAAGAGCTTCAAAGCTGAAAGCAAAGATCAACCTGGATGGGTCTCCTAATGAAGGTAATGTACCAATCCACTCTAATGATATTTCAGAATTGTCTAGTAGCGTCGGAATTAGTTTGGGTTCTTCTTTGCTTTCGGTTTTGGGTGCCGCGCGCAGCTCTGGGTTGAGTAAGGGGCTAGAGTCGGACGGGAACGATCTAGGGTCTGATTCAAGTGATTCAGATAATGATTGGGAAGAACATTTACTATCAGTTAATCTTCTAGTAGAATTCGACGATGACTGTACCACAGAAGAAATACAGTCATCGGCTAGAGTGGGCTCTGCACATAATTTAAGTAGTTAACCATGAAAGGAATTTTTTGGAACTCAAATGGGTTGGCTGATCCAAAAAAATTTAGGTTCCTCTCTGATTTAACTCTAGAGAAAAACCTAGATTTTATCTGTTTATCAGAAACTAGCAAGCGGGATTGTTCGCAGTCTTTTCTAAAAAATCTTTGTGCGGGCAAAGACTTTTTGTGGCATTGTAAACCACCAGAAGGGAGATCAGGGGGTATGCTGGTTGGGGTTAACCTAGCAACTCTCGAGGTAGGGAGTATTGAGGAAGGGGATTTTTTTTGTTAGGTTCAAGACTAGATGTAAGAGACAAGACTTTATATCTAATTTGGTACTCGTTTATGGGCCGGCTCAGGAGGATCACAAACAACGATTCCTCATAGAGCTAGCACACCTCTCATCTAAAGAAACCTTACCGATGATTATTGGTGGTGATTTCAACATTATGAGAGGACCTCAGGAGAAGAGTAAGGGCAATTTTAACAACAGATGGCCTTTTCTTTTCAATTCAGTTATAGATGCATATAACCTCCGTGAACTAGAGCTTTCGGGTAGACAATTTACTTGGGCTAATAATTTGGCGCAACGTACCTTTGAAAAGCTGGATAGGGTACTGGTCACAATAGAGTGGGACACCAAATACCCTAGAGCCACGGTGCAAGCCCTAACTAGAGAAATCTCTGACCACACGCCCCTCTTCCTTAACTCAGGGGATGGTGACAGCATATCACCCCATAGTGACTTCAAGTTTGAATTGGGGTGGTTGCTGCGAGAGGGTTTCTTTGATATGGTGAAAGACGTTTGGGTTTCTACTAATATCGGAAGTAACCCTATGGATAGGTGGCAGGCCAAGATTAGGAAATTGCGACAACATCTCAGGGGTTGGGCCAAAAACATTAGAGGGGAGTACAAGAGAGAGAAGAAACTCCTCTTGGATAAGCTAGACGAGTTGGACAAGAAGTCAGAACATACTCAACTAGATCTTAATGAGCTAAACCTCAAACACGCCTTGCACGAGAGAGTGTCACAATTACTAAGGGAAGAAGAGATTAAATGGTATCAACGAGCCAAGGTCAAAAATCTGCTGGAGGGAGATGCGAATACGAAATTCTTCCATCTAGTAGCTAATGGTAAACATCACAAGACAAGAATTTTTAGTCTGGATCAGGAGGAGGGAACTATTATAGGAGATGTAGAGATCAAAAAATACATCATCAAGTATTATAAAAATCTCTTTGGGGATCCAGATACTTCGGATGTCGTCCTTGATGAAAGCAGGATCGATGACATCCCTCAGGTGTCCCAGCAGGAGAATGAATTACTTGCAGCCCCGTTCTCGGTCGAGGAGGTAAGATCGGCAATTTTCCAGATGGAGCATAATAAGGCTCCCAGGCCTGATGGCTTCCCACCGGAGTTTTATCAGGTCTTTTGGAATGTCATTAAAACCGATCTCATGGCGCTTTTCGATGAGTTTCACAAGGGAAATCTTGCGTTACATAGATTGAACTTTGGTAATATAATTCTCATACCCAAAATAGGAGATGCTAGCAAGATACAACAACACAGACCTATCTGTTTGTTAAATGTTAGCTTTAAAATTTTTACTAAAGTGGCAACAAATAGAATTATTAAAGTGGCTCATAAAATCATCAGGCCTTCACAAACGGCTTTCCTTCCGGGAAGAAATATTATGGAAGGAGGTGTGGTACTGCATGAGACTTTACATGAACTCCTTAGGAAAAAACTTAATGGGGTCATTTTTAAGATTGACTTTGAAAAGTCTTATGACAAGGTGCGCTGGGACTTTCTTCAACAGACCATGCGCATGAAAGGCTTTTCAGACACTTGGTGCAAGTGGATTAAGTCTTTTGTCCAGGGGGTAACGTTGCGGTTAATGTCAATGGCCAGAACGGGTCTTATTTCCAAACTAGGAAGAGACTAAGACAAGGTGACCCTCTCTCACCAATCCTCTTTAATATTGTGGCGGACATGCTAGCAATAATTATTAATAGAGCGAAAAGTGAAGGAAAGGTTAACGGAGTCATTCCCCACCTAGTGGAGGACGGATTGTCCATCCTTCAATATGCCAATGACACAGTCCTATTCTTAGATCATGACCTGGAGAAGGCTAGAAACATGAAGGTTCTCTTATGTGTGTTTGAAAAACTCTCGGGTTTGAAAATCAACTTTCATAAAAGTGAAATCTTCTGTTTTGGCCAAGCTAAGGAGTGTGAGAATGTTTACTCCGAGCTTTTTGGATGTAGATTGGGTTCCTTGCCGTTTAGATATTTAGGACTACCGATGCACTACAAAAAACTTAAGAATAGTGACTGGCGGCATATAGAAGAGAGGTTTGAAAAGCGGCTTATCGGGTGGAAAGGGAAGCTACTCTCGGTAGGAGGTAGGCTAGTACTAATTAATTTAGTACTTTCTAGCCTACCGATGTTCTTGCTATCGTTCTTTGCGATTCCAAAAGGAGTCCTGAAGAAACTCGAATATTTCAGATCTCGCTTCTTCTGGCAAAACGACCAGCATAAGAAGAAATATCATCTCATTAAATGGGATCATGTTCGACAACCTAAGGAACAAGGGGGTTTAGGAATTATTGATCTCGAAGTTAAGAATAAATGTCTTTTGAGTAAATGGTTGTTTAAATTAGCAAACGAAGACGACATTTGGCAAAACCTACTTAGAAACAAATACCTTAGGTCTAAACCTTTTGGGAGTGGGGTTAAGAAGCCCGGAGTTTCTCATTTTTGGGCTGGTCTTATGGAAGTGAAGCAAGTTTTCGTGAGACTAGGCTCGTTCTCTGTTGGTGACGGGTCCCAGGTTCAATTTTGGGAAGACACCTGGTGCGGCAACCAACCTTTAAAATTCTCGTACCCCTCCCTATTTAGCATAGTTAGGAACAAGGGAGCGACAGTGGCGGACGTGATGAGTTCCATTCCATTGAATGTCTCTTTTAGAAGAGGTCAAGGCGGGGAGAGGCTTCGTGCCTGCAATGAGCTGGTAGGGCTGGTCATGGGAGTTCAGCCGAGAGAGGGGAGAGACGTGTTTAAATGTGGTCTTAATAAGACAGGTTTGTTCCCGGTTAGATCAATGCATAAACACTTAATTAATAATGGAATTAAAGTGTCTCAGGAGATCTGGCAAACAAAGATACCATTAAAAACAAA
This sequence comes from Paspalum vaginatum, assembly GCA_030272315.1. Lineage (NCBI taxonomy): Eukaryota > Viridiplantae > Streptophyta > Magnoliopsida > Poales > Poaceae > Paspalum > Paspalum vaginatum. The sequence continues at coordinate 59,122,978 of CM059016.1, read as the reverse complement.
GATTTTTATGTGGTATGTAAAGAGGGGTGTGTTCCTTACTAAAGACAATCTAGCCAGAAGGAACTGGAATGGTCACCAGGGCTGTTGTTTTTGTAATAATAGAGTATACAACATCTCTTTTTTGACTGTCAAGTAGCGAAGTTTATTTGGCAGGTTGTTTTTATGACGCTAGGTATCTTTTCACCTCGTAACACAGAACAACTTTTTAATCAGTGGTCCAGCCAAGGGTAGGGAATATAAGCCGTTCCTCTTGGCAGGAGCAGCAGGTTTGATTTGGGCAATTTGGCTGCTAAGAAATGACTCAGTTTTTAACAGAAAACAACCTAAAAATTTCTTGCAGGTACTCTTCAGAGAAAAATTTTGGCTCCGCTATTGGGCCAAGTTGCAGCGAAATGAAGACTATGTCCAGTGGCTAACGCAAGGCGCACACAATCTTGAAATGGCGGTTTTGTGTATCTTCAATTCGTTTGGATGGCAAGCCCCGGCTAGGATTTCGTTTGTTTAGTTTTTGAGTTATCTGTTGAACGCTATTGGTTCCTGTTTTGAGTCGTGCGGGGTGAGCTGTGTGCTCTTTGTTAAACGTTTGAGTTGAATTGTGTGTGGTCTGATTCTCCGCTTGCAGAGATGAAGCCGGGAGCTCTTGTTTCCATTATTAAAAAAAAAGATTTTCAAGGGAGGCCAGGCCTTCCATCCCCTGGGGTAAGGATGTGAGGTCCCAGCAGGAGCTGACAGAGAGATTTTTAAGGGAGGTGAGCCGACAGATGGATTCGGGAAAGCAAGTCACTCTCAGCAACCTATCAATGTTGAGTTCGCACAGAGAGCGAAGGTCTCCCAGGCCTCCAGGCAGCTCACGAAGTGCACAGCACTCAACAATCTTGAGGTACTGGAGTGATGTGAGATGCCCCAGCGATTGGGGAAAGCTTTCTATGTTGCGCAGGCCTGCTACATGCAGGGTCTGAAGAGAAGAGAGCTCACCCAAGCATTCAGGCAATCGGTGAAGTGATTGGCACGATTTTATCTTTAGCACTTGGAGCGATGTGAGTTGACCCATTGATTGGGGAAGGCTACTCAGGCTATGGCAGAACTTGATGGTCAACTTTTGTAGAGAACCGAGTGCCCCTAGACACTCTGGCAGCTTGCGAATGTCAGAGAAGTGGGATAGACTCAGGGACTGGAGGGATGCGAGGCTCCCCAAGCTCTCTTGCACCTCGGTTAGCGCATCAGAGAACAAAATGTCCAATGATTCGAGTGCCGGCACGTCTTGCACCAGCACACAGTCGCATCCTTTCCTCCGTAGCTTGCTCCCACCGAAGGATGAATTGGACCTGTCCAAATGGACTGGCAAGCGCGGTTGCCCAACCAACTCCCAATGCGTCAGGCGAACAGACAAATGCAGGGATGTCTCCAGCTTCAACTTCGGGCAACCAATTATAACCAAATATGTTAGGCAATTACCAACTTGGACATGTCCCAGATGATGTGCATGACTGCTGCAGCTTCCTCCTCCAGAATACATGGTCCTCTCTGCTACCATCCATACCCCTCCCAAACTATGCAGCTCCTTCATTTCAAACATCACCAGCGAAGGAAATGGGCCTCCGCTGTCAGGTGGACGTCCCGGCGGCTTGCACCGGCGACGAGCAGAATGGCAAGAACTCAACGCGAGACACAGTGGAACACTCAAAAGGTTTTGGCGCAGTGAACAATGTACTGCATTTTCTGAGTAGAGAATATATATAAGAGATACATGCGCACGTACGCGCTCTTCACGTCACGCATCAGTCGCGTCCATCCCCACGACCCACGCAACGCGCGCTACGCCACACGACTCGGCCCACCACAAGCTATTCTTGCGACGGGCATCTAGGCCAACGGCCACAACACGCCATGCACGGCATGCACACAACGAACGTGAGCTCATGCATGGCTCTACTAAACAACCAGAAACCGAAGAAAAATAGAACTACACTAAGGCACAAGATTATTTACTAACATCCGCTTATGCTCTCAAGAGAAGGCATCCTGTGCAGCTCGAGTGCCACTAAACAAGGAAGTTCCAAAAGCCCATCTAGATGCTTCAATTTCAGGAAATTGGATAGCTTCATCACCCTCAAAAATTGGAAGTAAGCAAGCCCCGTTACTTCACCACCAACCTGATTCTGCATCCACCGTGCATATTTCCTGCCAGAGTACCCGCTAATTTCTAGCCTTTTAATCCCAGGTGACGGTTCCAGGCCATCAAGTACAGCCTCCTCTAACTCAAAGTTTGCCTCACCTTTGTGATACTTCTCCCATTCTAGCTTCAAACTCTGTAGATTTGTCTTCAGCTTCAAGCATACCTTATGTGCATCATCTTGCTCCAACACATGCTCGATACCTCTGATAATTAGATCCTCACTATCCCTACCTATGTTTGCAAGCTCTGAGATTCCTTCAAACTTTTCACCTTCACCCACAACAAACAAGGACAATTTCTCCAGTCGACTGAGTTGTCCAATGCCTACAGGCATGCCTCTCAATGCTTCACATCGTTTGAGGTTCAAACCTCGAAGCTTCTCCAACTTGCCGATGCCTTCAGGCAGCTCTACCACCTTTCGACAACCATTAAGATCCAAACATCGATTAGCCATCCATCCATCCATCTTATCTCTCCCGCAAGCATCGATTAACGATTAGCCATGCGTGTGACGAATCGTAATTGACCGCAAGAGTCCGTGCGTGTTCCTTTGGTTAACTGACGAAAAGCAGGCACACCATGTATCGTGTTTACTGAACAGGAGAACAAACACATTGTTTTTTAAGATTCTAAAATCGAACTGAAATTCCATATGCAAAGGAATCGAACAAGCACGGCTTCTTCAGAGAGAGATAGGACGAATATATCGGATCTCCCAAAGCAGAATTGCTTGACAAAAGCAGAGTAAACAATACAGTACACTTCATGGTATCAGGACATTTGCAGTGTGTCGGAGAAGAAATACGCATGGCGTGCATCAATTGCAAGTCTTGCACCTAAAAACTGACTTGTGATGAATTGGGCTGACGACAAGCAGACCCATCAAATTAACTCAACAACAGAGCAAAACGTTTTTTTTTTCTGGAATCAACCTGAAACTTCATATGTAAAGGAATGGAACAGACACTGCTGATTCTCTGACAGATACGTTGGATCTGACAAAGCAGAGTTGTGTGATTGATACTAGTACAACTGAATGGACCATGCCTCCATGGAGAATAAACAGAGCCGTTGGGCAAATTACTTCATGGCGTCAGGTAGTAAAGGAAGTTTGTCAGATCGAAACGAGTTGGCTTACATGTCTTTCATCCATAGTACGGAGTAGGCTGAAAATAATAGAGAAAATAAATACTTAGAAGTCAATACGAAATTGGAAAGGGGTGCCAAAAAGTAAGAGTAAGAGCGAACACACAAGTACATGCCGCGAGCAGACTGTACAGTGAATGGAACCATTTGCAGAGAATGAAAAAATAATAAACAATTAGGAAATTGGTTCTCTTGTGAATCTACACAAGGAAAAGGGCTCATGCCTAGAGGTTATAATAGTACTACGCACCAAAGGAATCCGTGCATATGGAGAAATGAACTGGGTACATGAACTGGATGGGAGAAGAAGAGGAAATGAAGGATAAATTGGAAGATCTCCTAATCATTCGCTGGTTGCCCGGTTCGTCACCCCCAAATTTGCCAATCTGATCCTCCCCCTCTTCCGTCCCTCCTGCACTTGTACACCGCCTCCTCTCGTGGTCCCACCCATGGGCCGAGATTGAGTCCGTAGCCCAGCCCACCTGTTGCTTGCTTGGCCCAATAGTATCTTGACAGGCGGGTACTTGCCCTACCGCCAAGGGCCCCCGCGCCGCGCCGTGGTCAACAATACCCCCGCTGCTGCTACTTCCACACCTCGTACGACCTAGCTAGGCCGCTCTGCACTGCCTGCAGCTTCGTCTCTCCTGCAGGCCTTGTTTGAGTAACAAGAGAAGCAGGTATGAGTCTAGAGTGGCGGACGACTGAGGCTGCCGACAAAGTCCATTACATTGTGCCAGCGCATTGTACTCCTTCCGTTCTTTTTTATAAAAACGCAAGTGATATTCAAACTACCTCTAATGATAAAAACAAAACAAGTAACGATAAAATAAATGATAAGTAATGAGATTTTTTTGAATAAGACGCAGGATCGGACTTTTAGAAAAAAAATCAACCACGTCAAATAAAAAAGAATAGAGGGAGTACATTAGTATCATTTAGCTCCAAAATTTTGTAAGGGGAAAAACACAATTCATCTCCAAAGTAGGGTACGACCGCCAAAGCTCCAAACAATTATCATCGTACATTATCACTTATAGAAAATACAACAAAATTCTGCCAATTTTTTCATTTTCTTTTTCAACAAAAACCATCTTTTCTGGACAAATTCTCAAAATTCCGACCGGAAAACAGCAAATTCCGGTCGGGAGCAGTGGGTTCCGGTTCTTTAGTTTGATTTTCCTTCCCATTCAAAAATTCAGATCTCACCCATCCTTTTTTTTTTGTTTCCAGTCCAATACAACAAATGAAATTTCAATAGAAAGGTAAATCCCAGTGGTATCTCGTATCTCATGTAAGAAATGGGCGCAGTGTTCTTTCAAGGGCATTTGAGATGGCCATGGGTCATCCAAAAGGTGGAGTACTGACACTACGCCATGGACAGCATGTTAGAGACGGCTCTTAACTACATCAGAGACGGTAATTTTTCGCGTCACTAAATTTTTGTCACTGATGTAAACCACATTAGAGACATATAAAAAGCCGTCACTGATGAAGTACATTAGAGACGCGTTTTGTAATTATCGCGTCACTGAGGACTCATATTAGAGACGTGTTTTATTACTTCCGCATCTCTGAAGTAACATATCAGTGACACTGGTTATGAAAAACGCGTCTCAAATGTTGATACCAGAAGCAGCTAAACCAACATCAGTGACGGCGTTTTCTTAAAAACACGTCACAAATTTATTTACTAGGGATGTGGGTTATTACAAACACGTCTCTAATGTATGATCTCAAAACCAGCTAGTCCACATCAGTGACGTGTTTTTAAGAAAACCACGTCTCTATTAGGTGTATATATCTTTGACGTGTTTTTAAGGCCACGTCACTGTTATCTGCAATCATACATTCAGATCACAGGCACAATATTCATATCAAACATGTGCATTCAAATAATAGGCATCATTCATCTCATACATGCATAACATTCATATCAAATATCACGTGCATTCATATGATAGGCATCATTTAGCTCACAAGCATCATTCTGATGAGACATGACATTACATATGCATGGTCACATACACAAAAGATAATGCATCATTCTTCAAGTTCACACATGCACTCAGATCAAGGTTTGCTCAACCACATGGTACATCTACAACTAGAAGCAGCAAGCTCATTCAACATCCACGTCTTGGACAATAGAACTCCCCTTTCTCATCAATGACCTGGGTCACTAAGAAGGCGGCAAGCTCAGTTCGAATGATGGACAAGATACTTTGGTCGATATGGTTGGTAGGAAGCTCTAGGTCCTGCGTAATTGTTTAGTAAAAATGAAAACCCATTAGCTACTATAAACAACATGCTACATATAATGCAGGGAGGAGAAAAGGTTAATAGCAGCTATAGAAAGACAACTCATGTGATAACTTCGACACTATCAGTTACCAATATCACTGCAAATACATAGATAATTGATGGCTGTGATAACTTAAACACCATGTCGCCCGTGGTACCATAATAGAAATTTTAAAATTATGATGCTAGAATTAATTCTAGTAGAAACAATGGCCATATATTGATCTAACTTGCACCTGAGCCTAAGAGAGCAAAAAACCAGTCTCATCAAATACCATCTTTTGGTTCTAACTGGATCACATCAGTTATTAGCTGATAGTTAAAGAGTTTTTTTACAGCAACTATTCAGCTTGCATTGTGCCTTGCATTTACTTGCAAACTTTTTCGTTGCATGAACAGATCCTTGTAGAAAGATAAATTAGTACTTTTGTGAATGGGATGCCAAAGGTTAGAGGTATTGTAGCCGTCGCTATTGTTGCTCATCCCTAGCACATGATTCAAAGTGCAGTAGACATAGTAATGTGCTGCAAAGATTGGATCAATCAAAAGGATTGACATCAATGAAGAGAACTGACAATTACTACTACTATTCACCCCAACTGTGAGGAGTATCATCAAAGGCATGAAAACAGTACTTTTTGTGAGATCAACAAGGGCTACTGGTAAATGCAAAGTTTACCCCAACTATTCAGCTGATTTATTTTCTGTATACCAAAGTAACAGGTACGATAGATCACTTGTAGGAATAAGAATTAGCAGCTCACAGCAGCTCCATTAAGGCATAGTAGAATATACTAAAAGAGATCACATTACCTCATATTTTTCTACATTTGTTTTTTTCATGACTATCCTCAAATGATGGATAGCATAGAACCCACAGCTATTACCGGGTGGTTGTTGATGGCACTGCAAAAATAGATTACTGTAATGCATAGGGCATGCGTAGCATCAATATGAGCTTTGCAATCTAAACTTGGCAAAGAAAATGCATACAATAGCACATACCGGGAACTTCATGGCATGTGATAGCTTACAATTCTTTTCCTTCTAGATTTTTGCTTTTTCATAGGCCCTACATAAAAGTGCAACATTAAGTATTGGTTTTGGAATGGTTCAAAAAGATTTAGAAAGGGTAGATACTTACTCGTTGATAACTCCTTTTAGGAGGTTAAAATCATGCAGCTGAGATCTCAGGGAATCTAGATAAAGGACTTTGTTCCACTTTGGAATGATAACCACTAACACCCAGTGATTACCATTGTCGTGGAAGAACGTGATATACTCCTTCCTAGAATACCAAGCTAGTGCTTTTGCCAAGTAATCTACACTTGCTTTTTCTCAGTCTCCATAACAACAATGGACATCATCTCTGGGTCAAGAATGGCCACAGGAATTTGTTGCTTATTGATTTTTTGGACCATGCACCTACAGAAAAGACAAAATGGGTCACTGTGTTACACTGTGTTTACACATTTATATACAGTCACATATAGAACAAGTATTTATCTTTATATTATTTCTACAGCCACCGAATTTAGAGATGTGTACACTTTGTGTTGTTGAATTGAAATGCCCGCAACAGATTATATTCATCAATATATAAATGAATGCAAGTTCCTAAAACAATAAATGATGTAGAGATTATGTTCTTACAGTGAGAAGCATCGAACAAGAGACATATCCAACGCATCAAGATTGAATAGATCATACATATCACTAAGAGAAACCAGCGGAACCTCTTCATCCACCAAAGCTCCAAACAATTATCATCGTACATTATCACTTATAGAAAATACAACAAAATTCTGCCAATTTTTTCATTTTCTTTTTCAACAAAAACCATCTTTTCTGGACAAATTCTCAAAATTCCGACCGGAAAACAGCAAATTCCGGTCGGGAGCAGTGGGTTCCGGTTCTTTAGTTTGATTTTCCTTCCCATTCGAAAATTCAGATCTCACCCATCCTTTTTTTTTTTTGTTTCCAGTCCAATACAACAAATGAAATTTCAATAGAAAGGTAAATCCCAGCGGTATCTGGTATCTCATGTAAGAAATGGGCGCAGTGTTCTTTCAAGGGCATTTGAGATGGCCATGGGTCATCCAAAAGGTGGAGTACTGAGGTTGTAATTCGGACTTTGACATCATTGAGAAGAGTGTCCGCATCTTGATCCTGATTAAGAGACCGTCACTGTGACTTTAAGAATTTCTATTTAAATAAGCAACTAGTCTATGAATCTGTAATTACCAGTAACATTTATAAAGCATAACTGTTAGAAAAATATAGTTACATTTGGGAACCACAACTAATCATATTGCTAATGTTACCCTAAGAAAATACTCCCTCCAGTTTTGTATGTTTGTTACCCGTAGGTCATTTGAAAGAGCTCAAATATTTGTCGCCACGGTTCAGCTCTATCTTTGCCTGATGTTTTGCCCAACTTCCGACACATGTGCTTGGCTTCCACCGCCGTTGCCCCACAGATTTAAGAGGTTGTTTTCAACTATTTTCATAAAATGGCGTAATGAATAATTTATATGCAAAAATTTATAGCTGCGGAGTAGATTACTTTGAATCATATTTCATAATGCCACGGTGGGTAATTTACATGTCATTTTTTGGGTTATTTTAAATCTTCTTTTATAGTGGCAAGTGGATATTTTTGAAGAAAACAGGGGTGGATCCGATGACTGTTGTCCGAGGCCACCGAATGGATGACCACATATAGTTATGATTTTTATAATTCATCTTTTTTCTAGCCCTCCTTGTAAAGTGTTATGCCTTGTAGCCTTTTCAAATATTATGGTAAGATACTAATTAAGGATTATGGGCAAAAATGTTAGGTGCATGCATGCGTGCTCCCGAGAAGAGGAATGACTAAAATGGCAAGCAGATCTTTATAATATTTTTCTTTAATTAGAGACACATATCATTAGTATTATGCTCTTCATTAGCATACAGATGTATCCGATAATCCCCTTTCAAACTCCGTCGGGCAAGAGCACCGCATCCCTCTGCCCCACGACGACCTGGCAGGGAAAACAAGATCAGTTAAGGTGTTTCTTAGCTGATCAGATCTTGCACAACAACTGCATAGTACTCGCATGTATGAAATGGATCAGGAGTCTACGCCTTTTACCTCTTGTGTATGATGATGAGGGGGAGGAGTATGAGTATCAGCTACACAACGAGGACGCAGATTTCGGATCCTGTCCCCGTATCCTATCTGGTTGTGTATCGGAAGTAGGCGAATGACGCAGTCCAGGTTCGATGTCTCCAGCACATTTCTCACCGCTGTGCAACATTCGCCCCAGGGCAGAAGTGGAATGTGAGGCCTCCTCTCACGAATGAAATATCCACAGTGCGACATGATGGCGTCTAGCTGCTTGCTGGGGGCAGAAGACTGCCAAGAACACGAGGATGAGCATAGCATCTACGACTTTCCCAAACAGGGTCATGGCTACGTGCTAGCCTCGGTAGAGGTATCCTTGGCTTGGCTCAAATGAAGTTCTTCAGTATATATAGGATGGAACGCATTGTGAGAGTTTTAATGCCCCCGAAGCCCAAAACCTCCAATTTGCAAAAGAGTGATATGGATACCAATATCCATTGGCAGGATATGATAACACTTATGTAGCATCCTTGCTTGTTAATATACTAGGGAACAACCCTTTGGAAAAAAATAGGGGATACTCCATGGTCTCCACAAGACAAAGATATGTCTCCATTTATTATGGAGGATAAATACTCTTTTGTTTCGTTGAGGTACTTGGAATACGAGAATATGATCCATGAATGAAGGTATTGTTTCGAACATGCTGCTCGCATAAATTGAGGATATCCATCATCTTATCATCTATATTTATCTCAACAACTATGCTACAATGATCAAAAAGTACGGACAGTACTTTTGGGTTATTATGTTTGCTCACTATTTATCTAAGAAAAATAAATAGATAAATTTATCTAATGAAGGGCATGCTAGTAATTATTTGTATTTGACACAACGACTCGGCGCTGATCTCATTGTCCCAATTCATCACCACAAATTTGCCGCTTCAAGAGAACAATAATGCATCTCGCAACACTTGCATTAGAAGCAGGCCCATCTTGAAAACTGAACAGCAGAAGAGAACGTTCTTCTGAAATCGATCTGTAATTTCATATGTAAAGAAATCAAACAAACTGCTTGTTCTGACAAATTCATCAGTGGAGTTGCGTGATTGATATAATCCAGTGGTCGATCCACAATGGAGAATCAACAGTGCAATTCAGCGAATTCATCAGGTAGCAAAGGGAAATTTGCAGCAGCTTTGCTTGAGTACAGGCAAGATGGGAATAGTAAGCAGTAATTACTAATGCATTTCTTCATGGCAAAGCAGAGCTAACTTGATAAATGAATGAACTTGACGCCGGCCGTCGCCATCTCCAGAGCGCCGTCGTGGCGACGTCATCGTCGAGCGCATCAGGTATCCAGGTGGTGGTTCTATACAGTACCCCACGCTCACGCATACAAACCACGCTGAGTGGGCGCTCCTGATGTGGATCAACCTGGAGGACAGAGGACGACGGCATCGGCATCATGTAGCATCGGGAGGACAGGCTTGCCCTGGCGGCGATCGTGCGCTCGGTGCCGGCCGACGTGCTCGAGTCGCTTGGGCAGCGAAAGCGGACGGCGCGCTCATCCTGGAACGCGGTCAAGACAGTCCGCGTCGGCGTGCAGCGCGTTCACGAAGGCAACTGCAGAAGAAGCATAAAAAATCAAGATAAATAAACAGAAAAGGTAAAAAGCAGAGATGAGATCCGAACAATGTCTCACCGGTCACACGTTTTCCACTCTTGCAGCGCCTCGCCAGATCAGGGCTGCCCCTGATCTCCAATTCCTTCAGAGCGGCGAGGTGTTTTATACCCTCCGGCAAGGATTCGATTCCTGGGCAAGCTACGATGCTTAGATTTTCAAGGGAGGCTAGGCCTTCTATCCCCTGGGGTAAGGATGTGAGGCCTGCGCAACCGCGGACATAGAGCTTTTTAAGGGAGGTGAGCTGACACATGGATTCGGCAAAGCAAGTCACGCTCCGCAACCGGTCAATGTTGAGTTCGCACAGAGAGGGCAGGCCTCCAGGCAGGTCACGAAGTGCAAGGCACCCAACAATCGTGAGGTACTGGAGTGATGTGAGACGCTGCAGCGATTGGGGAAAGCTTTCTATGTTGCCCAGGCCTTCTACATGTAGAGTCCGAAGAGAAGAGAGCTCACCCAAGCTTTCAGGCAATTGGTGAAGTGCAGGGCACCCTTGTATCCGTAGCTCTTGGAGGGATGTGAGTTGACCCATTGATTGGGGAAGGCTACTCAGCCTACCGCACCAATCGATGGTCAGCTTTTGAAGAGAAGGGAGTTCCCGTAGCCACTCAGGCAGCTTGCAAATTTTAGAGCAGCCGAACAGACCCAAGGACTGCAAGGATGCCAGGCTGCCCAAGCACTTAGGCACCTCGGTTAACGCGTCATAGAACAAAATATCCAATGAGTCGAGTGCCGGCACGTGTTGCCCCAGCACCCAGTCACGTCCATTCCTCCCTAGCCTGCTATAACCGACAGCTGAATTAGACCTATTCAAATGGACTGGCACTAAGTTCCTTTGCTCAGTCAACTGCCAATGCGTCAGGTGATCACACAAAGGCAGGAATGTCTTCATCTTCAACTTAGGACAATCAATCGTATCCAAATATGTTAGGCAATTACCAACTTGGACCTGTCCCAAGTGATGTGCGCGATTGCTGCAGCTTCCACCCTCTTCTCCATAAGACACGGTCCTCTCTGCTACCATCCATACCTCTTCCAAATTATGCAGCCCCTCCATTTCTAACTTCACCAGCGAAGGAAATGGGCCTCCGCTTATGCTCTCGAGGGAAGGCATCCTGTGAAGCTGAAGCTCCTCCAAACAAGGAAGTTCCACAAGCCCATCTAGATGCTTCAATTTCAGGAAGTCGGATAGCTTCATCACCCATAAAAATTGGAAGTAGGCAAGCCCCTTTGCTTCACCACCTACCTGATTCTGCATCCACTGTGCATATTTCCTGCCTGAGTACCCGCTAATCTCTAGCTCTTTAATCCCAGCTGGTGGTTCCAGGCCATCAAGTACAACCTCCTCCAACTCTGTGTTCACCTCACCTTTGTGATACCTCCCCCATTCTAGAACCAAACGCTGTAGATTTGTCTTCCGTTTTAAGCATGCCTTCCGTGCATCATCTTGCTCCGACACATGCTCAATACCTCTGATAATTAGGCTCTCACTATCCCTACCTACATTCGCAAGCTCTGAGATTCCTGCAAACTTCTCGCCTTCACCCACAACAAATAAAGACAAATTTTCCTGTTGACTTAGTTGTCCGATGCCTGCAGGCATGCCTCTCAGACTCAAACAATATTCCAGATTCAAAACTTGAAGCTTCTCCAAGTTGCAAATGCCTTCAGGTAATTCTACCAGCTTCGAACATCCATAAAGATCCAAACATTCTAGATTTCTCAGTGTTATTATGCTTGATGGTAACTTCCTAATTTTTGTGCGACCTAGTCTCAAAACTCTTAGCTTTTCGATTCTGTCAATAGGGTTTGGCAAGGATTTAAGGCTATAGCATTTGCAAACATCAATTCTTGAAAGCATATTACAGTCAACAATTGAATCTGGTAAACACTTTAGATCCCAACACCCCGAAAGGTTCAGTGTTCTTAAATTCTGCAGCTTACCGACAGATTTAGGCAACTGAAGAAGACTACTATCTATTAGATGCACAGTTTGCAGGCTCCAAATATCTGAAATAGCTTCAGGGAGTGATTTGCATTGCACTTGAGATATCTCAAGATATTTCAAATTTTTTATCTGACATATGGCCGTGAGCGCTGCTGTTGGAAACTTAAAATTCACAATGATACTGCGCAAGTGCGTTGTGTTCTCAAGTGCCTCGCCAAATATTATATCCCTGCCCTTATCAACATATATAGCACGTGCATTCTTGAAAACCCTTTTAGGGAAAGGTTTTCTTGGTCGTTCAATTAAAGAAAAGTATCTGTGGCCTTTTGTGGAACTGGTTGCATCCTCTGACATATCAGTTGAAATCTCCTCACGCAATATGGACCGGGCAAGATCATGAACCAAATCATGCATCTTGCAACTCACTCTCCCGTTGAAATCACGCACATCTTGTAGAAAAGAAACTTGGACAAGTGAATTAAAGTGATCATCACCAATATCCTCCAAGTAATCAAGACCAATAGTCAAGTTGATCATATTGTGAGCAATCCATAGGTCAATCAATTGTTCCTTATAAATTCGATGACCTTTAGGGTACAGCGAACACATTGTAAAACACTGCTTCAAATGAGATGGCAAATGGAAATAGCTCAATGTCAAGCACGCTGATACTCTATGCTCTTTATCATCGACCTTGAGATCTAGTAAATTACTGTCTCTCACGGCCTTCCATTCTTCTACCCGTCTCTTGTCACGGAGGACACCTGCAATAACTTTAATTGCAAGCGGCATCCCACCACATTTGTTCACAATTTGTCTTCCGGTTTCTATGAATTCAGAGCCCAAATCTTTTATGGCCATACCAAAGCTCTGACTGAACACTGCCCAGCTATCAACCTCAGACAAGAATGACAAGTTGAATGGTTCTGTTGACTCCAATGCTTCTGCTACTTTTATACTGCGAGTAGTCAGCAAAATGCTGCTTCCAGGTGCTCCACACTTTACACATACCATAAATTCTTCCCATTGAATTCGGTCCTCAGTCCAAACATCATCCAATACAAGCAAATACCTCTTTCCAGTCAACTTGTCTGATATGGTTTCGACCATTTTCTGCAAGGAACAACATTCAGACTTCTCTCCAGAAATGGCTTCGTGCAGCTTCTTGACAAGCTTCTCAACATCAAATTCTTGTGAGACATGAACCCATATTCTAACTTCAAAATGCTCCTTTACAATGTTACCATCATTGAAAACAAGTTTAGCCAGGGTACTTTTCCCACAGCCACCAAGCCCAATGATGGAGATTATCTTGATTATCTTTTGGTTATCACTGTCTACAAGTTTAGATATCATTTCGTGCTTCTCTTGGTCTCTTCCGCGTACTGATGTTTCATCAACAATTGGCAATGTTGGTTTTGGACTAGCAGGCCTGTTTATGTGTGGAACAGGATGGCTATTAGGCAAACTATTTACTATTGCACTGAAGTCAGTTCTTTGCTTCACGATTGCAGCAAATCTCTCCTTTACTCCCTGGATCTTGCGGGCTGCCTTGTATTTTAACAGAAATGATTTTGCTTTTGTGATAAGGTGATTGCCACCATTAGCTTCATGCTTCTCAGCCTCTAGATGAAATTCATCAACAATATCATCAACATCATATGCAACATGTTTCAATTGTCTGAGCCACAATTGATCACTTTCCACAGCTTCATATCCTGCTTTTTCCAGCCAGCAGTTGATCACCTGAACGAGAACCTGAAGATCCTGGAGATCCTTTGTCACACCCACTATAGAGCTGTACTGCTTGATCACCAATGGAGCTAACTTGTTTGCCACAATATTCAAAATTCCAGACAAAGCAGCACCTTCCATTCCGGCCATCTTTTTTTGAAAGGGTCTCTTCTGCCCCAAATTCCTGCAAACCGAATTGATCATGAGCTGCCACTTTTGAAATAAAAAAGAAAAATAATACAGAAATTAGTTGTACACTTAGTAATTTTTGGGTTTTGCATGTAGCAAACTAATTGAATCTTATAGTGCTTTCATGCATGAGTGTTTCTTTTTTATTTTGCTTACATGAGGTATGACAAGCATCATCTAATAGAACTACACGAAACAGGAGTTGATGATAATGATGTCTGACCTGACAAAACAGGTATACTGCTAGCTGAAGCTGGAGCCCTTTAACCTTTTGGTCTTTGAGCTGCACAAACGTGGCTGCAAACAAATACGTCTAGCCTTATTATTCCTAGCATCACATGAAACCAGAAGAAGTGTCACATATGTGAGGGGATTCGGGAGCACAGCATGTGAAAGAGAACTAGTTACCAGTGTGAAGATTAATATACCACAGCCTCAGTCACAAAGGATCAAATGAGGATGTTGCACTTTAATTTATGGTTTATTCCTTGTAAATGGTCGGCCTCGGTCCCTGAGAATTAGGACAAGGGCTTCAGAAGAATCAACAGCAATCAAGTTTCCTGCTTGTGATGTATGTCTTCTTGGCTTCCTGCCTTCGGTACCTGAAAAATAGGCAAAACAGTCAACAGTTTTGTTTGCTGAAAACAGTTGCATTGGAAGTGTAGATGTTGACTGTTGGAGCAAGAGAAACTAAACAGAGGACTTGAGCTGTCCTTGGTTAGAACTTAGAACAAAGCGTATACCAGGAGCTCAGATCTGCGGCTTCTGGATGTGCCACCAGCAATCTCCAGACGTATCCCTCCTTTCCTCCTATATGCTCTGTATCACTGTATACTTTGGTGGTGCATCTACTAGTTGTGAGTTGTGACGCTTTGAAGTGAACTGGAGTATGCTTGGGTCAGACCTCATCTTCCGAGAAAAACAAATTTGTAGCCCCAACACCCCCACCGAATAGAAGAATCAAACTTTGAACCACTACTCTGAAGGGAGGTATATACTGGAGTTTGTTCCCTGATGCCACAGTTAATTTGTCTAGCCATTGATGAAGCGTCTAGTGTAACAGACTTATAAAACCATTGTTTTTGACCTCTCAGAACTCTGCACTCCCCTATCGTTTATTATCATAATACAAAATGCCTCATGTGCGTCCCCCCTTACTTGGTGATTAGGAAGCAAATTCCTGTATCTAAGCCTGTTCTTATTACCCGCTTCGTTTTACTCCCAGTGTCTAAGGGGGTTAAGGGTATTGTAATTATCCAAGAGTGATGTGTTTCATTGCAAATGTTTGTTTCCTGCGTTAGGTGAGTACTCGTCAAGTCCAGTCAAAAAGTCTCCATGCACTTTAGACACTGGTCGGTGGTTGCAGAGGTGGAACGCGTCTCTACGGTGTATAATATTCACCACTAGCAACTTAAAATAGTACAGTACACATGCCAAACGGGCAAATATGTTACACAATAGTACAAGTTTGGCAGTGCTCAAGCATTATTGAATGTAGTATTTCCCAGAGGATGCGAGTTAGTAAGATTTTCGGTTTTTATATAGGTATATAAACGTTTTATTACAGGAAATTAGCACTAGTGAGGGAGTTACAGGAAATTAGGCATTCAACCATCCTGCCGTGCACCGGCGGAGCAACTGGGCCACGCCAAAGCCCGTTCGAACCCGAGCATGTGGTAACAAGATGGCCAACGGTACTGACGCATAAACAGCCAGCTGACAGTCAGAGGGAGCGTGGCTGGAGCAATTATACACACAAAACAATCAACGACCGATGCATAATTATAAGTACGTCACCTCTAAACAAAATAATACAATCACTTCACCAAAATTGTTGAACACGAAAATGACTATAACCAGACAAAACTGCAGACGGCAATGATGAAGATAAAAAGAGACAAAGATAAATAAATTGATCGTCTGAGGATGAGGATCTGTAACTCAGTCGCCCAAAACACGACTCGTCAATGATAAATGATTACAAATCCAATGAATATGAATCGAGTAACAAGTAGTCATGGCTACCCTAAACTTCGATTAGCAGGATCGATGCCCAAAGGATTTAAGACACATTCCAAAGGCAACCAGTGGAAATATCGTAGGCCTCCAAAAACAAAAAGCAAACCAGTGTTAAAGATTTATCACTAATACTAAAAGATACAATTAATTTCATAACCTTCACCATATTCCTATAATATCGTAGGCCTCCAAAAACAAAAGCAATGAAAATAGTTTATGATTTATTGTGTAGAAAATGAATAGATGGAGCTAATACAGTTGGAGCCATCATGGCTGCCTATCTAACCAATTGGGAAACATTGCGATCAACAAAACATTATCCTCACAGAAAAATCAGCACTGTCATACATAAAACAGGATAATTAATGCAGATCAAGGACCAGAAAGAGGCAGATTCAACACAGGATGCATCAGATCTCCAAGGTGATAAGTGATCTGTAATCACAGAGATGCCTCAGATGCAAATTATCCATTAAAACTTGTGACTCCTCATCTGCATCCAACAACCAGCCTTCCGACTCCACAGAGGAACAGGAACAGAACCAAAGAAGAACAGAAGAGCAATCAATTAAAACAAGCAGAATTGGTACAAGATTTTTTGAAATATCATCCCACTAACTAGATGTAGCTATTGGAGTTAGGCTAGCTCCTGTTTGTGTGGTCTGCATTTTCATAACAAGCATACATAAATGCATTAAGTTAGATTGTGAAGGAGATGATCAGATAGAGCTAATACAGTTTGAGCCATCATGGCAGCCAATCAAACCAATAGGGAAACAAGTCGATCATCACATCATCTCCTCACAGAAAAATAAGAAAACTGGCTCAGAAATTAGCACATATACAGGGCCAACAAACAGACAGATCGAGGGCCTGAAGAGAGCAACAGAGGATGCATCAGATCTCCAAGGTGAAAAAGGGTGTGACATCATAATAAGATGCCTCAGACGCAAATTACCCATTAAAAACTTGTGTCTCCTCATCTGCATCCATCAACAGCAGACTTCCGACTCCTCATAGTCATAGGAGCAATAGGAACAAGGAACATAGAAAATGGGAACAAAAGGATTTCCTACAAGATGAACGGGCACAAACTTTTGTTATGATCATCAAACTAACTGATGTAGCAATTGGCAGTAGATGTGCTTTCGTTATCATGTGTACAGTCTGTTTTCATCTAAATTCCAAATTTTAAATGAAGCAGATGCTATAGCAGATGTTATAGCAGCTATTCATGAGTAGGTATGCAGAAAACAATTTAGAGGAAACCTGTTGCCAAACAACGAACCATCATAGTTCAATCACAGGAAAATAACTGAACAAGCAAACACTATAATTTAACAGATACCCACAGGACTGAAAAACTAGTCACAAAAAGCAATAACACAAGGAAACTATATTATAGCAACTCCTTGATTATAGGTAACAAGGATAACCATACTTCATAGACTAGCCATTCGACTTCAAAATCTGCTAGCATTTATATGACATTTTTCAACACGGTAGACACTTATAGGCTTAGAAGTCTAAACTTGCATCGCATAAATGTAAAGCTGCACCTAGGTACAGAACCAGAACGCGCAGCGACATTGTTCCCCGATCACCGAAAACGACCTGGCAAGCAAGCAATCGCTCTCAACGGTACGACTTCTGGAACCTGGCGCGCGCGCCGCGCCCGCCGAACTTCTTGGGCTCGCATCGCCTGGGGTCGGCGACGAGGAGGGTGCGGTCGTAGCGTGCGAAGATGTCCTTGACCTCCTTCTTGGCGGCCTCGTCGACGTACTTCTGGTAGTGCGCGACGAGCGCCTTGGCGACGGCCTGGCGGATGGCGTAGATCTGCGACGTCTTCCCTCCCCCGCGGACACGGATGCGCATGTCGATGTCCTGGAACCGGCTGCGCCCCGCCAGTAGGATCGGCTCGAACGCCTTGAGGCGCAGGCCTTCCGGGCGGATCAGCTCGATGGGCACGCCGTCCACCTTGATCATCCCGCGCCCAGGCTTCGTGTACGCCACGGCCACCGCCGTCTTCTTCCGCCCGAAGCACTGCACCGTGCCCGCCGCCGGGCGGCTCAGCACGCCAGTCATGGTCGGGGCGGCGGTGGCGGATGGGATCGCGGCGGCGGCGGCGGCGCTAGGGTTTGGCGGCGGTAGAGTGGAGGGAGTAACGAGAGAAAGGTTTTATAGCGTGGACGACGACGAAGCGCTAGGGCTTTGTGTGATCAGCGCGGCTCTGAGAATGACATGTGGGCCCGAGGAGATTTGTGTTGTGAGGTCGTCTGGGCCCGAATGGTTTCTGGGGGGCCCATAGCTAGACGAGATGATGGGCTGCCGTGGAGAACTTCCTGGGCTGGGCCGTAGAAGCAATTCCGGTGACTGGTAAAGCCCATGTCTTGTGATAAAAGGCCGAGGCGGGAGGTCGGGGATGCTCTAGGGTTTCGGCCCTCACGAACACTACTTGATCTTATCCGAGCGCGCCGTCCGGCGGCGCGGCGGCCGGAGCCGCCGCCTCTCCCGTTGCCGTGTAACCGCATTGCCCCCGCCGACCTCCAAGGGTTGGTGGGGTGGTGGCGCGGTGCCGCGGTTGGTCGGGAGAGGGAGGCGGTCCCGGCGTCCGCGGCTGCTGCCGGCGGCGAGCGATGACGACTGCCCGCGGTCGGAGCGCGCGCGATGATGGCCGCGCGGGTTCACCCCCAAACCATACTAACGAAATTTATGTTTTTTTTACCTTGTCGAGCGAAAGGTTTCTTTTTGCTGATTTTCAAAGTGCAGCTTTTATGTTACCCTTGTACTCGTATCGGTTTTGTGTGTTTGTGTTTCACCGTTGCTGTTTTCTGCCTTTCGTTGACAAATTGATTTGGTTATCTAATGACGCATGGTTAATTTTGTGGCCGTGGATTGGGTATGATATTTGCCTGTACTGTATCAGTGTCTCTTTGTGGCTTCTATTTCGATGTTTCAATTCAATTGAATGGTCTTTTCTTATTAGCTCAGTGCTTTTTTTCTAGATGATGGATTTAAACTGCATTGTCCACATGAGCAATATTTTAATCCTCTGCGAATAAAAATATATAGTCCATATCATTATCGTATCAATAGTCATCTGCATGTTTAAACAGCATAAAGCTTGTACCAATTACCAAATGTTGTATTCGGTTGCGCTTCTTAAATTTGTCCATTTGCATCGGTGGTCATCCACATGTTAAAATAAAATTTAAAAAACGCTCATAAATGTGTTAAGGCATGATTTTTTTTATTCTCACTAGGGGAGGAATCCCAAGCTGAATTTTCATTATGTCATTATCGCCCCCGACGCATAAGGCATGATATTTTGGCTCAGAGAACATTTTGTTTATCTTATTATCATATGTTTGTCTGCTTTGCCATTGTGCTCATACCAGGTGCTTGGCTTCTCTGTTTAGTTTTAGGCATGAAGCAAGACGTTGTGTGTTTTATAGCCAGGAGGAGATGAACGATCACCTGTTAATCATGTGCTCTTTAACATGGCAGAAACTTTATAGTCGATCCTCCTTGATGTCGAATTACAAGGTCACTATCTGTTTAGAACTGGAGCCCCAGATTCAGAGCAGAGCCCCCTGTTTCAAGCGCAAAGTTTGGAATTCTCAATATCTCATCTCTTAGCGTTGGTGTTCCTAGATAGTAGTCTGCTGTGTGCTGCTCTTATTTGAAGATATGTTTATCTGTGGCTTATCATAATAAGCCCTAACCAATTTGCACCATGGGAATCAAGTTGTGCTACTTAAATCAGTTTTGCAATTGGAATGCTGTATGGCACGTCCGTTGCTCTTACCAAGGGACTTGATGTGGCTGATAGTTCAGTGGCTGTGCTCGGATCAACAGCGAATTTGATGGTGTCTGTGATGGGGATGTTGAAGTTTGTTTGCACTAGCAATTTCACATTCACATGGTCTTGACTGTTGAAGTTTGATAGAAACATACAGTAGCAATTTCACATGCTGTTGTAGTTGTATCTGTTTCAAATGTCTTTTTTTTTTTCTGAAGATACGAGAGTGTTCAGGCCTTATATAATACATGGCAAATGTGTATATATGCTTTTTCAAAAACTCCATATTTCTTATTGGTGTCCCTAGTGCCATTACGCTGCTACCTTGTTTAGTATAGTATATATAAACAAATTGATCGTCGAGATAAATATTTTGTGAGCATGTTTGTGAGCTCTCTGGCACATTTATTCCCTAGCTAATGCATTTCATGCCCTTGGCTGAAAAGCATCAGAAGTACACAAGTTCTGGCAAGCAGTTTCTTGATCAATTGACTGCAAGATTCTGAGAAGAAATTAAACGTAAACGTGTTTTCTGTGATAGACCTATACCGTATAGATTTATTCGCCCTGCCTATATACAGCTTATAAAAAGAATTTTAATCAACACCAGTCCTCTAGAGTCCAGCAAGGCAGCGAATGCAAAAAGGCCCCTGCTCTGGCCCCGCATCCGTGGTAGGAAGAAGAAAAACAGACGAAGTGCATGCGTGGTATTGCAAAGCTGTAGCCGCAATCTTTGATTCTTTAGCGGCCTTTGCACGACAGCCGCGTGCCCATCGATCAGGCAGGCCATCAAATGGCTTGCACGCTGCATGAGCGCGTCCCAACTCTCGAGTCGCGCGATCCGGACTCTGCTTGGCCGGGGGCTCCGAACCGTCTCGTAACGGCCTGGGCTACTGCTGATCATAGATGGATGGATTGACCGGACAGGGAGATATGCCACTGCAGCAACAAGCACGTCCAGTAGTAGAGGCGGCGGCGGAACAGGTCATCAACTTGGCAGTTGCAGGGAGACTAGAGCCCTGCCGTAGTGTCCGGCTGTCCGCATGCAGTGCGGCTGGATCTGCAATGCAACCGAATCTACCTATTCTTGGCTCCTGTGCAACGGCGGCGATCTCTATATAGCATATATATCGCGTCTCTGACGATCGATCTCTTCTTCTTCCTCCTCCTCGCTCGCCTCCAGGTTGTACCTAGCTTAATAAGCTAGGTGTGTTGAAGGATCGATCGACATGGCCGCCAACAGCAAGCATGTGCTGGTGCTGCTACTCCTCTGCTTGCTCTTCCTGCTCCTCGCGCTGGTCTCTGCCGAGGTACTGCTACATTCTTCTCATCTGCATCTGCTGAGGATCTCTCTCTGTGTTCTTCTTCTGCCTAAAGCCGACGTACTCCAGTGATCTTCTCCGCTGGTTCTGCATTTACATGGTTCTTTTTTTTCCCTCTCTGCTTGCGCTGTGCCGGTTTCTCTCCGTGCATCTCTGAAGATCGCCGGCAATAATGGCAGTGGAGTCGCCGTCGATGAGGATCTGGACAAAGGCGGCTCTGCTGACGGCCGCAAGGTAATTAACCGAGACCACCAGCGTTACAACTCACAACTGTTCGTCTGTGCATGGACAATCGGAGATAGACGGATCGGCTGTGCTGCACGTATTATCCATCTTTCTGAATGCTGCGTTTGCCTTTGTGTTTTGGTACGGAGTGCAGGGTGGCAACGACGACGGCAAGGGGAACCTCAAGCCCTCTCGTAAGTCACGCTGTCTCATCTCTTTGCTGTCGCTATATGCATCCCTACGGATCATGCATGGACTGCATACGCTGAACGAACGAACATAAAAAAAAAAAAAAACGCATGCATGTGTGCAGAGTGCGGCGGCGAGTGCGCGCGTCGGTGCTCCAAGACGCACCACCGGAAGCCGTGTCTCTTCTTCTGCAACAAGTGCTGCGCGGTGTGCCTGTGCGTGCCGCCGGGCACCTACGGCCACAAGGACACCTGCCCCTGCTACGACAACTGGAAGACCAAGAAGGGCGGCCCAAAGTGCCCCTGAGCTACCTGGGCACTCGCCAGGCCGCGGCCCGGCTCACCACCTGGTGGTGGGCTTTGGATAGGCTTGGGAGGGCCTATCGTTTCGTTCTTGTTGGACCTCTTCTCGCACTAAAGAATTTAATTTTTCACAAGTACGTTATATGTTACATATGTCCTCGGATTTCATTTTACAGGTTTCATTTTTTACCCTTATCAAGGATCAATTTGCAGCGTCCACCCACCCCTACCCTTCTCTTTTGTTTCCCAAATCGATCCAAAGGCCCACCTGCCCTCACCTTCTTTCTCCTCGAGCTGCCCTTCTCCCCCGCCGTCGCCTACCTCCTCCGCGCCGCTGCTGCCCGCCGTCACCGCCGGCCTTCGGGTTTGGGGTTGGGGCGGTGGTAATCTTCTCCATCCCTGGCATTAGAGGGATGGCCAGGGGCGGCCGGTCGTACCGGCGGTGGTGGAGCGCAGACAGGCAGTTGAGACCGGCAGCGAGTGCACTGCCGGTCGGGGCAGGGTAGGATGGTGGTTGGGATAGGGCTGGGGGCAGTAATATTCTCCATCCCTAGCCTTAGAGGGATGGCCGGGGGGCGGCCTGACGGTGGTGGCGGGTAGACGGGCGGTTGAGACCGGTAGCAAGGGCATCGCCGGTCGAACGGGGTAGGATGGTGGTTGGGCTAGGGTTGGGCAAGGAAGCTTCTAGGGCAAGGATGGCAGTCGGCGAGGGCGGCGGCGGTGCAGCGACTGGCGGGGAGGCCGCGGCGAGGGTGCCGAGGCGTTGGCGGCCTCTGGGTGGCGGCGGGGCAAGGCGAGGGCGAGGGCTGTAGGAGGAGGAAGAGGGATGGGTGGGTAGGATCTAGCCCAAAAATGGAATTTGGCCCAAAAAAAAGAAAAAGCCCACAGAGGGTGCGTGGAAGGGGTGCTCTGGTCCACCCAGGTGGACTCCAACAGCCCCTCTTTGCACCTAGCTAGACTGCAAGAGGTAGGGATAGAGATGGCAACGGGGAATAGCTCCCCGTCTCCACTTAAATGGTGCTCCCTCCGTATTTAAATATAAGTCGGGGTTGACTTTTTTTTCAAAACCTTGACCCTTCGTCTTATTCAAAAAATTTATGTAACCCTATAAGAAAATTAGTCATGCTCAAACTATCTACAATGGTAAAACATATCACAACAAAATAAATGACAATTATAATTTTTTTAAATAAGACGAAGGGTCAATGTTTTGAAAAAAAAATCAACGCGACTTATATTTAAATACGGAAGGAGTAATTAATATGTATGTCCTTTTGTTATTAGTGTAAAACATTGTCACTTATACGCATTATCAGAGGTAAGAAATCATTATATGTACACCAAAATTAACACATTTGTGCACTGAGTGATCACTTGTCAAAGTAATTATTCATTTTTTTACCATTGATTATTACATGGAAACATTATCGCGTGCAAGTTTAGCGGGTCCCCGCAGAGAATGAGGATGGGGAATGCATTTCCGTTTACCCTCGAGGGGAGTACTTTCCCCGTTTATATCCCCATGGGGGAAGGACCCCCCACTCCCCTAAGGCTTAGTTTGGTTACTTATGGATTGAAGGGGATTGGAATGCGAAGGATTGAGGGAGATTTTGAACTATTGAGAATTTAAACACACTCCAATCCCTTCATTCCACTCCAAATCCACTCTAATACACATGTACCAAACAAGGTCTGACGTAGGAATTCCCCGCGTAGAATCGGGGATCGAGGCCATTGCCATCCTAGCCTAGAGGCACCGGTCAGCTGCAAAAGGAGTCCCAACGCACATATATTTCAGTGATGAATCTAGCCATGCCAATATTTTTCAGCAGACAACAAAAACGTCCATCAAATCATTAATTGATCGATCGCCAGGATTAAAAGTAACAGCAGTTGACCTGTGAAACTAGGCCCAGATGCCCATGCTGCTCACCACTACGGCGCCAAGCCGCCAACATATTGGCATAGGCATTAGGCAGGCAGGCAGGATTGCAGGAAGCACAAGGCATGAGCAGAGAATCAGTCAATCAGAGAGATGTGGGGGAATGCCTTTTGTCCGACAAGTGGACAAGCAGTAAAGCATAGTCGGTGGGTTTGCCTGGACTGCATGCAGTGCCGCAGCGCAGCCGATCACAAACGCTCGCCCTGTAGTATAGTACGTATCTTTCAGTCAGCTCATGCATCATCGATCTGACGATCTGTTTCTCGCGCGCGTCATATTGGTGTCCCGCTGGTAGCTGCGCCTGCCTGATTGGACGGGAACCGGAAATTAAGACGAGAGGCGAATGGCAGACACGCTGCCCCCTCCAGTCGCCGCCACCGTCCCCTCCCCTCCCCTCGATCTCATGGACGGACGGGACCCATCGGTGATTTGATTACCGCCGCGCCCGCGGATTCTCAACCTGAGTGCCATGGCCCGTGGATGGACTTGTTGTCTAGGTAAAAAAGGCCCTGGATTCTGCCCTTACCATTTCTTCACATATCCATATTTCTTCTTCATTGGCATCGATGCATGGGCGATCTCAAGCGGTTGGACATTCATGAAAAGGTAGCAAGAGGACCAGGACCAGCTACAGCTCAGCAGAGCTCCGATCCGGCCGAAACCCAACCAAGTTTGCGGTGCCTGGATCGTTCGACGGCAGCGCGCGAGCTGGCCGAGAAAGGAAGGGGACGAGGAGGGCTTCAGTAGTTGCACGCATCAACCACTGCTGTTAGCCTCTCCCACGCCCACATGAATCGTATGGCAGGCGCCACCAGCAATTGGTAGTGTTGGGGGATGGACCTGCACCTGCTGCTGCTTCGGTCCCTGCCCGCCTGCCTTCTCACCATAATGCATCCATAACTGCTGCTAATGCTACACAAGGTGGTGCATGGGGGAGAGTGCAAAAAACATGGGCACCAGAGCTGCGTCCTTCCTCCGCTCCACTGACTGAACACGCAGGTGGCGGATTGGGATAGGAAAAGAAAAATATGAAGTGGAATAGAAAAATATAGGGTGGGATAAGTTTTATACCATATTTGGAATATGGGATTAAAAAATATACATGATTATAAATGGGGTGGGATAGGGAATAGATGGAAATGTGGGATAGATTCCTAACCCACCGTAAGCCAAACGCCCCGATGGATATCGCAACTGAAACACTATCCTTGAGCCTTATGAGCTGCACTTCACGCTATTCTGTTGCAGCCTCTGCTGCCATGTTGGTATGTGCCTTTCTGCCGAAACCTACTTAATATTATCTTCCATCCATCTGTTCCTTTTGTTTTTACTAGTAACTTATGGGTATAAACTGCAAACTGATGGTGGCTTTAATTTAAGGGTATCGCAAAGGAGGCCCAAGTGATGTGTGAGTGGATGAGAAAAGAGGACATGCTCATTGACTTCTTGTATGGTGATTTCATATCTGAGGTGATTTTGGACAGCCGCAATATCCGGCGCCGAACCTTGAATGTTATGATCAAAATGATAGACGAGTCTTCTGTTGCTGCTGGGCACGATATTGGAAACAAAGAACCTGCTAATACAAATGGTCTTGGCAGTAACAGGAACAACATTGGTACCGATGAATTAGCAAATGCCACAGGGTATGATGTCTGATATATTTTTCTTCTTTCTTTCTGTAGCTATAATGGTCTAAGAGAATTAGATTGTTGCTTTACTATCAGCAGGAGCCGCTTTCTAATGTATTCAATTCTCAAGATCAAAAGATCAAAGAACCTGAAAAGTGTAAGAAGGGGAACATGAAAGGAGGTAACAGAGAAGCTAATCAACACAATTTATGAGTGCTTCATGTTTCTCTGGAAATGTGCTTTGCATGTAACTTTCTTTTATTGTTATTTCAGAAGACTTTTTGGATAATCTATGGGGGTGGGAAAGGCTGCCACCACTCCAGATTTCTTTTGGGTGGCCTGACCATAGCAACTACCTTGAAAAGTATTACAACTGCAATGCTCTAAATTTCATTGCTGAAGCTGCTGCCAACCAAACTCCTGAGGGGTTGCTGGATCCTTCTTTCGGATCTGTGCAAATTGTTTCTAAAGCTGGCTATCACTTGGCTGATTCTGTTCCCATCTTTGTAAGCGACTCTCCTGCTTCTTTAATATATGAACCACCGATTGTCTACCTGAACCTTTTTGCACCAGCATATTTCAAAATTACAAATTTTTAGTGCCTCAAGATGGAGGAGAAACTCTTGGCTGAGTGGAAGGCTCGAGTGGAACTGCCTAGTCTGGAAGGGATCTTGCCGGTCAACAGTATCATTCATAGTAGTCTGGTCAAGGAGCATGTGCTATCAATCTGTGGCACAGGGGGTGAATTTTCCATCCCTGCCGCTGTTGCTTTTGTGTTATGTGTTTTGCCTATTGCCTTGCCCGTATGAACCAAACCAAACATATTTTTTGGTATTGTATCACTGAAATGCTCTCTCATCTGAATCGAATTACCAAAAGTGTGCCGCTGTTAAGGAAATATAGCTAGGGGGGAGGGAGGGAGGGAGATGGAGATGGGGGGATCCTTCTTGAAGGCAGGAAAATGGAACCCCTTCCAAGCGAAACCATAATGGAAAACTAGTTCTCATTGGCACAAGATAAAGGGAATTTATCTGATCTCTTTCATGTTTTCTTGATTCTTGAAAATACTGCTACCTTGACGGTGTTTGAACTTTGGCAGCTGTACAAACTGGTGCAAATTGTGATAACCAGCGACCACTATATGACCTGCAGTAAATAATTAATTACATTTTTCATGGTCTCGTCTTGGCTCCCACACTTGTTTCGTTTTTATCATTGTTGAATTCCTTGCCCATCTCACATTTGATAGCCCACCATTTTTTATTCTTTTAGCAAGTTGACCAGCAGCATATCCTAACCAAGGTTACCCTTGAAAACTTGAACTGTGAGCTTTTGCTTGCTATTTTAATCAAATGTGGAAAACATATCATATTAGGTGACGTAGTCTAGGAGTGATCGCATGATATTGAGTACTCATGTCTTGTATGCTTTTTTTTCCCCTCAAACATGCCGGAGAGCTGTGTATTTTTGTATTAAGAAGATGAAAAGGGTAAAGAACCCAAAAATTTCAAAAACAACACATCATATTTAACTGGTGTAGTATAGGAGTGATTCATGATATTAAGTCTTGCATGCTTACTCTTTCAATTGTCGCCCGCGTGGAACTGGTTCTATCCAAATAAGCAAATACACCTTCAGTAAAGCAGCAACTCTTTGGGACACAGTATTTTGTTTGATTCTTTCTATGGTCTTTTGACTTATGCTGAACATTGGTTTCAAGTCTATCGCCGAGGAAGCTGACCTGATGATCGAGCTGCTGAAGCATGGTGCTGAGCCTGATAATGACATCCTCGAGCAGAGTGGCGTGATCCGAATGTGCGCCTTGGGCCTTGTGAAACTCAAAGGACGCCAATCTATAGCTACAGCTGCTGCAATGATGGTACGTGCCTGCTTGCAATTGCAACATGCCTCCTGCCAAAACGTTCTGAATTTATCTATCCATTTCTATTATGTAAACTACTACTCATGCACGGACTGCAAAGTGATGGCTGGTTTCGATAAAAGGGTATGTTAAGGGAGGCTAGAATGATGCGCGACTGGATCAAGAGAGAGAAGAAGCTTCCCTCTTCCATCTTGGGTGAGCCTCTTGATCTCGGGGAGGCCCGCTTGATGAGGACCAGAACCTTGGATGACATGATCAGCATACTGCAAAGGATCAGAACCTTGGATGTCATGATCAGCATACTGCAAGAGTCTTCATTTCCTTCTTCCTAGGTTAGTGTACAGGCTGATCAGAAACTGTTTTATGTTGAATTTATTTTGGCTGCATGCATTTTATCCCGGTCATGTTTTGGAGCTATGTTGGTTTGGTTATGAATCGCTATTTGGCATCAGGATCAGCTAATGCCACCCTGTCTTTAAAGAAATATATATGGTTAGTGGTTTGCGCATCTTTCTAAGTTGAGAACAATGTATGGCTGAATGAAAAATACTATCTTCATAGGCTCTTTTTTTCTGATTATACAAAATACTCACCATAGTGTAGTGTTTCATGCACATTATTTTTTGTTATCTCCATCTCCATGGCTCATTGTTATGTTTCTATAGGAGATGTCATATTTGGCACTATATTCTTGGTCCGAATGCAGAAGACAGGAAACATTTTTTACTCATAAAATATGGCTTATAGATTTTTTGGACATCTTTAAAGTAGAACTTTGACCACTCATTTGTTTCAAAATGTCATGAACACATACAAAATTATCATCGCTGTATTAAAGTACTTGTGAATTTGAATCCAAGTATGTAACATGCATATACTAAAAATATGTGTATTTTACTTGATTATCAGTCAAAGATTTAATTTAATATTTTCTGAGAAGGCAGCAGTTGTTATTGTCTCA
Source organism: Paspalum vaginatum (assembly GCA_030272315.1). Classification (NCBI taxonomy): domain Eukaryota; kingdom Viridiplantae; phylum Streptophyta; class Magnoliopsida; order Poales; family Poaceae; genus Paspalum; species Paspalum vaginatum. The sequence goes on along the minus strand of CM059016.1, from coordinate 59,094,414 downwards.
TTTGGTTTAGTCAAGATGACGATGGGTAAAGGATAACATGTATTATTTCTGTTTTATTTTTCTCTGTTGGCCCTGCTGCCTTGGTAGCTGATTAGTAAAGTTACTCCTTTTAACTCATATTTTTAATGCATTTCGCTGCCCTTCCAATGGCAATTGCAGTGTTAGCATGATTGTCTTGGCACTTTTATCTTTTTTGGCCTCTACCGGCCACAGGAAAACTTGTCTAATTGATTCAAGATATTATTTCCTATGCAGATGCGGGGTGATGCAATATCACATGACACAACAATAACAAGATGGAGCCCATGGATTTGAAGTTACCTGGAACACTAGGTTTATATGTGGTCATGTAGTTTAATTTGAATGTACTTTCTGTATGCCTTGGTGTTGCGCCTTTGAGCAATTGAGGGTTGTGTGACAAGAACCGGATGGGACCCATGGATTTGAAATTACCTGGAACACTAGGTATATATATATGGTCGTGTATTTTAATTTGAATGCAGTAATTTTTTATGCCTCGGAGTTGCACCTTTGGCAAACCAAGGTTGTGTTTGGCGTCCTGATCAAATCATATAACTAATAGTGTGTACCATTGCTTGATCGTCATGTGTATCAATGTTCGGAGTGAACTCTGGACCAAAGACGTTGCAAATTTTCTCAATGACATCAAAACTTGCATTGATCCCTTCAGTGATATTAGAAACTATAGCTTCTTTTTTTAATACTATTTGTAACAACCAAAATTTTGCTTTGTAAAATTTTTACAAATTAAACAATTGAATGAGGTTTTATATGTTTTAGTGTGCATGAAATGGAATTTATGGAATGCCTTTAATTAATTAAATAAAATAAATCATAGGCATGAACATGTTTATGCATACATACTGGTGCATATGCTTTGTTGTGTGAGCTATGGAGTTTCTATTGCTTGAAACCCAGGAAAATAAAAAAAAAGATCATTTTCTTTTCCTTCTCAGCAATCTGCCCCAACCGTCTTCTCTCTCTTGGGCTTGGCCCAGCTACTCTGCTTGATCAGCCCAAGACGAGGCCCAGTTCGGCTGGCCTCACTCCCCTACGCAGAGGTCGCCGATGTCCAAAATTGGGGAAACGAAGCAAATCCCAAAATTTTCCCCAATCGGCCAATCCTGCCGGAGTAGTTTGGATTTGGCACACCCGCTCCTCCGGCGGCTAGCTCCAGCGTCCTCGGCTCCGGCGACGGCGGCTCCCCGTCGCTACCGGCAGGGACCTCCAAGCGATGGAGCCCTCGCCGTTGCGCCCGCGGGTGGCCGCCGACCCGCTGTTCTCCCTTCCGGCGCACCTGCTGGACGAGATCCTCAGCCGCCTCGACCTCCGCGACGCCGTGCGCACCTCCGCGCTCTCTCGCGCCTGGCGCCGCCGCTGGGAGTCCGTCCCCGGGCTCGCCCTCTCCTTCCCCGAGGACACGCCCCCCTGCGTCGTCGGCGGTGTCCTCCTCCTCTACAGCGCCCCCCGCGTCTCCCGCTTCGCCTGTGAAGTCGGCGACGACTCAGCCTCCCACCTCGACCACTGGCTCATCACGCTCTCCCGCCGCAGCGTCGAGTCCATCTCCATCGTACTCGACATATCTGACTGGGACGGAAGACTCCTACACTCCTCCATCTTTTCCTGCACACGGCTCGTGTCCTTGAACCTGACGTGGTTCGACATTCCACCCCTCCCCACGGGATTCTTAGGCTTCCCCGTGCTCGAGGAGCTACACCTCACCTATGTCAACTTCCCAGATGATGGGGAGAGGCACTTGCAGGCTATTATTCGTGGCTCGCCCCTGCTGCGTGTCCTTTCCCTGGTGGAAGTGGAGAACCCTGTGGAATGCGTGATCCAGGCGCCCAATCTCCATAGCCTGACACTTTGGCCGGAGACGGACTTCGATCACAACTGCCGTTTTGGTGGGGAGCTACCGTGCCTCCAACATGCCGAAATTGTGGTGCCACGCCTGAGCGATGGGCATCGGCTTTCTCGCTGGGGTTGCACGGGCGGGTACTGTCGGTACCCAGCTAACCGGATACCCGCTTACACTGGACGAAGATCACTAAGGCAGGAAACTTCTGCAGTACAAGAAAGGCCTAAGGCCACAATAGATGGGCCTGGCCCACTCCTTAGGAAAGCCGGGCCACGCACCCGGCCCACAGGGGAGGCCCCGGACCTCCTTGGAGGACCGAGCCTCCCCCAGCCACGTGAGGAGAGGTCCGGACCTCTCGGGCCGGAGCCCGTACCCTCGGTGGTCCGGGGCCGCCTTGTGCCCACCGAGCACGGAGAGGTCCGGAGCCGGCACCCTCGGTGGTCCGGGACCAGCGCCCTCGGTGGTCCGAGGGCGCCACGTGCCCGCAGAGCACGTGGAGGCCCGGAGCCAGCACCTTCAGTGGTCCGGGGCCGCCACGTGCCCACAAGGCACAGGAGGGTCTCGCAATACCACGTGCCCACGGGGCGCGTGGCGGGGCCTTCAACCGGGCGTCCCGCCCACCTGCCGCATTTATTGCGGGCAGGCGGACGTGCCCGAGGCGGCAGACACCGCCGCTGTCAGGCTGGCACGCCCCGATGCTGCTGACACCACGGGTGTCAGACGGGCGTGCCCCCGCCGCCCGCCGACGCCGCCGCTGTCAGGCGGGCGTGCCCTCCCATCGCCGCTGGCATCGCCGCTGTCAGGCGGCGGCGCCGAGGCAAAGGGGCGCGCCTTACCAAGGCACGGCGGCAATTACAGGGCACTACAGTTGATTTCCCCAGCTACACTGGGGGCTATATTGAGTAAACAAGTACACTGTACACATCATGAGCCGCGCCACGCGCGGCGGCCGCGCTCAGCCTAATACTAGGCAGCGGCGCCACGCTACTACGAGCGTCCCGTCCTGTCACGCGTGCGCACCGCCTGCCCTCGGCCTCTGAAACCCATCAGCGGGTTAGCAGCCGATGGGACAGGGCGGCATAAGGAAGGACGATACGGCGGATCTCCAGGCCATACCAGGTCACGGCGACAGTACAGGCGCAAGGCATGGGAGCGTTGGACATCAGGCATAAGATAGAACTGTAGCATAGAGGAAATGGGCCGGGACCACCTGTCGGGGCCCGGCCACCATGTACATGCCCCCCTTGGACTATAAAAGGGAAGGCATACGCAACACAGAGGATAGACCGAACACGGGCTGCATATACGCTCCTCCATCTCCTCAAGTCACACACCGACACTCCCTCGACGGGCACTGATTCCAGACAGGAATACAAGAACACACCCCATAGTGGACGTAGGGTATTATGCTCCGGCGGCCCGAACCACTCTAAATCCTCTCGCCACCATCGTGCCACCATTGACCAGCTAACAACGATTGCTCCCCCTAACTACTCCCCGTACTTAGGATCTCGGCCGGGTGCATTCCGCTACCTGACCAGGAGCACGTCCGCTCCGACACTTGGCGCGCGAGGTAGGGGGTAGCATCAGTTAGCATCATCCCTCACCGCATGATGGTGCGCATCCGCGATTTCCATGAGGATGCAGCCGCATCAGAGGAGGTGGCCTCGACTGGGTCGCAGGCCTCCCTCCACCATTCTGAGGGCACGGCGCGGACGCCGCGGCTCCCTCGGCGCCCCGCGGGGGGCGCCGCTGCTGCAAACACTGCAGTAACAAGCGCGGTAGCGGCAAACGCCGCCACGGCGAACCCCGCTCCTGCCAGCGGCCCGCTCGCCGCAGCCAGGGAGCTGCTTCGTAACCCCCCGGGGCCGACAGCCTCACCTAGCGCCCTGGCGCAGTGGCGAAGCGATGTAGATCGCCTGATCCACCTAGCCGAGGTCACCCCTGGCCCAGCTAGGACTGGGTCGCGACTCCCTCCCAGCAGCGGAGGGAGGTCGAACCGCCGCAGGCAGCATGATGCGGCGACTTCCTCGCGTTCCCCCTCCGTAAGGAGCGCGCAGACGGAAGACCTGCGAGCCGAGCTCAACCGCCGGCGAGCAGGCACTCCCACCACCGTGGAGCAACCACGGGTGCAGCCAAGCGCCGCCAAGGGCAAAAACCTTGACGCGGCATTCGCTGCTGCAGCGCCTAAGCCCCCGGCCTACGCGCCACCCCCGGTTGGCGCGTAGACGCCGCCAGGGGTCGTATCGGCTGGAGTTGGCTGCGCCGCTCTCGCGGACAGCCTCCGCTCCGCGCGCTGGCCGCAGAAGTTCCGGCCGCACCTGCCGGAGAAGTACGACGGGAATACCAACCCGTCGGAATTCCTGCAGGTGTACGTCACCGCTATCACAGCGGCCGGCGGAGACGACGCCGTTATGGCGTCATACTTTCATGTCGCCTTGTCTGGGCCGGCCCGGACTTGGCTCATGAACCTGACCCCCGGGTCAATCCGGTCCTGGGAAGATCTCTGCACTCTGTTCCAGGCGAATTTCGCGAGTGCGTGCCAGCAGTACGGCGTGGAGGCCCACCTCCATGCAGTACGTCAGGAGCCTAGCGAATCCCTCCGAGCGTTCATCGCTCGTTTCGCCAAGGTGCGGGGGACGATCCCTCGCATCACCGACGCATCCATCATCACAGCCTTCCGGCAGGGTGTCCGTGATGAGAAGATGCTGGAGAAACTGGCGACCCGCCAAGTACAGGACGTTGCCACCCTGTACGCACTGGCAGACAAGTGCACTAGGGCCGCAGAGGGGCGTGCGTGGCACTCCCCACAACAGGACAGCGCTACCCAGCCAGGTGCCTCTGCCGGTGCCGCCCGGGAAAGCGGCAAGAAAAAGAAGAAGGGCCGACGCCCTGAAAGGTTCCTGGAAGGGGCCCCAGTCGCTGCGGCAGCACCTGGAGGCCACGACGCCGGTGGCAAGCGCCCGAGGCAACAGGCGCGGAACAGTGGCGGCTCGTGCCCTGTTCATCCCAACAGCGGTCACAGCGCCGCCGACTGCCGCGAGATACAAAAGCTCGTGCAGCGGTGCCTCAGTGACCGCCGAGAGCGTCCGACTAAGGACGACTCACCCCCACGCCAGCGCCCTGGCAAGGGGAAGGCTACCAGCGACGGTGGGCCCGCCGCTGGGGGCAAGGAGATGGGCTATCAGCCCCCGGAGCGGGAGCTCAAGAGCGTCTACGCTCTAGGCCACTCCAGCTCCAAGTCCAGCGACAACGAACGTCGCAAGAAGCTGTACGTTATGTACGGCGGAAGCTGGGCGGTCTCTTCCCGGCGGGACGTGAAGGCCCTGCGCCGAGAAGTCCTCTCGGTCAGGCCAAGCGTCCCTGGGGTGGCTCCACACCACAAGTGGAGAGACACCACCATTTCCTTCGGGCCGGCCGACTGCCCAGAGAACATGGCTGGGGCTGGCGTACTGCCGATCATCACATCGCCGGTGGTCGCCAACATACGGCTCCACCATGTGTTGATCGAAGGCGGAGCCGCCCTCAACATCATCAGCCACGCAGCCTTCAAACAGCTGCAGATTCCGGAGTCGCGCCTGGCTCCGACGCGCCCATTCTCCGGCGTGGGTCCAGTGCCGATCTACCCGAGGGGAAAGATCGACCTGCCGGTCGCCTTTGGGACCCTGGAGAAGTTCCGCACAGAGAACGTCCAGTTCGATGTCGCGGAAGTCAACCTGCCGTTCAACGCCATCATTGGCAGACCGGCACTGTACCGCTTCATGGCCGTTGCTCATTACGGGTACTTGGTCGTGAAGATGCCGTCCCCGGCGGGTGTTCTCACCGTACCGGGAGACCGCCACGCAGCCGTCGCCGCAGTAGAGAAGCTCCATGCTCTCGCTACTGACGCAGCGAACCCGACGGGGGACAACCCCTCGACCTCTCGGGCCAAGGTTCCTGTTAAGGAACCAAAGGTGCCCAAGGTACGCCCTTCCGACCCCGGGGACGTGCCGGTCAAGACCGTCCAGATCAGGGCGGAACCCTCCCAGACCACCCGCATCGCAGGGAATCTGGGAGAGAAATAGGGAGACGCGCTCGTTACTTTCCTCCGGGCAAATGTCGACGTGTTCGCCTGGGAACCGTCGCAGATGCCTGGGATCCCTAGGGAAGTGATTGAGCACCGTCTGAAGATCAACCCAGACGCCAAGCCGGTACGGCAAAAGCCACGAAGGCAGTCCGTGGAGCGCCAGGACTTCATCCGTCAGGAGGTCCGGAAGCTCCTGGACGCAGGCTTCATCGAGGAGGTCCACCACCCCGAGTGGGTAGCCAACCCGGTGGTCGTCCCCAAGGCGAACGGGAAGCTTCGGATGTGTATCGACTACACCAGCCTCAACAAAGTATGTCCTCCAGACCCTTATCCCCTCCCGCGCATAGACCAGATAGTAGATTCCACCTCCGGGTGCGAACTCTTGTCTTTTTTGGATGCGTACTCTGGATTTCATCAGATCCAGATGGATGAGGAGGATAAGAGGCATACAGCCTTCGTAACAGTAGATGGGTTGTATTGTTACGCTGTAATGCCATATGGTCTGAGGAATGCTTTACCTACGTTTCTGCGTGCCATGAATTTCACGTTCCGTGATCTGATCAGAAACGTAGTAGAGGTCTATGTCGATGACATTGTCGTCAAGACCAGGGTAGGGTCGACCTTGATGGAAGACCTGGCCCTTGTTTTCGACAGATTGCGCACAACGCGCACGAAGCTGAACCCCGAGAAATGCGTCTTTGGCGTCTCGGCTGGTAAGCTGTTAGGTTTCCTAGTGTCACATCGCGGCATTGAGGCAAACCCAACCAAGATCAGGGCAATCGAGGCTATGCGGCCACCGGCCTGCATCAAGGACCTCCAGAAACTCACTGGGTCCTTGGCAGCCCTCAGCCGGTTTATCTCAAGGCTAGCCGAGAGGGCCCTGCCCTTCTTCAAGCTTTTGAGGAAGTCCGGACCATTCATATGGACGGAAGAGGCTGAACAAGCCTTCCAGGAGTTGAAGCAGCATCTCACTACTCTGCCCATTCTAGTGGCACCAGAGTCTGGTGAGACCCTGTTTCTCTACCTCGCGGCGACATCCGAGGTAGTAAGCATGGTCTTGGTCGCCGAGCGACCAGCCCATTCCCACGAAGGGGACACCGGGGTCCCCCAAGTGGAAGGTGGTGGTCCGCCCACCACAGGAGCTGCAGCCGGCCCCGATACCGGAGGTCCGGCTGGCACGCTGCCCTGCCAAGGCGGTAAGCCACCAGAAGCTGGAGGCCAAGCCGCCCAGGGGGCCAGCCTGGCAGGGGGAGATGGCCTCGGACCTGCCGCTAAGGTCCGGACCACCCAGAAGCCAGTGTACTACGTCAGTGAAGTCCTCCACGGGGCGAAGGCCAGGTATCTGGAAGCTCACAAGTTCGCCTACGCATTGCTTATTGCTTCCAGAAAGTTGCGCCACTATTTCCAGGCACATAAGGTTGTCGTGGTGACCTCTTACCCACTAAGAGCAATCCTGCGCAATTCTAACGCTACTGGGAATATCGCCAAATGGGCTGCGGAGCTGGCAGAGTTCCAACTCGACTTCCAGCCCCGAAGTGCTACCAAAAGCCAAGTCTTGGCCGACTTCATCGCAGAGTGGACTCCCACCGCCTCGGAATCTGAAGGTCTGCAGGCCGGGGCGGAACCTTCCCAGCCGGACAGGACCGTCCGGGTTTTCACCGAGCCGCACTGGACTCTCTTCTTTGACGGGTCCGCCCGCGAAAAAGGGTCCGGAGCAGGGGTGGCGCTCGTGGACCCAAACGGGGGTCAAGTAAAGTACATAGTATGCTTCGAATTCAAAGCCACTAACAACATGGCGGAATACGAAGGCTTGATCTTTGGGCTCATGATCGCTCAGTCACTGGGAATCAAGCAGCTCCTGGTTAAGGGGGATTCCCAGTTGGTGATCAGACAGGTCCGGGGGGAGTGCTGCTGCAATAACCCCCAGCTCGCAGCATACCTCATGCGAGTGAGGGAGCTCGAGAAGGACTTCGAGGTCCTGGAACTGCAGCACGTTCCCAGGGACCTCAACTCGGTGGCAGATGACCTCTCCGCGAGGGCATCGACTCGGGGCCCAGTACCCGAGGGCGTCTTCAAAAGACAGCTGCTGAGACCAACCGCCCAACCAGCCGAACTGGGCGAAGGGGGCAGAACTAGCACCTCGAAGCTAGCAGTCCCGGTGGTCCTCCATCTCTGGAGCCCACCGAGGATCGTGTGGACTGATGACCCCGGCATGTCATCAGGGACACATCCAATGGCTCAGGACAGTCCCGATGCACGGATCTCAGAGATCCGGGACTACCTGAAGGACAAAATCCTTCCCGAAGAACGTGTGTCTGCTGAGCGCATAGTGCGGTTGGCTAAACGCTACACGCTAGTAGAAGGGGATCTCTACAGGCGTGGCGCCAATGGCATCCTCATGCGATGCATAACCCGGGAGGAGGGCCGTGATTTACTCACGGAGATCCATGGAGGCGAGTGCGGGAATCATTCAGGGTTCCGTACGCTGGTCGGTAAAGCCTTTCGGCATGGCTTTTACTGGCCGACAGCGCTCCAGGATGCAGCTGAGCTAGTAAGGTCCTGCAAGGCGTGTCAGTTCCACGCAAAGCAGATACACACACCGGCTCAGTCTCTGCAGATGATTCCACCCTCTTGGCCCTTCGCGGTATGGGGAGTGGACATCCTGGGGCCATTCCCTAGAGCTGTCGGTGGGTACCGGTACCTCTACGTTGCCATTGACAAATTCACAAAATGGCCTGAGGTGACCCCAGTAGTAAGCATCACCCAAGGAACTGCAGCAGCTTTCCTTAAGTCCATTGTGTGCCGGTTCGGCGTCCCTAGCCGTATTATAACGGACAACGGGACCCAGTTCACGAGCCGGGTCTTCCAGGACTACTGCGACGGCGTTGGCATCCAGTTATGCTTCGCCTCTGTAGCACATCCTAGGAGCAATGGACAGGTCGAGAGAGCTAACGCAGAAATCCTCAAGGGGCTCAAAACCCGCACCTTCAACTGCTTGCAAAAGCACGGTGCGAAGTGGGTTGACGAGCTCCCCTGAGTGCTATGGGGAATCCGGACCACACCCAGCCGAGCAACCGGGGAAACCCCATTCTTCCTGGTATACGGGGCCGAGGCGTGCCTCCCACCAGAAATACTCTTGGGCTCCCCACGGGTCCAAGCTTTTGATGAATCTTTGCAGGAACAAACAAGGTGCGACGACGTCGACATCGTCGAGGAGCAAAGATGGCAGGCGGCAATCCGGAACGCACGGTACAACCAATCGCTCAAACGCTATCATGAGCGAACCGTGCGGGGCAGGGTACTCCAACCTGGAGATCTGGTCCTGAGGCGCATCTTGAGCCGAGAAGGGCGCAACAAGCTCTCCCCCAGCTGGGAAGGCCCCTTCAAGGTGACAGAAGTTAGTCGCCCCGGTTGCGTTCGCCTCGCCACGGAGGAAGGAGTTCCGCTGCCGAACCCTTGGAATATAGAACACCTCCGTAAGTTTTATCCGTAGGCAAGAAATTCAGGGCAACCCTCTTTCTTTTTATAAGCTAAGTAGGACCACCATGTGGACCAGAGCGGTGAAGGTCCGCCCTTGTAATCCCGACCTCTGGCTGACATCACATGACACCCTGTACCGCTTAATTAAAGAAGGAGTTTAGCCCTGAAATCCTTGTCTACGCTGTTGCCCTACTGCTTACTCAGTTACCATCTCTTCAATTTCTCCTAACCCCTGCGTGGAATCCTACTCTTGCCAAAAATCTCCTTGGAACCAGCAGGACTTAGCAGCTTGAGTGTGAAGCGGTTAGCACAAAGGCTGGGAAGGAGGTCCGAAATACTGGGTGCCAGGTCCAGAGAAAAGGGGCTCGCCTTGGTAGCCCGGAGCTGTCAGCTGCTTAGCCTGGTCTCATACCCTAAGCACTGAACACTCCCTACCACGCCGTGAGTTTCCCCCAGTATCTGGAACAGTGCGTTTAGTGCTCCGGACCACCCCCTAAGCTAATGGCGCACCCCCTAGCCTCAGCAGCAAGGTCCGGCTGCGGCTCCAAGGACTTCGAGGCAGCGCGGTTACCTTTTGTTTCGCTAGGAGAGGTCCGAACGACTGCAGGACCGGACCAGAGCTAAGATGTTTTGGACTAAGGATAGTCCAGGGCTGTGTCGCAGTTTTGCCTGGTTCTGTACCCTTAACTCACACACCCTGCTATCCCACGAACAAACATCCTAGCCCCTGGCCCGGACAGCAAACGCTCCGGACCTCGAATAGCGGCAAAGGTCAACTCAGAGTGGGTCCCGTAGGTGCGACACTGACGTTTGCCGTGAGTTGCATGCAGGTCTGGCCTCTGACTTGGTGGTAGCCAGCCTCAAAACCTAGAGCCTACCTACCAGGGGGCCAGGGGGTCAGGTGACAACACACCAGCATGCAGCAAAGAGTAAATGAAGATAAGTCGCAACTATCATTCTTATATTACTTGGCATACTAATGTTTTACATTCAAAAGAAAAAAAAACAAAAAACAAAACAGCAAAAGCTGTTGCCCTACGGCGCTGGAGAGGCCCCTGTCCCCGGTACAACCGGGTCCTCGTCTGCAGGGGTCCGCTGGAACCGGGCGGCGACGACCTCCACCGCCTCCTGCACGCTGACCCGAGCGGCGGCCTCCGCTTCCTCCACCGGACCTGCGATAACCGGGTCCAAGGAGATGGCGGGGTCGTGACTCCGGAAGCAGACCAGGAGGTGTTCCACCACGAGGCGACACAGCTCGCGGCCCTCGGCTTCAAGGCGCTCTCCGAGTGTGGAGTCTAGGCGCCGGAGTCGCTCCACCGCCGAGTCAAGGACAGGGAGGGCGTCCGCAATGGTGGACGGCGGCTCTATCACCCAGATCGGACTCAGTCCGAGCGGTACCAGAGCCGAACTCGCTTCCCTGGCCCAGTCGGTGATGCGTTGGAGGCCGGCGCGCATCTACTCCCGGTCCTCCACCGCCGCCTGCTGAGCAGCACCCTGCTTCAGCTGCTCCAGAGCGGCCCGCTCAGCCAGCAGCTGCCTCTCCTGCTCCGCCAGCTCCGCTTCCCGGGACTTCACCCAATCCTCGCGGACCTTGAGCGTGGCAGCCTGGCGAGCAGCAGAGTCCCTCAGAGCCTTGGCCGATGCCTCCCGCTGAGCGGCGGAGTCCTCGCGAGCCGCAACCGCTGCCTCGCGCTCGACAAGCCTCGATTTCATCTTGTCGAGCTCGGAGTTGACGGCAGCCTGCCGCTCAGACACCTCCACCAGCTCTTGCCGGCGCTGCTCCACGCCCTTCCACGCGGACTCCAGCTTCGCCTGCTCGAGCTTCAGCCGTGCCTCGGCCACCTCGGTCTGTTTCTCGCGGAGCCCAACCGCGTGTTCCCGGCTAGCGAACCTCTGCAGGTCCTCTTGGATGGCCGCGCGGTCAGCGTCGAGCTCGGTGCGGGCGGTGGAAAGCTCCGCACGGGTCCGTGAGTGTTGGGCGGTGGCGGCTTCGATCTGATCCCCCAGACGGGCCCGCCAGCCGTCCAGGCCCTCACGCTCCTGCTGCAGCCGGGCCCACTCCAGCTGGAGTGCCTCCTGGGCGTCGTCCAGGGCCTGGTGCGCCCGACGTAGCACGCGAGGGAGAGGGGCTCCACTAGGCTGGCGCAGGGGCAGCAGCGGCCTACCCAGAACCTCCTCCAGTTCCCCCTCGGTAGGGGGCGGAGATCCGGGGCTGGTCGTCTGGACGGCGGGCGGCGAAGGCCCCGAGGTCCGAGCGTCAGGAGCCGCCTCCGGCGCAGGCCCTTGGGCCGCGACGCCCTCCGGCTCCGGGCTGCCTCGTGCCTGGGGCTGCGCGCCCGGAGCTGCCCCCTCAGCAGGCACTCCGGGTACGGTCTCGACCCCCGAGGCGCCCCCCGGCGTCGGACCACCTGGGGCCTGGGGCCGGACAGACGGAGTGGCCTCCGGTGCAGGCCCCTCGGTCGTAGCCCGGGCCCGCGTGGCGTCTCCTGCCGTCGGACCGCCAGGGGCGCACTTCTCCGCCGCGGTCGCCCGACCACCAGAGCCGCTGGGGGGAGGAACGCCGGCCGGGCGGGTAGGCCTAAACAAAAATGCACGGCGAAAGACTGAGAAGCCTGAAAAAAGCTAGCCGTAGTGCCGCGAAGTATGCGAAGCTAATCCAAAGGGCTTACCTCAAGGTAGGCGCCGACCAGCGGCCACGAAGGCCAGAGCCTCGACGCGGCTGCCGATCTGCGGTCTGCGCTGCCGGTGGCTGCTGTTGCCGCGGGCCCGAGGCCGGCGGTGCCGGAGAGGGCCGCCGCTGCTGGTCCGGCGTCGGAGGAGGTGCCCGGCGCTGAGGGTGCCGCTGGCCCGGAGGCGGCGGTGGCACTCGCTCCCCTTGCCCAGAGGAGCTGCCTTCCCCTGAGGTCCGCTGACGCTTCGAGTCGGGCTCCGAGACAAAGGTCCCGTCGCCGCGGACCAGCCTTCGCCGCGTCTCCTCACCACCCGCCGGCGGAACGGCGGGGGACGCTGCCACCGGCTCCTTGCCCTTGTCAGCAGGGGCGGTGCCTCTGGCACCAGAACCCCCAACCGGGGCGTCGGCGATGTGGATCCCCCGGTTGGGATCGCCTCCAAGCTGCCGCGCCGCGAGGCCGCCGTCGTCGAGCGTGGGCATCTCCCGGAGCACCGCCGTCCGCAAGGCCTGGTCGCGGCAGAGCGGCACGATAGCGGACGGCAGGCGCAGCTGCTCCGGAGGGAAGCTCACGTCCGTGACGCACCGCACCCATTCCTCCAGTAGGAGCGGCGTCAGGTCGTGCTCTTTGCCACGTACCACCCGGCTGCAGTCGTTGGGGCCGGTGTAGTTCCACGCCAACCTTGGCCGCATCTGCAAGGGGGCGAGCCTCCGCCTGAGGAAGTCCGCGAGCACGTGCAGCGAGGTCAGGCCGCCGCTGACGAGCTCGGCGATCCTGGCCAGCACGGGGGAGAGCTCGGGTGGCAGATCCGTCGAGGCACCCTCCGGGAGGGGTGCGTCGGGGCTGCTGTCCGGGAGCGCCAACCGGTCGTTCGGCTCCGCCTTGATGATCACCCAGTCGTTGCGCCAGTGCTCCCACTTGGCGCTGGCGAAGGTGGGGAGATAGGTCGATCTTCCCCCGGACCCTTTCAGCAGGAAGTAGTACCGGCCGATCTCCGTCGAGCTCCGCCCGGAACACCTCACTGAGAAGAAGTGGCAGAAGAGCGTCACGCAGGGAGGAACCCCCACGAACATCTCGCAGAAATGGGCAAAGATAGCCGCGTGGAGGATGGAGTGGGGGGTGAGGTGCTGAAGCTGCAGCCCAAACGCCTCCAGCACCAGCATGAAGAAAGAAGAAATTGGAATCCCCAACCCACAGTAGAGGTAGGGGACGAAGAGGACGAACTCCCCCAGCTGCAAGTTGCGGTGGGGGGAGGAGCCCGTGCGAACATTATCGCGGCGCTCCACGTCCGTCCAGCCGAGCAGGCGGCGGACGCGGGTGAGGTTCTCCTCAGTCTCCCGGGGGGATTGGTGGCTCGGACCCATCGCTGAGGAAGCTGGCAATGGAGAAGGCAAGGAGCACGCAGCGGGCAAGGAGCGAGGGCTCTGCTGCGAGGAAGATGAAGCGCCGCGGCGGAAGCGAGGGGTGCAAAGGCAAATGGCGGAAGGACGTGCTCGGCCGATGGTCGAGGGCTCTATTTGACGGTTGCCCCCGATCCTCCGCAGGCCGCGGACGTCAAGGGGTACGCGCGCGCGGGCGCACCCACGGGCCACCAGGTCTATGACAGCAGGGGCCCGAGGAGCCAGTCATGACAGGCGGGTAGAAGAGCAAGCAAGGCAGGAAGGCGAACCGGCGGCCCCTCGCGGACGCGCGTCTCGGCGCAACGCGTGGGGCCCCCGCCTCTTCCGCTTTACGCGCGGCTACCCACGTAGCCATCTGCCCCGCCTTAATGGCAGGAGAAGGAGTAGGTGAACCGCCGCGCGGTTCCCGACGCGGGCCTGCCCCCACGATTCCCGAGAGGTTCCCACTATCGCGCGCCCCAGGTCGTGGGAGCCCGCGGGGCCACCCCGCGGGGTCGGGTGGGCTGAGCCCCCCCCGAAGACGGGCGAGTCAAGGCCTCGACCAAGAAATCAAGTGGTGGGCCCTGCCCAACTAAGAGCTTAACGGCTAAAACGCCGGTGACCGCCCACGGCTCCCGGCGGCTTGTGTAGTAAGCGACGGTGAGCTCACCTCAGGTTCGAAAAACTCACCAAAGGCGAGCCCAGGGGCCACTGTCGGTACCCAGCTAACCGGGTACCCGCTTACACTGGACGAAGATCACTAAGGGAGGAAACTTCTGCAGTACAAGAAAGGCCTAAGGCCGCAACAGATGGGCCTGGCCCACTCCTTGGGAAAGCCGGGCCACGCACCCGGCCCACAGGGGAGGCCCCGGACCTCCTTGGAGGACCGAGCCTCCCCCAGCCACGTGAGGAGAGGTCCGGACCTCTCGGGCCGGAGCCCGTACCCTCGGTGGTCCGGGGCCGCCTTGTGCCCACCGAGCACGGAGAGGTCCGGAGCCGGCACCCTCGGTGGTCCGGGACCAGCGCCCTCGGTGGTCCGAGGGCGCCACGTGCCCGCAGAGCACGTGGAGGCCCGGAGCCAGCACCTTCAGTGGTCCGGGGCCACCACGTGCCCACAAGGCACAGGAGGGTCTCGCAATACCACGTGCCCACGGGGCGCGTGGCGGGGCCTTCAACCGGGCGTCCCGCCCACCTGCCGCATTTATTGCGGGCAGGCGGACGTGCCCGAGGCGGCAGACACCGCCGCTGTCAGGCTGGCACGCCCCGATGCTGCTGACACCACGGGTGTCAGACGGGCGTGCCCCCGCCGCCCGCCGACGCCGCCGCTGTCAGGCGGGCGTGCCCTCCCATCGCCGCTGGCACCGCCGCTGTCAGGCGGCGGCGCCGAGGCAAAGGGGCGCGCCTTACCAAGGCACGGCGGCAATTACAGGGCACTACAGTTGATTTCCCCAGCTACACTGGGGGCTATATTGAGTAAACAAGTACACTGTACACATCATGAGCCGCGCTCAGCCTAATACTAGGCAGCGGCGCCACGCTACTACGAGCGTCCCGTCCTGTCACGCGTGCGCACCGCCTGCCCTCGGCCTCTGAAACCCATCAGCGGGTTAGCAGCCGATGGGACAGGGCGGCATAAGGAAGGACGATACGGCGGATCTCCAGGCCATACCAGGTCACGGCGACAGTACAGGCGCAAGGCATGGGAGCGTTGGACATCAGGCATAAGATAGAACTGTAGCATAGAGGAAATGGGCCGGGACCACCTGTCGGGGCCCGGCCACCATGTACATGCCCCCCTTGGACTATAAAAGGGAAGGCATACGCAACACAGAGGATAGACCGAACACGGGCTGCATATACGCTCCTCCATCTCCTCAAGTCACACACCGACACTCCCTCGACGGGCACTGATTCCAGACAGGAATACAAGAACACACCCCATAGTGGACGTAGGGTATTACGCTCCGGCGGCCCGAACCACTCTAAATCCTCTCGCCACCATCGTGCCACCATTGACCAGCTAACAACGATTGCTCCCCCTAACTACTCCCCGTACTTAGGATCTCGGCCGGGTGCATTCCGCCACCTGACCAGGAGCACGTCCGCTCCGACAGGTACCATGCTTGATCCTATTATCTCCTCATTTTGTGTTTTGTTTGGCATATAAATTAAGGTCACGGTTGTTCCTAGTCCTGTTCACGAAGCTAGGTTACGAACTAAAGTCAGCGGAGATCGTGATGGGAGGCAATCGTCAGTTGATTTTACCGGACAAGTTCAAGTTTACATCATTTGACCATAATTGTTTTGACTATTTAGCATCCATTTGAATAGCACAACAAAAGATTATTTCAAATGATGTTAATTGGTGCTCTACTTTAGGCCAAGATACCGATGAAAGAATACAAATGAGTCTCTGCTAATTTTATATTTTTATGGGTGCATACTAATAACATTTTTGTTTCATTACCGTAGAGCTTTATAACACATACTAGTTCAACTTGAGTCAGGCCTTTACCATGCATGCAATTGAGTTCAACACACGGGTTCTTAAAGTTTTGTACAAACTAGCGTCTAATGTAAGACTACAGGGAGGCGCCTCAGTTGGGTTGTCTAAGTAATTGCTCAGTTCTCACGCCCTTGTGAGCGGGCGTGATCAAGGTAGGAGAAAAAAGTTAACCTCATCCATCTTCTACACTTGCATTCAGTTTTGATACTATCTTTCTACACTTCCTTAGGCTTGTGTTTTGGGTTTCGACTCTAGCCTACCCTAAGTTTCTTGGGACTAAATGGCTTGTTGCTGTTGTTATTGATGATGGCGATGATATTTTCTCAACATCTTTTTTTTTCCAGTTTGACGAGGTTAAGATAGACTCAATTCCATTCACCTTTTACAACTTGAGGAGCTTGGATTTATGGATGAACTTTTCTGTGATAAACCCTATTCTATTGATGTTCTCTTTACTGAGGAGCTCCCCGGAACTTGAAAAACTTAAAATAAGGGTAGGGCTGAACATTGCTTTTCGGATATTTATCATTGCACTTTTTGGATATGCACTTTTTAAAAGTCATATTGCTGGTGCCAACTGATTATCTTTTTTTGTTTTTGTGGGTGAAGATGAGTGAGAAGGAAACGGTTGCAGATTGGGAGTTCCTAAACGCACAGTGGACTGATGGCATGTGTACCAATCTTCGGACTGTGGAGATTATTAGTTATCATGCATGGTCTCTAGTATCATTTATGAAGCTTATTCTCTCTAAAGCAAGCCTTCTTTGTACGCTGTCTGTGCATGAACTCCTAGTTTCTGAGGAGGATCTACTAAATGAGTTACTAACATGCAGAAGACCTTCAGCTCAAGCTCAGGTTCTGTTTAAGGCAAATAAACTTTATTTTGGTTGTACACTTGTCTTGTATACTTCGGGTCTCAATGTCTTAGTTTCGTCCTGTAGTACTCTCCAGTATCCACCTCTCTGCTCTCTGCTTCTACACCCTTGGATCCACTTGAATTAGTCATATCCTGGGGACAGTATTTTCTTTCTTCTCCTCAAAAGCATTTCAAGCTGCGGCCATAGCTTTCTACATCTCTAACTGCTTCTACTCTCAAATAGTATCTGAAGGACAACTGTATGAGTCTTAATCTTCAACTGTTCTATAGATTCTGGTTTAACTTCCCTAGGTTCGTTTAAAACATTCTCTTGTCTCATGGCTCCTGTCCTGACTCTTACTATTGTCTTTCTGGTTGGATTTCTCAGAGTTGCCTGAATTTGATTCTTTCTTTAGTTCCTCAGCAGGCCTCTTGTTATTTATGTAGTGCTTCAATTCTCTATCAAAATTTGCCCAGAACCTTGTGTACCCCTTTTACTCAGACTTGACTTGAAAGAAAATGTCAATTAATGGAAGGCTTCACTGTGAGTTCAGCAGAATGAGGAATAGCCTGTATCCTCTTCACTAAAACTCTGAATAGCTTGTATTCTCGTTAAAATTGTGAATGTCTCAATGCTGAGCCCCGAAACACTTTCCATATAAACTTTCATTTCATTTCATCAGCATTTCTCTGATCCACATTGAATGCAATCTACCTTTGGCCGTGACCTGTAATAAGGAACAGGTTGTAATATTTTTGTAGTACTTAACTGGTCTCAAGATTTGGAAATCCGAAGTTCCCTTACACCATATTCTATAGCCTTCCACTTCCTGTTCAAGTCAGAAATCAGGGCAAAAAGCCTTTCCAACTCAAACAACTATATCTCCATCCTGTACCTACAGCAGAGCAAGCACTTTCGTCTTCTTGTCAATTATATAGATTTTTTTTGAACTTGATTATATAGATTTTAGCATTTTCTGGCACAAAGAAACTCGATCTGGGGTCAGTTGAACCTATAATTTTTATGACTGTATTGGCTTAGGTTGAAGATACACTTCTTTCTGCCATATGGAAATTTTCAGAGATGACTCCATGCCCAAGTTCTCCACTTGAGAATGCCCCTCAAATTCCAGTGCGCTCTGCATATTCAGTTGACTCTCAGTCAACTGTTTCGGTTGATGTTCTGCCATGGCTACTTTGTTTACATTAACTGCGCTATCATGTGAAGTTTTACAAACAGAGCCGCCATTCAGGCAGCACTATGCACATGCTTCCACTAGCGGTTTAGGTGTTCATATTGTAACCTTTTTACGAGTTTTTGTTAGGTTATGATCGGTGTGCACAAGCTTTGCTTTATGTTTGCTGGGGTGTACTACACAACTTCACCCTTATGCATTCCTTATGCAGGTTTAGTTGAAGGTATCTCTAATCCTTATTCACATGAAGTTTGAAGTATGCAGAAAATGGCTCATCCAAGGAATGGGCTTAATTTTGTGTTGTTCTGAGAGGAGCTCCCAAGTATGGAGTTAATCATCGATTCTGATTGTTGTTTCTCGCTACTTATGTGCACCATTGCTAATGAATGTTGTTCTTGTTCATTTCATAATATCTCCAGGGCTTTGCTGTTAATCATCTGAATTTTCTTGTCGACGCATGCTCCTTTGCATTGTAGTTGTTCCTTAAACCTTCTCAATGTGTTCTTTTGTGTGATGCAAACTATTGTTGGGGACTTGGGGCAAGTAGATTATTGGCAATGCTAACTAACTATGTCATCAATCGCATGGATGTGTAGTGTTGCCTTCTTTTGTCAAACATGGTGCCCGGTTTTCCCTGTTTCCTCCTGGCAGTTGTTTTGCTAGACGGCAATTAGCCTTGTTTAATAGGGTTTCTGATCCTGGGTAATGCTTATATGGTGAAGAGCATCGCCATTGCAATCGTTTGGCAACTTCTGTGAATTTATGTTCCAGAAAGCGTGTACGTGGGGGGCAGATGTGATTCTGAATTTCTGATTGGAAATAACATTTTGTATGATTACCATCCTACTGAAACATCATCGGCCAAATGTCCGGATGGTCTCGAGGAATATTGTAGACTAGTGAGAACTCCGTGCGTTGCGCGGGCTAGCGCACTGACCCGAATCTACTCGTAAGACATGAATAGCCATTTGCATGTCAAGAGCCACATTAACTCATGGAAAATGGCAGTTCAAAAAAATCATGGAAAATGAAGGTTTGAATTTCCTCGGTCGTTAGTGCTTCCAAGCACCAAGAGATGGCCATATTTAATAAGTTAATCTGTTTCTGTTATTACATCGCAAATGAATGGAGAGAGCCTAAAAAATACAGCAAAGCCTTAGTTAAAAAAATGGAATGTCTATTAAAATTGGGAAAAAATTTATATAACCCCTTGATCTATATTTTAGGTAGTATACTTCATCTTCTAAACTCAAAAATTGGATATTTAACGGTCTAAATTTTACAAAACTGTAAGAAGGCTTCGTTTGGCACAAGGGGAGGCAAATCACGTGAGATGCCACCCACGCGTGGATTGGGTGGATCCCTGCTACCCACCCAATCCCGCTCGGGTGTTCCCCGCTGCCCACCCACCCTGCGTGGATTGTTCAGGCGCTAGCTAGATTTGCTCAGGCACTGCAGAAAAGTAACGTCTCATCCTTGCCACTACGTAACCATCATGCGGTACAGTGATGTAAAGTACAATTCCGTATTCACATACATACAACTCCAAGAGATAATTACATACAACTCCAAGAGGTAATTAGCATTCACAATTTCACATACATCGTAATTAGCCCAAAAATAATTAGCACCATAATTAGACCATTAATTAGCTAGAAAAATAATTTGCTCCATACTTAGACCATTAGCATCATAGTTAGCATTCAGGGTGCACAATACCATGTATAAACTGCTTAAACTGCAAGGATGCAGAGGCCAAAACCACATACACTGCATACAATTTTCGAGATAAAGGAGCATACATAAACTATCAGGACATAGGTCGTTGTAGATTAACCATACATTTCACAAGACTAATGACGCACTCAGCTCTGCATGACGCCCACCCGAGGCTCCTTGGACCTACAGAATAACAAAGAGGGTTGGATTAACCCAAACAAGAAAATAAAGGCCTTGATTGACACACCAGCTAGCTAGCTATGCAACAGAAGTATATGCAAGCTGGTACAAGGGAACAAAATGGATGCAGATTGTTTATTTTCCAATCTTAACTCCCTTCATCCATTCATATATCTTAACCGCTGATACAGACACACGTAACTAATAAAGGAATGGAAATACATCCATGCAAATTTCTCAAGGCAATAGAGTGGCTACTACAACAGTAAGTCCAAAGGACAAATTTTAATTGTTGTACCTCATGCACCAAAGGCCAAAGTTTAATTGATACTACTACAATAGTAAGTAAATTAGATTGGCTACAATAGTAAGTTTAATTGCTGTTGGGAAAGTAAGTATTTAGAGATGAACTAGAGGGAAAAGAAACCAAACTTGAATTAAGTTTAGGATAGAAGAGAGTTTTACCATTTTTTTCCGCAGCCATATCAAGTGCACAGTTGGTTCTCCGGTCATGAAAATCTCTCTGTTTTGTGCATCCTTCGAGATATCAAAACCTTCCTTTTCTTCACCAGAGAGTTCTTCTATGGTGTTCAAAACACTTATGCATTTCTTGATAGAGAAATAATTTTGCTGCCACCCTTTGCTCCGCGACCTCTCCCTCAACTTGCTTTGTTCTCAATTCTAGATATTTCTCCATCTTATCCAGTGCAGCCTCTTTCTTCTACCTTTGCCAACCTTCTTGCCTTTGTAACGCCCTAAAAAGTTAAAACCCAGAACTCATCCCTAAATTTCACCGTTAATTCAAGATCCAAAAAAAATCCTAAAGCCTAAGTTTCTCTTAAAAGAAAAGAAAAAAAAGAGGGAATAAACCCCCCCACGATGCTTGGCCCAGCCTAACCGGCCCCCCTGCCGGTCCATTCCGCTCTCTCCCCCTCGCTTGGGCTGCCCAAGCCATTCCACCGGCCCACCCCCTCCCCTCTCCCTGACCGGTGGGCCCCGCATGTTGGATCAGTCCCCCACCTCCGATCCCCGCCCCAGAGTCGTGCCATGCCCGCCTCGCACCGCGCCTGGCCTCGAACAGCGCCCAGCCCCTACCCCCGCCGCGCTCGGCCCCGCCCCGGCTCCGCGCCACCTCAGCGCGCGGCCCTCCTAGCCTCCACCTCAGTGCGCTGCAGCACGAACCGCGCCGCCACCAGCTCGAGCCTCACCGCCGCCTATAAAGCTTCCTCCTTCCCCGCTCTTGCCTTGCTGGTCGCAGTTACTCCTCTGCGCGGTGACCTGCTTCCCCCTCTGCTGCCCCCCCGGCCTCCGAGCTCCACACACCCCCCGGTCGTCGGTACCAAGGTGAGCACCCTTCCATACCCCCCCCGTCGCGGGTACCAGGGTGAGCGCCCTTCCATACCCCCTGCCACAGACCCCCCCTCCCCCGCACCTCAAGCCGGCAAGCCCCTCCCTTTTCCCCACCGCCCCACTGGCTCTGCCGGCCGGCACCCCATCGGTGGTGGGCGCCGTTGCCTGCCTGCCCCCACTGACGGGTGGACCCAGCTCGGGGCGTCTCCAGGCCAGCCCCCCTCCCCCGCCCCTGCGCCCACGCGGGCACACTGGGCAGGCCACCCCCCCCGATGGCTTGGGCCACGCCCAGCTTCGACCTAGGAATCCTGAATCCTCCTTCTCAAATAGTTAGCCCTTTTCTTTTTAAATAGAAACCCATATCTTGCCTAAGTCAACTCCACCCTGGATGACCCATGCACCTGAATCTTTCTAAAAATTCCCTCTACCCAACACACCCCCTTCTAAGGTAGTTTGAGATTGAATGATTGCTTTTAATTGCTTGTTTATTGTTTGTGCACGATAGATACCGAACCAAAGAATCTCCAGGAGCCGAAGCAGACCGTTGCGGACCAGGAAGCTGACGACCTTCACTGCAACGAGGACCTAGACGATGGCAAGTCCACTGGAACCCTCTCTTGATGCATAAAATACTAAGTTTTGCAAAACAAATATTTTTGGCCAGTGCAACCAAGTAAAAACGTGCATGGTTTTGCTTGCTAAGAAAAAACCCTGGTAGGATAGCCAACACAACCTATTTAGAAGTAGTGCGCATAGGAGGGATCGTTCACTTCAACTATATGGACTAAAAGATGCAAGTGAGGCAGGGTACAGTGGAATGAGGTTGAGGTTGATTAGGTTGGTTTTCGAAATAAAATGGGGGAAGAACCTCGGCAACCGACATGGTCGGAATCCGTCTACGCGCCGAAACAGCCATAAGAGCAAGGTTGAACAGGTAACTTCGCTACTTGCGGTTACCCCATGTCTCGGGATTCCTAGGGGAAGACCGGGTAGGTGGATGCTCGCGGTGTCGAGTAAAAGAAAGGTGGTACGATGGTGGGTTCAACCCGAGCTCTCCCTAAGGACCGATATGATTTTCATCTTGTCTAACTCTACTTTAGTACAACCACTCGCTCTGAATGAGGCAGTGGCCAGGCCCGAGCTGGAGTGGATAACCTAGTAGCTTCTGTGCTGACGCACAAGGGATTAGGGGATGGGTGGTGTGCCAACGGGAGTACCGCGGGGTACTGGAGTGGCTCAGATGCCCGAACCCCTAAGGTCCTGCTAGGTGATGAAACAAAGCCAAAAGGTTTGGTTTGGAATTCGGACGTTTATTTGGCCGTAAGAGTCGCCGAGTCCAACTTGTGGGAATTAGTACAACCTCTGATCAGAGAAAAATCTATTCGAATAGTCCGTATCCACTGGTATGGATGAGTTACGGCTTGGTTCTTTATCTAGTGTGTTTTTCTTAAAAGCGGGTGGTTTGAACTATGGTGGGTCCAGGTAAAGCCGTGGTTGTGTATAAGTATGGGCCGCTCGGACCGGCAAGTCTAGTGGCACCCCCCTTCAATAATAAAGTTGTTTTCATAAAACTAATAATTTGACCACTAAAACGAACCATGCATTGTTTTTCCCCGCAAATATAAGCCCCAGATAAAGCCTTGCATCTAGCGATAGGTAATCTCCCCACTCAACAGGTGGATGGTGGGCTTGCGGAGTACATGAAGTACTCATCCTTGCTTTGTTGATATTTTACAGATAGCTCCGACGAACTGTTCGAAGCGCTCTTCAGCTAGGTCATGATCCTACTTCCTAACTAGCCTATGGTATTGGGCCCCGAAGGATTTACTTCCGATGTATCTTATTTTTATGCAACTATCTTGTAATGGTTTGTAATCGTTAAGTTTGACTCGATGCTATCTGAAATAAATGTGTTGCTAGACCCTGTGACTAGCATTTGTATCACATTTGAGCTCTCATGAACTTAGGGGCACTTTAGCCTTCATCTACTACAGCAGACTCTTTTGCTCTATGTGCTGCAGTAGGCTTCTTTGAGGTTGTAGCAGCCCCAATTTGATCTGGTGGCTTTACTATGCTCACTTCATGTACGCCATCATCATCATCATCATCATCATCATCATCAAGCGACACATATGAAGGTTTATACTCATATTCACCATTTTGTGTGACACTTGGCTCAGATGGTGGTGACTCAAGGGATGTCATGTTCAAGGAGCCCATTGCTGTATGACCTGAGCAATAAATTATTTTCCATCAGTATGAGCAAGAAATTGTGTCCATTAGTGTGACATCAGTTGTTTGATTGACAACAAAGTTAAAGGGATGAATTACCATCAGTGAGTTCTCCTACTGCATCAAAGAGAGGGAAATGTCTGGTTTGGAACTTTCGAGCTTTAGGATTGGACTATGAAAATAGAAATTCAAAATATTTATAGGCAATGATGAACAATAGCAGTTGCAGTGGGTAGGAATAAGCATATTACCACAATGATGTTATCCCAAAGAGGTGCTTCATCTTGTATCATGCACAAGCGCCCATCCCATGATATCCCACTTTGACCTGTTATTTCTTTGAGCATCATATATTCCCTCTTTAATTCCTTTTCTTTTTCCTGAATCTGCATCTTGCTCATTGAGACATGTGGGAACTTTTCATGGAACAACCTCACAATTTTACTCCACGCCTCCGATGACCACCCATTTTGCCCCCTATAACAATCATTGTTATGGTCTAGCAGAATCTCAACCAAACCTTTTTCAAATCCAGGATTCCAAGATGCTCTATTCTTCTCTGTTGTATACAATATTAAGTTAGATTAAATGCAAATACATAGGCATGAAATGTACAAACAAACAGAAAAGCGTAACAAATACCTTTTGTTGCCACCTTAGGTGATGCCTTTTTCTTTTGTATGCTCCTACTTTTTGGTGACTGCTTCTTCTGCATACTATTGAATTTAGTAGACCCCCTTCCAAATGTCATGACCAAACTACATAAGAATCACGATTGGTTGTGAGCATAATCCTCCCACATCTGCATTGCAATCACATCTCTTTCGGAATTCCCATTTTCTATTTGACTACTAAAAGAAGGCACATCATTGCTATACATGTTATCCCCTCCAAGTAAATCAACAAACTGCTCAGGAGAAATGATATTTGGCTGGTTACTCAACCATCCATCATCTCCATTGTGCTTCCGTATAATATTATGGAAAACTACAGCAACCGCTGGAATCATGACCCGGCTCTCGATGGAATGTAGAGTTCCTACTTTTAATATAGGAAATCGCTTTTTTAGAACCCCAATTGCCCTCTCTATGTGATTCCTCAATAGAGCATGACGATGATTGAAGAGTTCCTTGTAATTCCTTGGTCGTTGGTGACCATGCCCAAACTACTTCAAATGGTATCGTACCCCACGATAAGGAGCAAGAAATTCAGGTGTGTTAGCATAGCTACCATCAACGAGAAAGAATTTGCCTTCAGGGACACGAAATCCTTTGCAAAGCAGATCTGAGGACTCTCGCGTCAGTTGCGGACCCTTCCCACCTGGATGAGATGAAGGTGAAATTTAAATCAAAGTCGCACGCTAGCATAACATTCTAACTTAGGGTGTCTTTTCTGTTTCTATAAGGAGCTTGTTTTTCTTCAGATATTGTAATAACTAATAAGAATATGGGTCCCATCAATTGCACCAAGACCGTTCTTAAA
Source organism: Paspalum vaginatum (assembly GCA_030272315.1). Classification (NCBI taxonomy): domain Eukaryota; kingdom Viridiplantae; phylum Streptophyta; class Magnoliopsida; order Poales; family Poaceae; genus Paspalum; species Paspalum vaginatum. Next base: position 59,069,420 of record CM059016.1, on the reverse strand, counting down.
AAGTAGATTTTGTATGTCGGATACATGACTAAGCAAGGAAGATAAGAGTGCTACCCTAAAAAAGGAGTGTGAAATGTTTTACCTTGAAATAAAGAAAGAAACGAGGATCGGTACAGATCTTCCAATGAGTTTCAGTTGATAAGGTAGGTTTGACAAACCTACGAGTAAAAGCTGGGATAATGTTGAAGATTGGCATAATGTGTCAATGGATGGTTTCCCCGTGCTCGAATGCATACTGTAGTTCCTCATAGCTAGCAGATAGCATAACCATATCACCCTACTGTGCGCGCGGGGCTGATCGGTCTTCAGTGGCAGCAGTACTGCTTCCCCGGACAGCAGTAGTCAGCAGACATTCTATCCTGCGCATATATGCTGGCCAGATCGAGGGCATGCAGAGCTGATCAGGCTTCCTTCATTCGTTGCATGATTTGATTTGATAGGCGCAGCTGCAGCCTGACACTGTACCACGTTATCCACCATTCCACCACCAGCTTTTTGTAGGGCCACCGGCCCTGCCCTCTCCTCTCCGGAAATCAAACTCGCATATAAGGTCAAAAAGTTGATCCGATCCCCTTATAAGTATACAAGAGCGGCGGTACCTGCAGAGAGATTGGCAATGAATAATTCTAGGCTAGCTGGATGAGTATGTACTTGTGTGTTGCTTATTTGTCAAGGTTTGGTTTAGTGCGTGCAGACCGTGGGTGGGTGGTACCAAAGGTAGTGGTACTTGGTGTTATAATATACTACCATCTGTTCATTTGCTTGTGAACTGCGGAAAAGCTCTAATTTTTTTCTATATGTTAGGATTTGGGCCTACCAATTGAGGAAAAATTGAGGATTGTGTACTCCGTTCTGTAAGGTTCGCAAAGGTCCATCGACTTGAAAAGTGGACGGACGTGGTCTTCACTACTTCACGGCTTCACCGCACATCCTCTGAAACAATTAATTTGCTAGTTCACAATCGTTATGGGGAGATTACAGAGCACTGGGGTCTTTTTCTCTCGACTCGGTTCAAGATTTTCAAACTGGAATCGGTTAAGATGTCTCTGTCTTTCCCACCTGAAATATGTTCCCTTGTCGCTTGGGGGAAATTGTCAAGCAGAACAGCAAGGAATATATCTATCCTTCCCATGTATCCTTTTGTCAGCACAGCACAGTACAGCGTCGCGTGTGATATGAATATATTCCCCCCACGGACTTTCTATCTCTGAGAGAAGTGTCAAAACGCGAACTGTTTCACCACACCGCAGAACGAAGACAACTAGAGACAGACAGGGTTTGGCGACCGAAAACGACCATGCTGTATCTCTGCCGGCACTGTCGGCGTCAACTCTGTACCGGCCCAGTGGATTCTTCTACCACAGCACTCTGAATCCCTTTCCCTGTTCCCTAAAGCGATCTATCAAACCCTGACGACAGGTAGGTATCGATATCGTGGCATATATATCTCATAGTCTCATGTATTGCGTCTGGTTCGTGCCTCATATATCTCTCATAGTCTCATATATCAGACACGGTTTCAATCAAATGTGGCAAGCCAAGCCAAATACGTACTAGGCACGAGTTCAGAACTCTGAACTCTCTGAAGCGACGCGACGGTGCATCACACCCACCTGCAACGCTGTGGCTACCATACCACCAGGAAACTAACTGAACGCGTTCGTTCACGTAAGCTGTTCGTGCCACGCCACGCAGCCATCATCATCAGCACCTCACGGCATATATCATCGAGCAATGGCGACCAATCAAGCTGCTGATGAGGCCACATGGTTCAGCCGGCCGGTCAGATGTCTATCAGAAAGGGGAAGGAAGAAGTCGAGAAGCAAGGCGGCGCAAGCAAGCAGTCGATCGATCGATCGCGCGTGCACACACACAGGGACAGGGCAAGATCGAGCAGTCAATTGGAGAGGAGTGCTTCTCTGTCCAACTTCCATGCATGATTTTCCTAGATCGCTCGTACACTGAATCTCCCAAATCAATCTGACCGAATTGGACGCGCAATTCGCCGGCCCTTTCTTGTCATGTTTATTTCTTCGCCAAGGGGTGTCGGTGTCAGTGAACGAGAACCTTTCTCGACGCCGTTGGCAGCAGCTAAGCCAGCTCTATGGGTCTCAATCGAGCTGTGAGACCCATTAGACGTTTTGTCAAGTCAATTCAGATGTAATCCTGTCCACTAATGGACCTACTACTACTAAAAATGTTGGGTGGTCGTGGTGCTGGTCTTTGACAAATAGCATTACTGGTCGCCAAGCTGCCGCCTTCTTTATATAATGGCTTATATAGTGGCTCTCTGGTAGCAACGCCACAAGGAGTGGTATGCTAGCTAGCCTCTTCCGTTTTGTTATTTCAAATAATTTGCCACTAAAAATATCATGAATCCATTATTTATTTGCCAATGGTTGTCACAATGGCAGGTGGGTCCATGGCAAATGAGGAATTAAGAGGGATTTGACTACCCCCTCTTAAAATAGCACCGCCAACACAAAGTAACGACCAAAATAATCCATGCAAAGCAAATTAAAATATTCCCTCGGTTATTCATAAATTAGGATTGGATTACTATTTTCCTCATGGTCCATGTGTTTTTTAAAAAAAAAACAAAACAAAGGGCGCACCCCCGCATTGTTATTCTGGAAACCAGTGGCTGTGCCAGGGGACAAGGTAAACAATTGCCATAGCGCGTGGTCCGTAAAAAGTAGTATCTTATCGTGCTCCGTGACTCTATCCACTTGGGGAAAAGTAATTAATTTCGCGTGTACGAAAGCGAAAGATGTCCGCAAACGCACAATGCCACGTCATAAAAACAGGCTCTCGCACCAAGATTTACGCAGCAAACTCCATCCTTAACCCGTGCTTTAATTTCTTAAGAGTGGCACTTGGATTACATCATGACTCCAAAAAACCACTCCATCCCTCACCATGTACCTTTAATGTCTTTCCAAGGAACCGAAATACGTGTAAACAAAAAAAGGCCATTATGAGTGAGTACAGAACTACAGATAGCTTGCAAAACCAAAAAGAAATAAAGCCGCGCCATGACAACCTAAGGTTGCTCGATCGATCCAATAAGGTTGGTTCTTGACCCGTGATCCTCCCCACCCCACCACCTAGGTGGTGAGTATAGCTGTAGCTCTCTTCCCTCTCCATATAAAGTCGTCGGCACCCTCCAAGCCGTGACAGCAGTAGAGAGAGACCCCCTTTTCTGCCCCTCCTTCCTTCGTCAGGCTGTCACATCGTAACGTGCCGGGGAGGGAGCTGATCGAGGGGGAGGTCATCGATTGGTAACACGCCGTCGTCAGGCACCACCGATCGACGCGAGATGGGGCCTCAGCAGGACCGGCGGGCGGCGATGGCGAACGGCACGGCGGCGAGGAAAGACGCGGGCAGCAACAACAACAGCAAGGCGGCGGCGGTGGTGCACTACCGCGAGTGCCAGCGCAACCACGCGGCGTCCATCGGCGGGCACGCCGTGGACGGGTGCCGCGAGTTCATGGCGTCGGGCACGGAGGGCACGGCGGCGGCGCTGCTGTGCGCCGCCTGCGGGTGCCACCGCAGCTTCCACCGACGCGAGGTGGCGCCGCCCGAGGCCGCCGGCGCAGACTGCGACTGCTCCTCCAGCACCACCACCTCCTCCTCCTCCAACTCCGGCTGACGATCTGCTGGTGATGGATCGCCGTCGTCGCCAGCTTGTCGCCGTGCGTGCGTGTGCGTGTGCTTGATTCGCACGTGCATGCGCCAGATATGATGGGCGTTGAAATGATTGGTAGGTGCGCATTATGTTTCTGCCGTATATATGTGGACCCACCGGTATTTATTTCTCTTCCTTTTTTTTCTTACAGTAAAACCTTGGATTATTGGGTAACATATGTAACATATATGTGGGATGCTGTAAAATATGTGTTGTTTATCGATCGTTGGGTATATGGTGCTTATTGCAACTGATTATATTGATGCGTGTCTCTGACTCTCTGTGTACATATATTCGAGTGATTTTTAGTCACTGTTATTCCCGTATAGAAATGAACATTAATTAATGTCACCATATATAATTTTTTGCGTGCTTAGCTTCTTGTTTGGAATCCGTACGTGTTACTGTATCGCACTTGACTTTTTTAATTGTTGAGGCTTTTTTTTACTGTCAGTATATATGGCATACAAATAATATAATGTTGAGAGCGAGCTCTCAGTCATGTCTCTGTTCGATGCACGTCATCTTAATTATTTTAATGTACCATGCAAATTATTGAGTGCGGATTACCGAACTGACGCTGCCTTCCCTTGTACTGAAAGCAGGAAGCACATACGCAATCCACCTTGTTTTGTTTAATTAAATATAGTACTGAATGGATCACTTCTCTATATATAATAATATACTCCCACTAGCCGCTAGAAAATGACTTGCAACTATGCTAGCCAGCCCGCTTGCATCCCATACTAGCTAGGATGATGGACATGATGCGCGCGCCTGTGGTTCGTTGTCATCAAGCTTATCCTTTCATTCGTAGATGAAAAACCTGTGTGAGACGAATAATGCATGCATGCTGATATAGCTATATACATGAGAGATTGATGTCTTGCCCAAGGTTGGATTGGACGACATTTGCCAAAGCCATCGCGCGCGTGATTCTGTATGGTATTCAGATTACTGCTGCATGCATGCGTTGATTCAGATTAAGGCATTGGTCGTTTGCATATGCTTAATTAATTATTAACTAGGTAGGGCAGGCGGCTAGCTGTGTCAAGAGACAAGCGAAACCCTGCCTGAAATACAGCCTCTTGCCACTTGCCAGCCAGCCAGCTTTTGATCGCTCCTCATCCTCCTCCTCCTCTTGGCTACTGTTGCAGTACTTAGGGATGAAGGTGGGACGGATATTTTCTGACTATCCGTCCGTCAGAAGGAATCAAACAGCATTCGGATAGCAAATCCGAAAATTCGGATACCTTAGTCGAATAACGGATACGGATATCGGATAGTGTGTCAGATATCGGATATGGATACGGGATGCTCGATATCCGTCGGATATCGGATATCCGATCGGATATGTATCCGGATATCCGAGCTATTATCCGTCTAGACAGGAGCACACGAAAACGGACACCAAAGTCGCATACAAACTCCCATTTTGAACGTTCTGTATATCGATGGAAAGCTAAAAATATCAACTTTCCAATACAACTAATTCATTTGATGATCTAAGGCTATTTTTGTATTATTATTATTATTAATTGTTTTCTACAGTAAATCGTAAAAAGGATATTAAATGTAAAAAAATATTGCAGTGTTGTCTAAAAAATGAAAATAAGTTAGCAAGACCAATAAACATGCTATAATAAAGTAACCTAAAGTCTCTATATAGAAACAATAAAATAAAATAATGGTTACGTTGAAACTTAGATGATTAGAATGACGCCACATATAACCTAACCTACGAATGTAAGCCATATAAAACAAACACTAGCACCTTATGGAGTTTCTTGTCCAAAATTTTTTCAAGATGCTACATTGACATTTGTTGCCCCTCCACCAAATATCATGAATTTCTGAGACTAATTGTATATTATTAATTTATTTTTGCAAAAAATCATAAAAATGACATTAAATACATAAAGTATTGTAGTGCTGTTTGAAAAATACAAATAAGTTACCAAAAGTAATAAACATGCTACAAGAAAGTAATCTCAAGTTTCTACGTGAAAACGATAAAGTAAATTAGTGGTTATGTTGAAACTTGGATGATTAGTATGAATCACGTGTAACCTAAACTACGAATGTAAGCCGGCATCCTAGGGAGTTTCTTGACCAAACTTTTTTGAGGATTATACATTGACATATGTTGTCCCTCCACCAAATATTATGAAATTTTTAGTATATTTGTATATTATTAATTTATTTCTACAGTAAATCATGAAAAAGCAATTAAATTCATAAAATAATACAGTGTTGTCTGAAAATTTCAAATAATTTACCAAGATCAATATACATGCAATACAAAGGTAACCAAAAGCTCCCGTATGAAAATAATAAATTAAACTATGGGTCATATTGAAACTTGAATATACAAGTGACTTTACACGTAACATAAACTACGAGAGAAAGTCATATGAAAGAAACACCGACACCATTTGGAGTTTCTTGTACAAACTTTTTTAAAGATGCTACGTGGACATATTTTGCCCCTTCGCCGAATATCATGAATTTCTGAGTCCATTTGTGTATTATTATTTTTTTCCACAATAAATCATGAAAACACAATTAAATTCATAAAATATTATAGTGTTGTTTGAAAATTGCAAATAAATTACCTAGACCAATAAACATGCAATACAAAGATAACTTCAATCCTCCACATAAACATAATAAATTGAACTATGGATAATGTTGAAACCTGAATAATTAGGGTGATCTTAAACGTAACCTAAACTATGAGTGAAAGCCATATGAAAGAAACACCGACACCCTCTGGAGTTTCTTGTCCAAACTTTTTTGAGGATGCTACGTGGACATATTTTGCCCTTTAGCCAAATATCATGAATTTCCGAGTCCATTTGTGTTATTAATTTCTTTCCGCATTAAATCATGAAAACACAATTAAATGCATAAAATATTATAGCGCTGTCTGAAAATTGCAAATAAATTACCTGGACCAATAAACATGCAATACAAAGATAACTTCAATCTCCCACATAAACACAATAAATTGAACTATGGATCATGTTGAAATTTGAATAACTATGGTGACTTTACACGAACCTAAACTACGAGTGAAAGCCATATGAAAGAAATACCAACACCCTTTGGAGTTTCTTGTCCAAAATTTTTTGAGGATGCTACGTGGATATATTTCGCCCCTCCGCCAAATATCTTGAATTTCCGAATCCATTTGTGTATTATTAATTTCTTTCTGCAGTAAATCATGAAAACACAATTAAATTCAAAAAAATATTACAATGTTGTTTGAAAATTACAAATAAATTACCTAGACCAATAAACATGCAATACAAAGATAACCTCGAACCCCCACATAAAAGTAATAAATTGAACTATGCGTCATGTTGAAACTTGAATAACTAAGATGACTTTACATGTAACCTAAACTACGAGTGAAAGCTATAAGAAAGAAACACCGACACTCTTTGGAGTTTCTTGTCCAAACTTTTTTGAGGACGCTGCGTGGACATATTTTGCCCCCCCCCACCAAATATTATGAATTTCTGAGTCTATTTATGTATTATTAATTTCTTTCCACAGTAAATCATGAGAACACAATTAAATTCATAAAATATTACACGTTTTACACAATTTGGTAGTATTTTGGACTCAACAACCATTTAAATGGTCATAATATACACGATATATGTGGATGTTGTTTTTACTTGATATCAGGAAGAATATTCGTATTCGAGGCTATTTATATCCGGTTCATTACATATCCGGTCCGCAACAATCCGCATCCATTAACCGAGATATCCGCATCTATATCTGTATCTGACTAAATTATGTCCGAATCCGTATTCGGAAAAAAAATAAGATTGAATACAGGATCCCCGATATCCGCCTGTATCTGATCCAGTTTCATGGCTAGCAGTACTGTTTAATTTGCTGCCAAGTGAGTGAGTCAATGGTATAGATGGCCAAACGTGCCGCACGGCACGACACGGCACAGGCACGGCCAAGGCACGGCACGGCAAGCACGGCACGATGAAGCATGATTACACAATCGTGCCGTGCCGTGCCGTTCGCCGTGCTCAACCACAGGCACGAGCACAGCACGATCCAGGCGGTAGTCGTGCCGTGCCGGGCTAGCCCGAGCACGGTGGAATGCAACCACCCCTTGATCAGTAAAGAACATCACAGGCAGTTCAAAAAACACACAGAAATCCACTTAATTTGAGCTGGTGCAATGGCTGGCTCATTAAAAATCTATCTAGGTAAAACTCACACCTCGTGAGAAACCCTAGATATAAAAAGAATATAGCCCAGCTCATAATTATTTAAGTTCATCACAGTTCATCACAGCTTACAATCACAGTTAAGGATACATAGCCACACAAGGCTCATACACGCCACACAGGGCTCAATGGCTCATTACAAAGCCACGCAGGGCTCAAATTTGATCTCCATCAAAGAACAGGTCTTCAGATGCCTCCAGCACTGCTTTGTTTTTGGTGGTGTGTTGCATCCTAGCATCTGTTTCCTCCCAGTCTTTGATGAGGGACAGCATCTCCACCACGCCGGAACCAAGCTGACATCGCCGCTCCTCGATTACTCTGGACACAAGGCTAAATGCGGATTCTGAACTCATAGTTGAAACAGGAATAGATAGAACATCTTTTGCTAAGATTGACAGAACTGGATAAGTAATTTTACGATCACGCCACCAGTCCAAGATGTCAAAATCATCATCAAATTTCTAGACAGTGTCACTGTCCAGATATGATGACAGTTCTGTACCAGCAATCCCAGCATTAGTACTTGCTGCATGAAGTAAAACACTAGCAGATATTCCTCTAGATAGTAGGGAGGGGTTGAATGATCCAGTTCAAAGATTCATAGGATTGGCACCAAGACCAGGAGCATTAGCTAGACCAGAGTTATTTGTACCTGAACCAAATGCTAAATTCCATGCATATTTGCTCTTACCTTCAACAGGGGTAGAGTTATGTCTCTGCAACTTCACACCACCAAATTTATCATCATATTTTTTAAACAAATCAAACATATCAGCCCTCACAGTTGTCAAATATTCAGAGTAATTCTTACAAGTTAGCTTAGATAAAAGAAAGAGCACATTATTGAAACCTCTCAACTTAGCTCTATGATCTAATATGAATGCAAAAGTATAGAGCAGAGGTATTTCTCCTCAATACTTTAGGAATTTATTTTTCATAGGGACTACAGCACGTCTAATCAAGTCATCATTCTCATATTCATTCAAGTGTGTAAGCATGCTTAAATGTGATGCAACATCAAAGGGGATGTAGGGTAGTAGGCACCAGACATGACAACAGTGGAATCATAGAACCTTTTAAGAAATTCTAATATTTTTTCACCTACATACCAATGACCATTAGTTAAAAGTGGACCTTCATCCCTTGGGGGGTAGTGGGTCTATATGAATACATCAAAGGTGCTCCTGTAAGGTATGAGATGCTTTAGCATGAGATAGGTGGAGTTCCATCTCACATCCATGTCTAAACCAAATTTACGAGGGTGTACACCCATAACAATACAGAAACTCTTATATGCAGCAATCCTTTGGTTGGATGAGTTCAAAAAAGATATGGCAGTTCTAAAATCATCAAGGTAAAGCTTTAGTTCATCAAATGTAGACTTAACAAACAGGTTAATGATATGGCAGCCACAACGTTGATGTATTAACAAAGGGCCAACATAACCAGAAAGCAGAGGTTTAAGTGTATCCATTGCTGTAAAGTTTAAAGATGCATTATCTAAAGTGATGAAGAACACCTTATCAATCAAACCATACTCCCCTAGCACAGTTAAAATGCGCTCTGCTATGTTGCTACCAGAGTGAGAACAATCAATTAGCCTCATTGCAAGGATCCTTTTTTCTAATTCCCAATCAGAATTAGCAAAATGAGCAACTACACTAAGGTAGTCCTCCGTAGCATTCCCAGACCAAATATCAGAAGTTAATGCAACACATGAAACAGATTTCAACCTTTCAACAAGTTTAGCATGTTGTTCTTTGAAATACTTTTCAACATCTCTAGTGTTTGTTTGCCTCGAGACATTAGCATGCCTAGGGTTATGAGCAGTCTTAATGTATTCCTCAAATACTTCAGATTCACCAAAACATAATGGAAGATCTAATCTATCAATCAAACGGCATAACTGAATACGAGCAACATCTATAGAGTACTCCCAATTAGAGAAAGTCCCATCAGCATTGAACCTAAGCATAGACTGATGCCCACCACGGCCAATGCCATGCCACAGTTTGCATTTATCTGCATGACGACTCAAATGACTAGTACCACCCGAAGAACGAGCACTAAGCTCCTTCTTGCAATAATGGCAACGAGCAGCTACCCTTACTTACACGCCGTTCACGGTTTCAAAGATCTCGTCCATGTCGTCCCAGACGGGAGAGGTGGACTTCCTCTTCCGCCCGGTGCTCTGAGTCGTGGACACAGTCGCGGCGGCACCACCAAGTTCTCCATTGGTCTCCGGGCTCGACCCTTTCGGGTACACTACCGACGTCAATTGGACCCTCGTGCGTGTCGCCGAACAGATTTTCCCGACCAGCATGCACATCGTCCTCGTCGTCCGGCACCGCACCCATCAACACGAGTTCGTGGTTTGGTGGAGGTCAGATCATACCGACGCTCCATGCCGGTGCGCCGGTTCCTCACAGCCTAGGAGCAAAACATGGAGAGCAGACAACAGAGGATAGTTTAGTACAGTGTAATCCAAGAAAAATCCGAACATAGAGCGAGAGAGGTACTAACCGAGGCCGGAGCACCGGTTGTAATGTTTGTACTCTTTATCTTTCCTTATTAATAAAATTTTATGCTGTAGGGGCTTGCCCCTCCAGTTTACCTTCAAAAAAAAAAATTTACGACCTAAAATCGTCTCCTGATCATCTCTGAGAAAACAGGGATTCAAAATGATTACAAATCCTAAATTGATCAGCTTTGTATCTATCTGACCTGCTGTCTGGCTCTTTTAGCATCATCTTTTTGAATGTTTTGGAGTTAAGTGCATGAGCTCTTGATCCTTCATAGGTTTATAGCCTGTACCTAGTCTTGTCAAGAAGTAACCTAAGAGTGTAAGGTTAGATTGTTTTACAAGGTTTCAACAAATTACAGATAACCGGTGGACACCGTACGCCCTTGTTGTGTAAAAAAAACATCCAGGCATAATGGCTTCCAAAAATAATCAAAACTATTTAGGGTTGAAGTTTCTAACTTGTATTAAGTCTTATCTGACATGTGCAGCTAGATGTATTTTCTTGATTATCGTATATTTACTCTTTATTCAGTTCCCTGCAATATAATGGCCGATTTTATTTTGTTTCTTGCTATATGGAAACGTCCATCTGTGATGTTTGGATTGGAGGAATTTCAAAGGAAAATCACAGGAATCAAGAAATAGTGGAAATGAAGATGAAGTGTTTAGAAAATCATTCCTCTTTGATTTCTGTAGCCAGATGCCAATTTCACATCAAAGAAAGAATCAACAGTGAGTGTGCTTAGGAGTCACGAACTGGTGTTGTCAGGGAGCATCACATCCTGTGGGAACGGACAATATCTTCAGTGGAAGAGTATCACATACTCACATCCTTTCATTGGAGGAGAGGATCAACAGAGAAACCGAGGCTATCAGATGGCTCGAGCGAGGGAAAGGAAATACAGGGCATCAATACAGTAGGCAGAGGGCTAATCCACGATGCTTCATCTGTTCATTGCTATGTTTAGTCTAAGCAATTGAGTTTCTAGCTATCTCCTAAATTCCTATGCTAGCCATTTTTCTGTATTACAAAGTGGTCAAGGTCAGTTCCATTATTGTATAGATCTCATCAAGACAAAGCTAACAAAGATGATTTTGTAATTTTTAGACATGTATATGTTTTGATATGTAATTTTTTTTATTTTTAGGTGTAATATGGACCTGTATGATACATTTAAAAAGTGTTCATGGATCCAAAACTGAAAGTTGATGGGCCTAGGTGATACTTAGAGACAAGTTAAGGGGCCTCCGGTGCATTTTACTCTTTTCTTTATCAGCTTTATGTCAAGCACAAGGACCAATCACACTCAAAGTTGTTCAAAGCTAACTATCTCAAATAAGTGCAAGCATTGAGCTGTGAGATGGTTGTAATAAGTTTTTTGCATTAATCTTTACAGATCACCAGCAACATGAGGATGTAGAGATCCATCCATCAACATGGTCATGCTGCTATTTCTTTTCTCGTGGAAAATATAGTTGGTGAGTTTACCTAAAAGAGTAGATTGCCATGGTTAATTAGCATGTTTAGTTTAAATTCTAGAGTTTAATAAGAAAATTTCATCCTATGTAGTTGTGTTCATTCACCAGTCAGTTTAAGTAACAAACAAGTAGATATCTGATCAATCAGTATATCTCTTCCAACAATTTTTTCATGGTCATGGGGTCAGTTTTTATGTGATTACCATTCATGTATCTCAAGCCTTTTAACTTTTTGAAAAGCGGCATACAGTTAATTTCAGCGACAATCTAGTCATGCTGAGTAAAATATCCGTTAAGTGACATTACAAAAATATTAACATTCATCGTTGTCCATAAACTCCGCCTATGTTGTCTCAACATAGCCGGCTCACAAGCCCGGATAAGGAGGAGAGGGGTTCTGACCCTTAAAGGTTGTGATAGGTGTGGCAAGCCAACATAAACCAGCTACTCTCTATGGAGATGAAACCCATGAACAATCCGTGGGGGCGTAACCCTCTTAGAGACGTGCCATATCGGAACCCGGGTATGGTGTTAAATGGGCAAGGGCTGGGCCATCATCCCCTTGGTGACGCGCCATGTCGTGATCTGAACATGGTGTTAAGTGAGCAAGGATCGGGTCGTCGCTCCCTTAGTGGCGCGCTACATCAGCGCCCGGGTGTAGTGATAAATGAGCAAGGGTCTTCACACCTGACTCGGCGGGTGCGAGGGGTAAGGAAGCTAGTCGAGCCAACTAGGATCCGTCTAGGTAGCTGGAATGTAGGGTCCGTCATAGGGAAGTTAAGAGAGTTAGCTGACACAGTGATTAGGAGACATGTAAATATCCTATGCATCCAAGAGATGTGATGTGGTGGGCTTTGAAAAAGCATAAAGTCCCAGCAAAGTATGTGACCCTCGTTAAGGACATGTACAACAAAGTTGTGACTAGTGTTCGAACAACCAACGGTGACACAAGTGACTTCCCAATTAACATAGGATTACATCAAGGATCGGATTTGAGCCCTTATCTTTTTGTCTTGGTGATGGATGAGGTCACTAGGGATATACAGGGAGATATCCCATAGTGTATGTTGTTTGCTGATGATGTAGTACCAGTGGATGAAAGCCAGCAGGAGTACATAGGAAACTAGAGTTGTGGCGGCTGTGGCGGCAGACTCTAGAGTCGAAAGGCTTTAGAATTAGCGTGACTAAAACTAAATATATGAGATGTGACTTCGGTTCTGCTAGACATGATGTAGGAGATGTGAGTTTGGAAGGTCAGATAGTGCCAAGAAGGATACTTTTCAATACTTGGGATCAATGCTACAAAGAGACGGGGATGTCGATGAGGATGTTAGCCATAGAATTAAGGTGGGATGGATGAAATGGCGTCAAGCATCCGGTGTTCTATGTGACAAAAGGGTACCACAAAAGCTAGAAGGAAAGTTCTATAGGACGACTATTAGACATGCGATGTTATATGGTGCAGAATGTTGGCCAACTAAAAGAAGACATATTCAACAATTAAGTATTGCGAAAATGCGTATGCTGCATTGGATTTGTGGGCATGCAATGATGGATCGAGTTCGAAACGATGAGATATGTGATCATTTTGGGGTAGCGCCAATTGAAGAAAAGCTTATGCAACACTGACTAAGATGGTTTGTGCATGTGCAACGAAGACCTCAAGAGACGCCAGTGCATAGCGGCATCATAAGATAAAACAATGATGTGAAGAGAGGCAGGGACCGGCCAAATTTGATCCAGAAGGAGGTAGTTAAAAGAGATCTAAAAGATTGAAATATAATGAGAGTGTTAGCCCACGTACCTGAGCTTTGATTAGGCTCTTCTTCGTGCTTCTTGTTGAAAGCAATTTTTCAATTTTTTTAAAAACTTTTTTTTTCTAGCGGTTTGATCTGGTTTCAACTTCAGGCTATCCCAATTTACTTAGGATTAAAAGACTATATTGTTGTCGTTGTTTGTTGTTGCATCGTTGTCCATAGGAGAATGTATAGACACGGGCATTGCCCATGAAAAGGTCATGCGAGTCTATCTACAGTTCTCTGGGATACAGCTTGTTAAGCAAATAAACCATTGAGTCACACAGACTGATCTAGCAGAAATAATCTTTTAGTAGTTTCAATATGTTGGTTATTTCTATCACTGTAAATTGCACAGAAGGCACTCCCTTTCCGCTTCACTTACTGTGAATGTTTTATAGAGATATTCTTTTCTATATTCTTTGTTGAATTATTATACCTTTGAGTAAATATCCATTTCATGCTCGGCAAACCCAGCTAGAATTTATAGGCAGAAATGCTGAATCTGTCCTTTCTACTGTGGAAGCTTGAAAACCGTGTGGTTTGGCTTTGGTGTCATCTCACAGCCGTGCCTGAATTCAATGTCCAGTATCAGGAGTTAAATTAAGAGAACAGGACCTTTTATGTGCACACCTTTAATACAAAGTGGTGAGCTTTGTCAGTGTCCTTGGTGAATGTGTACTCCAAACATTGTCATTGTATAAATCAACCAACTCAATAGGATTTCAGCATATCTCTGTTATAAACTATATATGATGGAGACAGGCGATGACAATGTAGGCTAGGTTTCTTTCTGGTAGCTGTTTCAAAAGCAATACTTTATATGCAGTTTAATTTGTCAGATGATTGGCATGATAGCGGCTACCTTAAAAAGCTTACTGTTTGACTGGGCCATAAATAAGTTTAGCACCAATTTACTTATCAATAACCATGGCATATACAAATTTAATTACTTAAGCCATGTAAACTCATAGAGGTACAATCATGAACACGTTTTTTCTTCTAGAATAAAATCAGGAATTTTTTAATCTTTTATAGTCCTTTCTACTATTTGTGACCACAGACTGCGACAAGGAGTTCACATGGGCGCTCCTGTACTCATCAAAGACTGCTCCATGGATCGTGGAACCAGAAACCAAACTTCGTTTCAAGTGCCACACGTTGAGGCAACACGATGTTTTCTCACAAGAAATGCACCCTTCTTCATGTTCGAACCAGAGGCCCGGTCAGGCGGAAGCTCTTGGTGATCAACAACCGGATGAGCACAACTAAGAGTTGACGGGCACTATAGAGCTCAGATGTCATTTTCATGGATACGTATGCTGGTAACCTGGTGCCTTCGCAATTGAGCTCTTAGTCAGGCCTTAGGGCAGGAGAGGAAGGCAGGCGTATGAGGAAGCTGCTAGTCTGTCATACCACACACAACCAAAATTGACTCGAGGTATTAAGTGGCCCTGTGCCTGTATTTGATCTGATTTGTATCTGTGAAAGGTAAATCAGAGATATAGGGCCTGCTCGGCTACCATTCTGACTAAAGTAGCAGCAGCTACTGCAGTGCCACGTGAGGGGGAGCAGCAGCCAAAGTCAATATTGCTGCAAAAAACATGATGCGAGCGGGCCCATAACAAGTAATGTTTCACTAATCGTCATGACTTATTGTATCAACACTGACGAGAAATCAATTTATGAAATTAAAAGTTTGCAACCACATATGTTTTAGTTATCTTTAGCTGAGTAGTACTACGCAATACAACTTTCATGTGTTTGAGCCATGATTTATCAGTGTTTAATCAGACTGTAAGAGTTAGCAAATTGATGGTCACATGTGGATTTATGTGTTTTGGGTGATACCTGCTCTCAGGAAATGAAGAAAATGGAAGGTCACATTATATTCTCCCACCTTCTGACTTGTGAGCTTTCCTCTTTTTTTACATCAAACTTTTAAGAATCAATTCTTGATCCTGGTAGATATCAGCTTAATTATTTATTACTAGTCCATCAACTCATACTCTCGCACGGGTCAGAGGTTTTAGTAGAGATATAGATTTAATTTTTAGTAATATTAGAGGTGATTAGTTAAATTCATCTTTCATAACATACAAATTTAAGAACATTTTAATTTGTCTTCCGCCATGGTAGATTGGGTAATTTATATCAGAAATAGGGCTTATTTGAATTCACCTTTTATAATGCCATGATGAGTAATTTATGTGCAAATTTAGATGCTATTTAATTTATATTTTATAATGGCATGGTGGTTAATTTTCATGCAAACTTAGGGGGCTATTTTAATTCTTATTTTATAATGGCATGGTAGATTGTGAGTAATTGACATACAAATTTAAGAGCATTTTAATTTATCTTCCACGATGGCAGATTAAGGTAATTTATATACAGATTCAAGGCTTGTTTGAATTCACCTTTTATAATGCCATGGTGAGTAATTTATGTACAAATATAGAGGTTATTCAATTTATATTTTATAATAGCATAGTCAATAATTTTTATGCAAACTTTGGTGGTTCATAATGGCATGGTGGATTGTGGGTAATTTACATACAATTTTAAGAACATCGTAATTTATCTTCAAGGATGGCATATGGGGTAATTTATATTTAGATTTAGGGCTTATTTAAATTCACCTTTTTACAATGCCATAGTGAGTAATTTATGTGTAAATTTAGAGGTTATTTAATTTGTATTTTATAATAGCATGGTGAGTAATTTGTATGCAATTTTAGGGCGTTATTTTAATTCATATTTTATAATGACATGATGGGTAGTTTTTATATAAATTTAGAGATCATTTTATTTCATCTTTCATAATATCATGGTGTGTAATTTTTTACAAAATATAATAAATCTAATGGTTACTGTTATTAGAGCTACGTGATGGACAGCTAGATATTTTTTATGTTTGTGAGAATTTTTAAAATTTATTTTTTTTAACATGTGAAAGTTAATGTGGAGGCTACTACTATGGACGTAACTGCTGCAGAAAAGAAAAAATAGACGACAATGTTAAATTATTGCTCACGATCCAAGAATATAATTGAGAAGAAAAGCATGCAAAATAAAAAATACTTCACCTTAATTAAGTGCCGATGAAGGTGCATGGTATGGAGGCGTAATCGGTGGCACACTGTTCTTCTCTGTTGTTCAATACAAAACAGTCGTTCGTGATGCTTAATTAGAGTGGCTCCATCGAATCAATATAATAATATACAGCATATTTAATGGAGTAATGTACACAGCAGCAGCAGCAGCTATGCTACCTTAATTAGATGGCTTACGGTTGCAGTGAGCAAACGGCTCGAGTCGCAGATTGAAATTGCAGAACACGGGGAGGGAGAACATGCGCATGGAATTCATTGGCGCCGGCAGCAGCTTAGCGACGTCGCCATTGCCGACGTGGCAAAAGCAGATGGCCCCTCCGTCGTCGGCGACGGAGCTGAAGCCTGCACAGCACGCAGGCGACGGCTCGGAGATTCTAGCGTCGGTGAGGAAGCCTGCGCAGGGCATCATCTTCATCAGCGGTGTCCAGCACTCCATCACGGCGTCAACTGCTTCACCGGTGGATCTGGCAGTGGCTGGTAGCAGGGGAGGAAGGAGAACTTGGGAAGGAACGGTATGCAAGGGCTGATCGCCGCCGATGGCTGCAGGGACGGCGAGATCACAGCGGTGGCGATGAGCAGGCAGGTGATGAGCAAGGTTGGCGCAATCGTCGTCGTCTATGGGATTACGGTGGCTAGGGTCAGCTGTACATAGGTTATGCAAGTTTGGCGGCTGGGCAGACTAGCTATATGTAGAAATCTAGCCACAGTGGAGGGTTAATCCAATGATTACGATGATTACATAGCATAAATAGATGGAACGAATGTTTTGTTTTTTTCTGAGAATTTCTAGGATTTCTCTATTTTTTCAGAGCATCTCATGAGAATTAATATAGAGGCTCCAAAAGGAGTCTACAATTAGTAATAGTAGGATTTTGTCTCGTACTCTCCAGCCAATCGAAGTACATTTTCCAAACCCAATGCTAATAGTAGTCCAAAAAGCTACGTATCTCAAAATCTCGAATTTCTGTGAATGTTGAGCTATACCATGGCTTCAAATAGTGGCAGTTTCCTTCGTGGTTGCTTTCCATATGGTGTTGGCAAGAAATTGTCATCCTCAGGGTGGACATATAAACCATAATCTAATGAGCTAATGTTGCACCTTCCATATTTACAAGCTCATCACCTTGTGTCTATAATTCTATATAGGTGCTGGCAGCTTGCACTTGCAGTTTCAGAAGTGACACTCTCAAGTAATCTGTTTTGTTGGACATTTAACTTAGAAATAGCAAGGAATTTCACATGACGCAGTCTGTGATCGTGACTTTTGGAATAATGTCTAAAGTTCAAATTTTAACTTTTATCTTAGTTTATAATTTGCTCTTGAGGTAAACACTTCGGTAATGTTGTTCATATGTTACTGTAAGCATTTTTCAGGCATAAAACTTGGACCTGGAAGATACTCTTACAATTCCATGTTGGCCAGTAGTTGTTTCATAATTTTCATTTAGACACATGGACATCAAATATTCGAACTTTTGTTCACTCAGACAATAAGCAGACAAGGTTCCTCATATGGTGAATAAACAGAAGAATGCTAGAAACTAAAATAGAGGCAACCCCATTGATCTGTACTATTGTTTATTCAGTAGTTGTATTTGGGAGCCAAGATAATGTCGGCGGTCCTTGAACCTAATTAACATGACAAGATATTGTAGAGTGCATCATTGCAATTATGAACATCTACTCGTGATTATTGAAATGTCTTGATCCCCTTTCACCTGCTAACTTTCTAAGCAAATGCTGCCATGATCTAAGGCAAAAGACAGAACCATTGAGGAAGGAGGGTCTTGCCACATTGGCGATCCATACCACCCTGTCATCAATGTGTTGCATGAGCCCCCTGCAACCACTGTCTGAAAATGGAGGCGCAACCAGGACACTCAATTCCAAGAACTTACTGACTAGGAAGCCCAGTTTAACAATGGTTAAAATATTACAGGTCTGTTGCAATGGGTATTCAGACATCTAGAAATTAAAATCACAGCGAAGACGTTTTAGCAACCGTGTGTCTTATACCTGCGCAGCACAAAGGTAAGCTCCTCATCTAGTCACCTGTTGAAGCTAAGTCGTGGCTTATTTACATAGGTCTGTAATTAACACCCCAGCAATCACTTCATTACACTCCCTACCTCAAGTTCCAAAAGCCCATTAAGCTTTCAGCTCACCCTCATATGGTCTGTAATTAACACCCCAGAAATCATTTCATTAGACTTGATGCCTCAAGCCCCAAAGCCCACTGGGCTTTCAGCTCACCCTCATCATCTGAGCCAAACGCAAGGTCCTCTTTAGCATTGGTGGTAGCATTGCCAGCGATTGTGAGGTTAAGGCCATCCTTAGTGCTGCCAGCAACTGTTGAGACAGTCTGAATCCATGGGTTGAGATCAAGTGATCTACGGGCAGTGGTGTCCCTGCAGAAACAAGATGATGCACCTCAAAAAACAGGGATTGGCTTCCAGAATAAATGAGCAATTAGGTTAACAATAGTCTACATAAAACACATGCATTTGCCATATATAACCAGAAAAGCACAAACCATGAAAAAAAAAACAAAATTCCTTGCTTAAACAGGCAGAAAAAAACTAAATTACACATTGTTTGACAAAACACATCATTCACCGCTATGATAGAAGAACATGCAGGTCTAACACCATGGAGCACGCAACGCCTAGTGAGTCTACTGAGGTCAACTGAACAGGCCATAAGGTCATCCAAACAACTCTAAGAAATGACTAGCATGGTAAATGGCAGATCCATATGTCTGGCATGCTTCAGGAAGTCAGTAAATTGTGGGCAAGTTACAGAAAAACAATACATCCTATGTTGAAATCAGTTAGATAATGTGTCCAAATAGAGACAACACCAAAGAAACTAGTATCACCAAGCGCAAAACTATATGGCATTGTAAAATTACTGAAACAATTAGTCCAATTCAGCTAACTGATTGCCTTATCTCAAAAGGGGGATGTGCAGCAGCACAAACAGCCACCAAAATTAAGACAACACACCACGTTAGCACATTTCAGTTTAAACACCAACTAGATAGGACTTGAGCTATACACACTGCTCATCCCGATGAATGAATCGAAATGCGATCCTGCTTACATATGCACACCAATCCCACCCATGTTCGAGTGGCCACAAGCAGTACAGATCCACTCACATAGCAGCCGCCACACACAGCTCCCCATCCAAAAAGTAGATATGCAGCAGCCATGCCACACAAG